>CM076580.1:796078986-796540063 GCA_034641835.2 Pinus albicaulis
CGTTGGATATGTTAAATACTTAAGCCAAGGTACGCTATATGGATGTGGGCCCAAACATTCACTTAAATGCCATTGAGTTATTCAATTCGAATTTCAAGAAGGTTGGTGTTGTGTAACCAGCTCCAAAAATAGAAGAAAAGAGATATGAACGCCTTAGAAATAAGCCACTTCGAGGGGGCAACGTCCAATACATTACATAAATGAACAATTCTTGGATGATACAATTTACAAAACCTCCTTTCTATATATAGGAGTCCATGGGGCCATAATGTAATCCTAGTGGGCCACAATGTAATCCTAGCCGACCTAACAATAATAATTTAAGGGCACAATAATAACAAAATGGGGTTACAAGGGTACAATAATAACAATAAGGGGTTTACACTAACAATAATAAGGGGCTATACTAGTGATATAGGGACCTAACATGCCCCTCTCCTTCAAAAAAGTGTTGTCCTCAACACTTGAGTAGCTCCGGGTGCTTCTGTATAAAATTCTCATCCTCCCATGTAGAATCTTCAGTGGGTAAGTTCTTCCACTTGATGAGATACTCTCAAATTGATCGATTCCGTAGTTTTCGAGTTCTTGTTTCCATGACCGCTTCTCGTTCCAATATGATTTTTCCTTCCTCATCAAGTTCTGGCAATATTGTTTGAACTGGAATATTTTCACCTATAACCTTCTTTAAGCATGAAACATGGAAAACCGGATGTACTCGCGAAGAAGCAGGAAGCTCCAATTTGTATGCCATAGTACCAATCTTTTGCAACACCTTGTAAGGACCATAGTACTTTGGCGATAATTTATTATCCTTCTTAGCTTGCTTGAGGGACATTTTTTTATATGGTTGTAGCCGTAAAAATACCCAATCTCCTACATCAAAACTTCTCTCGCTGCGATGTTGATCTCCCTGTTGTTTCATTCGATTTTGTGCCAAATTCAAGTTATCCTTTAAGAGTTGGAGAACTTCTTGCTGATGCTCGATGTGATCTTCGACTGCTTGAACCTTCGAATTTTCCCTTAAATATGATGTAATCGATGGTGGATGATATCCATAAAGTGCCATAAATGGGGTCATTTTTGCTGCAGTATGGAAGGAAGTGTTATACCACCATTCAGCGTGAGGTAACCACTTGACCCATTGTGTTTGTTTATCAGATACAAAACAACGAAGATATCCTTCCAAACATTTATTTACTATCTCCGTTTGACCATCAGATTGAGGATGATAAGATGAGCTATGAGCTAATTGAGTACCCAAACAAGAAAATAACTCCGTCCAAAAATTTCCCATAAAAATGGGATCTCTGTCGCTCACAATAACCCTTGGGCTTCCATGTAGCTTTTGAATTCTGTCCATAAATGTAGTAGCAACCGTACTTGCTTTAAATGGATGAGATAATGCACAAAAGTGTGCATACTTGGTAAGTCTATCAACTACCACCATGATGACACTCTTTCCTTCGGACTTAGGTAAACCCGTGATAAAATCCATTGAAATCTCCTCCCAACGTTGACTTGGAATGGATAAAGGTTGTAGAAGTCCCGGGTCTTAATTGTCTCAAATTTATTCTGCTGGAAAACCAAACATTCCACCACAAACTTTTGAATATTAGATTTAAGGCCATCCCAAAAAAATTCTTTCTTCACCCTGTGGTAAGTTTTTAAAAATCCTAAGTGTCCTCCTAAAGGAGAAGTGTGCAATTCCCGAAGAATATTTTGTTTTAGTTGGGAATTCTTACAAAGATATAAGCGATCTTTGTACCATAAGGAATCATTTTTCCAACTAAATGTATCAGATGTACTAGGATCTTGCTGCAACTTTTGAATGAGTGTCCATACATCTTTGTCCTTCTTCCATTCATATCTTGCTTCGGTTATCCAATCCGGTTGGATAATAGAAATGGCACAAAGCAATGCTTCCACCTCTTCATTCTTTCTTGAGAGTGCATCTGCAACAACATTAAGATTTCCTTTTTTGTAGATTATTTCAAAGTCATAACCCAACATCTTTGTGACCCATTTTTGCTGCTCTTCCGAAGATAGTCTTTGTTCCAAAAAGTGTTTAAGACTATCATGATCAGTTTTTACCTTGAAGTGTCTTCCCATTAGGTAAGTTCGCCATTTCTTTAGTGCATGCAGTATTGCTAACATTTCCTTCTCATAAATAGGTTTTTGTAAATACTTTCCTTTGATTAGATGACTTTCAAAAGCAATGGGTCTTCCTTCCTGCATTAAAACTGCACCAATTCCATTTCATGAGGCATCACATTCCACAATAAAGGTTTTTGTGCAGTCTGGCGTAGCTAAGACCGGTGCTAGGCACATTGCCTCTTTAAGATGTTCAAAGGCCTTAGTTGCTTCAGGAGTCCATGAAAATGCATCTTTCTTCAATAATGTTGTTAGAGGTGCTGCTATTCTCCCATAATTCTTAACAAACTTGCGATAATACCTGGTTAACCCGAGAAATCCTCGCAACTGCTTTATGGTTGTGGGGACTTTCCATTCCTTAATGGCTTTAATTTTGTTAGGGTCTACCTTAACACCCTCATGAGATACAATATGACCCAGATATTCCACCTCTTGTACTCCAAAGAAACATTTGGATGTTTTTGCATATAATTGTTTCTCCCGCAATAGTTTGAGCACCCTGTCAACATGTTGAACATGATCCTTCCAAGACCTACTGTAGATTAGTATATCATCAAAAAATACTAGCACAAATTTTCTAAGGAAGGGTTTGAAAATGGAATTCATCAACCCTTGAAATGTAGAAGGTGCATTGGTAAGGCCAAAGGCATGACCAAAAATTCATAATGACCCTCATGAGTTCGAAATGCTGTTTTTGGAATATCTTCAGTCTTCATTCTAATTTGATGATATCCCGAACGAAGATCCAACTTGGTAAAATAAATTGCTCCATGTAATTCATCCAATAATTCATCAATCACATGAATGGGAAATTTGTCTTTAATGGTGAGCTTATTGAGCTCCCTATAATCCGGACACATTCGCCATGATCCATCCTTATTGTGTACCAATACTACAGGAGCAGAGAAAGAACTTTGACTAGGTTGAATTATACCTACCTCTAACATTTCTACAATCATACGTTCAATTTCGATCTTTTGGAAGTAAGGATATCTATAAGGCCTGATGTTTGGAGGAACACTTCCTGGAATCAAATGAATAGCATGATCATGATCACGAATAGGTGGGAGTCCTTTGGGAGTTTCAAACATCTTGGAATGATTGTCCAAGACTTGTTGGAGATCTGCAGAAATATATGATTTTGATGTCGGAACTTCTAGTGAGCATAATTGTGCAATTACGCCTCATTGTTCTTTCTTTAGAAGCTTTGTCATGACATTAGAGCTTATTATCCTTCCCGGCTTCCCTTCAATACCCCGTAATTCAACTTCCTTTCCTTCTGAAAAAAATTTCAAGAAAAGTTCTTGAAAATTAAAAGCTATCGTCCCCAAAGATTGTAACCATTGTACTCCTAGTACAACATCAGCACCTCCCATAGGAATGGAAAGCATTGGACTTGTCAACACATATTCCCCCATTTTTAGCTTGATATTATGGCATTTTCCAGAGCAATTTATAGTTCCTCCATTTGCAACCATCACTTGACATTCTGGTGCTGGGTATAGGAAACAATTTAATTCCTTGGCTACCTTACAATGAATAAAATTATGGGTGCTACCTGAATCAATCAACACTATTACCCTTTCCTTCTTGATCTGTCCTACTATCTTGAGAGTTTGAGGAGTGGTAATTCCGGCCAGTGCATTACATGATATGGTCGGATTCATTTCTTCCTCTTCTATGGCCGGTTCCTGGTGTATATCCTCTTCTTTTTCATTTTCTTCTTCTTCTTCACAATCTATGTAAAATAATTTCTTTTCAGCACACTTATGACCTTTAGTGTATTTGCTATCACAACTGTAGCAAAGCCCTTTGCTCTTTTTTCTTCCAATTTTTGTGGTGTCAACCTTGTAGGTTGTGGAAATCTAGGCGTAGAAACACTTCCTTCTTTATAGAATTGAGTGGTAGGCTTCCTTGTCGCCATAATTTTACATTCAACTTTTCTTGCCAACCCGAATGCCTTCTCCAATGAATCAGGTTCCAAAACACGAACTTCATGTTGGATGTTATCCTTTAGAGTACCTAAGAAGAGATCAATCCTGTGTTCCTCTCGAATATTAGTTACCCTTATATTCAATTTTTGGAAGTCCTCAATGTGCTGCCCCACTAAACCCTTTTGTTTGAGATTTATCAATTGGCTAAAGAAGGTGTTGCTCTTTGTATCCTCATAATGTGCTATCATTTCCTCCATAAAAATTGACTAAGTGACAATTTTTTTACGGGAGCAAAGCCATCGATACCATACAAATGTATTTTGTTCTAAATGTAAAGTTGCAATGCATACCTTTTGTGTGTTTTGCACGTTATGGAGATCAAAATATTGCTCCATCTGTAGTATCCATGTTACAGGATCCTTTCCATCAAACTTCCTCATATCCATCTTTGGAATATGGTGGTTCTTCCCCCCAACATTAGAGTTTATGAAATCACAATTAACATTTATTTTGTTCTCATCATGAGGTTCTTCTACTATCTTTTCACCATTAGGAAACCTTTCTTGTATAAAATTTGTCAAACCTTCCATGTCTGCTTTTAGAAAATTCTTCATGTTTTCCATTTTCTCATCGATCTTAGCTTCCATGTCATCAATCTTAGCTTCCATGCCAACTTCCATGCCATCTATCTTAGCTTCCAAACCATTCATCTTAGATTCCACGCCTTTCTTCAAACCATCCACCTTAGTTTCCATGCCTTTCTTCAAAACTTCCATTTCATTTTTTGTTGTTCTTTGCGAGAGCGAAATTTGTTGCATTTGCTCTTGTAATTTTGATATGTCGTGTTGCCATTCTTCATCTTCATGAGTAATAGTAGAGCCTTCTAAAGGCTTAATGGGTGTTGAATTCTTTTTAGGGACCATTTCAGACTCCAATATTGATATCTATTCTACAATAGGCCCTTGCAATCAATTCAACTTGATTCTTCAAACAAGACTTATGCAATTCGGAAAAAAAATACACACCTTTTACTAGCTTTGAGGAGCTCGATATTGAAATTGTATTATCTCTGTGATTACAGATCTTCAATATCTGAAATTCATCACTGAAGTAGCCCTCTGAATTATATTTTGAATGCAACAGGTCTGATCTGATTTTGATTTTCCAAGACAAAGTTGTGTCCAATCTCCCACAATGACCTAATTCTGGACTGGTTCAGTAGAGCGCACTTGTAGAACTTGCCACGTGTCACTGTTTCGTTTTTTGTCTCTGAAATTGATAGCCAAGAAACTACAGTCCGTGTACTTGCAACCAATTTTTACGGCACTCAAATCCACTTCCCAGAGAGAGAGTTATTGAACTTTTCCCACGATCACCTCTTTGAGATGCAATTCAGGAGCCTGAAAAAGCACTACCTTCCACAGATCATATCTCCAAAAATATTGCGAACCAAGCTCTGAAATTTTTTGACGACTTTCCTCAGAATTTCAGCTTCGCACCATACGAATTTCAGATTCTGACCCTTCGTAGAAAAAACATTATAGCGAAAATTCCACAATGACCTGTTTAGGAGCTTGAAAAAATACCTAACTTCCACAGATGATATCTCCGAAAATATTGCGAACCAAGCTCTGAAATTTTTAGAAAATATTCCTCAGGATTTCAGCTTCGCACCCTAAAAATTTCAGGTTCTGAAACTTCGTAGAAAAAAATTTATAGCGAAAATGCCACGATGACCTGTTTGGAGCAGCGAAACCCTAGAATCCCAAGCTCTGATACCAAATGTTGTGTAACCAGCTCCAAAATAGAAGAAAAGAGATATGAACGCCTTAGAAATAAGCCACTTTGAGGGGTCAACCTCCAATACATTACATAAATGAACAATTCTTGGATGATACAATTTACAAAACCTCCTTTCTATATATAGGAGTCCATGGGGCCATAATGTAATCCTAGTGGGCCACAATGTAATCCTAGCCGACCTAACAATAATAATTTAAGGGCACAATAATAACAAAATGGGGGTTACAAGGGTACAATAATAACAATAAGGGGGTTACACTAACAACAATAAGGGACTATACTAGTAATATAGGGACCTAACAGTTGGGGTTGATATATGTTGCATGGTTCACTTTATAATACAAAGCATTGTGATATGGTTGGTATATATATTATAAGGTGCATATTAATGTTTGATGTAATGTGTGGGCCTGTATATGAAATACGCTCATATGGTGAGGTTATTAAAGTATTTTCATATGCGTGAGGCCTAATCAATCATAGGCTATATTCGAGTATAGTTATGTTAAGAATTGGGTTCTTAACCAAGGTTTGTTTAAATTAAATATAAATTATGACGAAGAGCGAGTGGGCCATCACTTTGAGTTTTATTCCAAAGTTGAGATATTCATTGATGCCTTCATAAAACAGTAGTTCAATATAACTTATTGACCATTGGAGTCAAATTATAAAAACCGAGTATATGCAAGAGACTTCTATGTAATGGTTTGGCCGTAATATTCGAATATTAATTTGAAATATTATAAGTTGGGTTTTTTATTATGGTTTAATCACGCTTTGAAGATGCCGAGAGTTGATTAAACCAAAGGTTATGTAGTAAAAATATTCAAGAGGTGAATTCATTTGGAAATGAATTAAGGAGACCTTGGGTTAAGCGAGTTTCTACGTATCGTTTCAAAATCCTATATTTAACGTAAGGAGCACTTGATAGGCATTGCGTGGTCTTAACCATTGATTCCAAAGGCAAACTTTTCCTTATTTATTAAATTAAAATGTCAATCCGTAAAATAGAGTATAGAAATTACCCAGATTGACGACTGTATTGAGTACAAATTTTCTATATGCATTTTATATGCAAAGAGAGAGAGGAAGTATGGGGCTAACGAGAGGTAAACAAAGATTGTAGGTTTGACAGGGTGTACAATCACAGTGCACACAATTGCAATGAACGAGTTATGTAGAGCAGCTTATCTAACAAAGCAACAAAAAGGAAAAAAACCAAAGAAGCCAAGGGGCCGAGTGAAGATTATATATTGTAACTAAAAATGAAATTTTTTTAATTGTTTTACATTGTTTGTGATCCATTGGCAAGTCTTTGGATGAAAACAAAAAATCCCACTATAAATTTGAAATTAATATATATTGTTCTATTTTTTCCGAATGAGCCGATAAAAGAAATAAGGAGGCGTAAGGCAAAAAGTCGTGACTATTCACTTCAAATTCCTAGAGGAAAAAACAAATGATCATCAGAAATATCTATAAGTAATATATCCTTGATATGCAAAGGGGTTAGAGAGAGTAAGGATAGAGAATGCAAAGTATAGGAGATTGAGGCAGAGAAGATAAGGAAGAGAAGAGCAGAAAGAGATGCTGCTGCATCGTAGCCGATATCCGAGGTAAATCAGAAAACATTTCGTTTGATAAATTGAGGAAGTTGGAGATTCCCTATCAAGTTGAAGCTTGATAGCTATTAGTTGTAGCTCACTGAGGTTGGAACCTCCCGTAGGTTGGTGCCCTCGCAGAAAATTGAAGGGAGTTGGAGCTTCCTTGCAAGTTGTAGCTTGTAGAATTGAGGTTGGAGTCTCCCCGTAGGTTGGTGCCTCGCAGAAAAACAAAGTGGTGAGGGGGAGTTGGAGCTTGCCTTTTGCATCACAACAATAATAAGACGTGGTTTTATCCCTTTATGGGTTTCCACTTATATCTAATGTCTCTATCTCGTGTTGCTTGTGTGCCGAGATGATTTACCAAATATGCTTAATGGTTGCTCGCTCTCATAATAAGTTTGATATCACATTAATTTAATACTTGCCGCAACATATTAAGACTATTCATATACTAATGTTGGTTATAAAAGTAAGTCGTAAATATGCCGATGAAAAATTAAAAAAAAACTCATGTATGTGTTAAACCGATTCACCCCCCTCTCGCTTAACTAAGAATTCAACAATTGGTATCGTGAGCAGTGTTCCTTTTATACTAGTTTAACCTCTCGAAAGGAGATCCTAGGCCTCTAAGATGGCTAGTCAAGAAGGAATCTCAACCAATAAAGCCCCTTTCTTCAATCGGGTGCTAATTATGCCTTCTCGGAAAAATCGAATGAGAGCATACATAATGTCTAGAAATAGAGGTATGAGTCGTCGTAGAATTTGGATATGCCCCAAAGGAAACGACCCGTAAAAGAGAAGCTAAAAAAAGAATTTGTAGCAAATGCAAAGGCCATGAATGCAATCTTAAGTACACTTTGTGAGGTTGAATTTATCAAAATAATGCACAAGTAAGACTCGCTAAAGATATGTGGGACACTCTAGAGGATATCCATGAGGGAAATAAAATGGTAAAGACCCACTAAACTTCAAGTATATAGAGCCTAGTTTGAAAATTTAAAAATGAATGATGATGAAGATGTTGGTAGCTTCTTCTTAAAAGTTGCAGTAAATTGTTGACAATATGAAAGCTCTTGGAGAAACCATAGCAGAAAGTATAATTGTGCAAAATATTCTAAGATCTCTTCCATCCAGTGTTTAATCCCAAGGTGTCTCGCAATAGAATAAACAACCGATTGGGAGACCTTGACCATGAACCAGCCACTTGGAAATCTAACAACATATGAGATGAGGCTCCCACAGAGGAAGCCAAGTACGAGGGAGGCGAGCTTTTTAAAACAGAAAAAGAAGAAAGAAGAAGAGGAATACATATGCTTTAGCTCTGATGAAGAAGAGGCTAAATTTGTCAATAAACCCGGATAAAGGCTCGTGTAAATACAAAGGTAAACTTCCTTTCAAATGCTTTAACTCGTGGAAGAGTTGGACACTATGCTACTAAGTGTCCTCACAAGAATGTAAGGAATCGGGCTCAAGAATCGTAGAGAAAAAATACATCAAAGAACTCGGTAGAAAGGAAAGAAGTTCAGATAGAAAAATACTACTATGCACAAAGAAGACAACAAGACTTTCGAAGACTCGGATGAAACCTCAAGTGAAGAAGGAACCTCTAAATTTTTATTGATGGCCATAGAAGAACTTGAAGGACTCCTCGCTATAAGATGAAGAAAAATAAGGTGAAGTCGACCTTGAGGGCAAGCTAAGTGCTCGGGAGGAGATTGATAGACTCAAACTAAAGTGCAGAAAAAAAGGACATTCTCCTCAAGTATGTAAGAGAAGAGAAAAATTCGAAGTCCTCATGCAGCTAAATATTGAGCTTGAAGAAGCCAAGAAGATAGAATACATGTTACTTCAGCAAATCAAGGATAAAACTTGAGAACAAGAGAAGCCGGAAGAAGAAGTAGTATGTCCGAGGAAGAAATTAGAAAATTCTCGGAGGAAAGTGTTTACAAATTCCTCTCAAACAACAAGCTTTAGTAAGTTGAACGAAATTCGGATGCTCGAAGATCCCCTCTTATAAAAACTCGGACTAGGCTATGAAGGAGAATCAAGTAAAAGCAAAGAAAAGGAAAAACAAAAAATATTATTTTTGTAAAAGAAGAAAAAAGCCGATGAAGCAGCTCAAAAAATTCCTACAAAAGAAGAAACATGTAATGTGGAAGACAGTAGATCGAAGCAACCTCTAGTAACAAAGAATGCAATAAATACTAAGACAACATAAAAGGGATCATATACCCCCCGAGTATGTCAAATTTGGAAGCCATCAAAGGAGATTCTTCCCTCCTATGAAGAATGCCACCAGTTATGTCCCGCCACAAGCTAGGACACATTACCGCATACTTTCATGCAAGGAGAAGTAATTCAAACCAAAGAAAAGATGCAAAACAAGGAAGAGATTGTCTCAAGCAAACAAATGGAGAAGACAACCTTACATCGTGTATGAAAATAGTTTCTATGGTTACTATTTTTATTGTAAGGAATTTGGCCATAAGATCATTGAGTGTAGAAAGTATGGACAAATATTGATGTTCAACACCTCAAGGAGGTTTATGAATCAAAGAAATTTTGTTCATACTCACAATTCTGCAAAAATTATGATCAAATGTTGTTTATGCAATCAAGTTGGACATATACCTTCCAAATGTCCTCTCGTAAGATGTAGTTCATAATCTCACAAAAGATACCAAACAAAAGGGTGCTTCCAAATGGATAAAGAAGGTGAATAAATGTGACTTGGCTCTAACTCGCTCAAGACCCGAAAAAGCCAATGGTATTTGGACAAAGGATCTGCTCGTAACACATGACTGGGAGACGGGAAACAATTTTATAACTATTGAAGAAAAGAAATCTGGCAATGTTACTTTTGGCAATGACAAATCAAGAAAAATAAAAGGAAAAGGCTCGAGTCATCCTATACAATGGCAGAGGAAAGGCCCAAGATATACTATTTGTAGATGGAATGAAAGAAAATTTGCCGAGTGTCGACCAAATGTGTGATATAGGTTGTGAAGTTATTTTTAGAGCACAAGACCGTGAATTCAGCTCAAGCACCACGAGTAAGACTCTTCTCAAAGGAGTTCAAATAGAGATTAATGTTTACATTATGAAAGAGGAATATGAACCATGTCATCTTAGCAAACTTGATGAGTCATGGTTATGGCATAAAAGGTTGGGACATCTCAACTTCGATCACATCATCGTACTAAGCGAGAAGAAAGTCATCGTGAGACATGCCGTAAATAAAAAGGCCTTCTAATACCATATGAAAATCTTTTCAATTGGGAAAACAGACTCGCATCATAATTTAAGGCCAAAGATGAATTATCAACAAGAAGACCACTCCAGCCTTGTGCACATGGACTCGTGTGGACTCGCAAGAACTAAAACTCCAAGTGGAGAATCCTACTTCATGCCGATAATAGATGACTTCTCCGTAATGACATGGGTTGCATTTCTCAATAATAAATCGAAGCTCTGAAAAATTTAAGATATTCAAAGCATTAGAAAAAAAATAAAACAAGATGCAAGTTAAAATGCATCGGATCGGACGAGAGGAGGTGAATTCACGGATTATGACTTTGTTGACCTATGCAATGAACATGGGATAAAGAAACAATTTACTATTGTAGGAACACCTCAGCAGAAATGGAGTAGCAGAGAGACAAAATAGGTCTCGTACAAAAAAATATCCGTAGCCATGATGCAAGAGAGTAATATTCCTCAAACCTCGTCGGGCGTAAGCGAGACACATAGCCGTGCATATTCTAAACAAAGCCCACTTAAGGCCGAGGAGTGACAAGACTCCCTATGAACTATGGCATGGGAAACTAGCTTCAATAAAACATTTTAGAATCTTTGGAAGAAAGTGTTACATAAAGAATAATGATGAAAATATTGGGAAATCTAATGCAAGAGCAGATGAAGGGATAATTCTAGGATATGCTTCCAAAAGTAAAGGGTATAGGTGCTACAACAAGACTCTTCGAAAAATAGTAGAAAGCATTGATTTGAGATTTGATGAAGAACTTCCAAACAATACAAGAGATACAGACTACAACATTCCATCAGACAACCATGAAAAAATAAAACTAAGATGATGATGAAACAAGCAAGACAACGGAAGATGTTGAACTAAGATCGAAAGCCCCATCAAGATACACTCGTAAGAACCATCCGAATATTAGATCATTGAAGACAAGAGAGTAGGGGTCCGTAAAAGAAGGTAGCTAACTCGAACGTACATAAGAGGTATACATAGCCATGTTATCACAAATAGAGCCAAAGGAATTTGAAGAAGCCTACAAGGAAAAGTCTTGGGTGAATGCTATGAATGAAGAATTGGACCAAATTGAGAAGAACAATACCTGGGAACTAGTTCCTAGACCCACCGAGAAAAAATGTCATAGGCTCAAAATTGGTATTCAAAAAATAAAATGAATGTGGAAGGACAGAGTAATCAGAATAAAGCCGGACTTGTCTCGCAAAGGATATTCACAAATCGAAGGACTTGATTGCAATGAAACATTTTCCCCTATAGCCAAAATGGAAGCCATCGAATGTTTCTGCCTTTGCATGCTACCAAGACTTCAAGGTATATCAAATGGATGTAAAATCTGCATTTCGAATGGATATCTAGAAGAAGAAGTCTACATGGAACAACCAAAGTAGGTTTCTCTTTAACGTGACAAAGAAGACTATGTGTGTAGACTAAAGAAGGCTCTATATGGACCGAAACAGGGCTCCTCGTGCTTGGTACTCAATATTGGATAAGTATTTGCAAAAAACAAGGCTTTAAGAGAGGTGGAGTAGACATCAATCTATACATAAAAGCCCATGAAAATGAACTCCCGATTGTTGTAGTATACGTTGATGACATTATGTTTTGAAGCAACAAAGATGAACTAGAAAAAGGGTTTGTCGAGGAGATGAAATCAGAGTTTGAGATGTCCATGATTGGAGAGCTCGACTTTCTACTTAGGACTTCAAATTCAAAGCAAAAGAACACATGTACATTCATCTCACAGAAAAAATACTTAAAAGAAATGTTGAAAAAAGTTCAAAATGGAGGACTCGCAAACCTATGTCAACTCCCATGATCACAGGATGCAAGTTGTGTGCTAATGATGGATCTACCGATATAGATCAAAAAAATCTACAGATCCATGATAGGAAGTCTATCGTACTCGATAGCATCAAGACCCGGACATCATGCTAGCGATAGGACTAGTGGCTAGATATCAAGCAAAGACCTAAACAAAATCACCTTTTTGCAAATCAAAAGAATATTCAAATATCTACAAGGAACTCGCACGATATGGACTTTGGTATCCTAAAGGAAAAAGCTTCACTTTGACAAAGATACACAAATGCAGATTGGGCTAGCTATGTGGATGACAGAAAATCACAAGTGGAGGTGCATTCTATCTAGGAGAAAGTTTGGTGGCATGGCTAAGCAAGAAAAAAACATCTATTTCTCTATCTACAACGTAGCCGAATACATAGCAAAGCAACAAGATGTTGTACACAAGTAATGTGGATGAAGCAAACCCTCCAAGATATGAAGGTATTCATTGATGAACCCATCTCTATCAAATGTGATAATAAAAGTGCTATAAGTATTTCAAAAATCTTGTACTTCATTCAAAAAAATAAACACATCCCAATCAAGTACCATTTTCCGAGAGAACAAGTAGCACGAAGGTAGTAAGGTTGGAATATATGCCCACAAAAGAACAAACAACAGATATATTCACAAAACCTCTTGCTAGAGAGCCATTCAAATATCCGAGAAGTAACCTAGGGATAGTGTCTTTAGATACTACTCTCCGAAAAAAAAGGAAGCTTTAGTCCAAGGGGGAGAGCAAGATACGAAAATATCATTCAAGGGGGGAGATCGGCTAGCAACAAAACCATGAGACAGATCATAGGTGAGAGTTGAAAGCACACCGAAAAATGAGCAACCCCTTGCCATTGATGTCAAAGGGGGAGGAAGAGAAAGCAAACGAAGAGGAAGGGTCCTAAAAAAGAAAACGAGAGGAAGTGTATTTCCATCAATGCCAAAGGAGGAACCGTTGGAAATGTTGTCATCGATGGCAAAGGACAGAGGGCAGGACAACAACAAGTGGAAAAGGACAACGACAGAGAGGCAAAGCAGGGATATAGTGATGGAAAAGGACAACAAGCAGGATAGCAAATGATGACAAAGGACAAGCAGCAGAGGCAAAGCAATATATAGTGACAAAGATTTGCAGGAGCATGAGGAGAACAGAGTGACAAAGAGGCAAAGCGAGAATATAGTGACATGATGTGTAGAAACTATAGAAGACTATACATATAGAGCATGAAAGGACGGATGTCTACATTTGGAAGAGCAACAGATCGCACATACGAGAAATACGAGTAAGGGCTTCGAAGAATTCGAAATACAAACCTGGAATGCGCATTGAGTTTTGATAGAACTATTGGTTTAGCATGCAAAGGCACCAAGAGTCCAACAGAATGTGTATACTAAACCATTGAAAGGTCAAGACAGAACCCCAAGGATAAGAGGTGGAACCGAGCTTCGAGCAATGAAAACCTAATGGAGTTTGGGGTTAAATCTTATGGTAGCGTTGTATTAAAGTAAGAATGAAACACATTTTTTATGTTAAGGCCGAAATAAGAAGGAAAATCTTTGAACATAGATATATATATCTTTGTATATAACAAAGGCATGTTCGCTTTTACTGTGAGATCGAGCCCCGACATGAAATTAAAAATGCGAGTTGAATGAAGCTCATGCAAAATGACGATTCAAAGGCGTGAGCGATGAAGGAAACAGTAATATATGGTGGAGCTATGTATCAAAGGGAGAAGAACCGAAACGAGAAGTTATAAATCAAATAAATGAATTTTTGATAGTACGCAGGATGGAACCATGTGAAAACCGGAACCATCGACATCGTGAACAAAGTGATAGCGGGTTTGCGAAACCAACCCCACCATATCGCACCTATTTTTTTACGAAAAGTTGTATTCCCAAGTTGAGGGCAATCAATGCCATCAGCCGCCGCGTGTCCCCGAGCGAGTTTGTAAAACCACTCTCATCGCAAGTTAAATTTCATGCGTAATAGTCACGCGAGATCTCGATTAGGGACGCCGGATCATCGAAGTGAGCACGACAATACCTCACCCATCCGATAAGAAGGCCGAGACAACGCAAGGTATGTTCGTGTGAGTTGTGGGACCCGTGAAGGTCATTAGCACTAGAATCAAATTCAAGACTTGTTATAATGCATTATCGTTAAATGAACCTTTGCAAAGATTACTTGTACAAGATTTAAGTATTAAGGGTGTAGGCCATACAAATATGTTATGAAGTTAGCCTGAACCCGGGAGTAAGGGGAGTAACCTGAACCGTGAGGTATAAAAAGTGAACATGGTTTAGAGCTTAAATCGAGCAAGTATCGTGTGTGATCAAGGGTGGTAAGTCAGACCGAGGGAAACAATGCGATACGGTTGAGAATTTGACACGTGGTTTGAAGTGGTTTTCAAAAACCATGTATTTCGCGTGCTTTTGGGATGTTAAAGCTCGGAACAAAAAAATTAACGCAAAAATGCATAGTGATTGTTCGATCAACGCTTGGAGCGTGACGCCATATGGATCGTTGGATCCATTCAATACTTAAGCCAAGGTACATTATATGGATGTGGGCCCGAACATTCGTTTAAACGTCGTTGAGTTATTCAATTCAAAGTTCAAGAAGGTTGGGGTTGATATATGTTGCATGGTTCACTTTATAATACTAAGCGTTGTGATATGATTGGTATATATATTATAAGGCGCATATGAATGTTTGATGTAGTGTGTGGGCCCGGATATGAAATACGCTGATATGGTGAGGTTATTAAAGTATTTTCATATGTGTGAGGCCTAATCAATAATAGGCTATTGTCGATTATAGTTATGTTAAGAACCGGGTTCTTAACCAAGGTTTCTTTAAATTAAATATAAATTATGATGAAGAGCAAGTGGGCCATCACTTTGAGTGTTATTCCAAAGTTGAGATATTCATTGATGCCTTCATAAAGCAGTAGTTCAATATAACTTATTGACCATTAGAGTCAAATTATAAAAATCGAGTAAATGTAGAGACTTCTATGTAATGGTTTGGCCGTAATATTCGAATATTAATTCGAAATATTATAAGTTGGGTTTTTTTTATTATGGTTTAATCACGAGCTTTTGAAGATGACGAGAGTTGATTAAACCAAAGGTTCCGTAGTAAAACTATTCAAAAGCTGAATTCATTTGGAAATGAATTAAGGAGACTTGGGTTAAGCGAGTTTCTATGTATGGTTTCAAAATCCTATATTTAACATAAGGAGCGCTTGATAGGCATTGCAGGGTCTTAACCATTGATTCCAAAGGAAGCTTTCATATTTATTAAATTAAACTACCAATCCAGGAAATAGAGTATAGAAATTACCCAGATTGACAGTTGTATTGAGTACAAATTTTCTATATGCATTTTATATGCAAAGAGAGAGAGGAAGTATGGGGCTGACAGAGGTAAACATAGATTGTAGGTTTGACAGGTGTACATGCACAGGTGCACACAATTGCAGTGAACAGATTTATGTAGAGAAGTTATCTAACAGCAACAGAAATGACAAAACCAACAAGCCAAGGGCTGAGTGAAGATTATATATTGTAACTGAAAATTAAAATGTTTTAATTGTTTTACATTTTTTTTGATGCATTAGCAAGTCTTTGGAGGAAAACAAAAATCCCACTGTAAATTTGAAATTAATATATATTGTTATATTTTTCTGAATGAGCTGATAAAAGAAATAAGGAGGCAGAAGGAAAAAGGTCAGGACTATTCACCTCAAATTCCTAGAGGAAAAAAAACAGTCATCAGGAAATCTCTATAAGTAATATCACCTCGATATGCAAAGGGGTTAGAGAGAGTAAGGATAGATAATGCAAAGTATAGAAGATTGAGGAAGAGAAGATAAGGAAGAGAAGAACAGAAAGAGATGCTACAGAACAAAGTTGATATCTGAGGTAAATCAACAAACATTTCATTTGATAAATTGACAAAGTTGGAGCTTCCCTATCAAGTTGAAGCTTGATAGCTGTCAGTTGTAGCTGAATGAGGTTGGAGCCTGTTGAAAATGCAACAAGATGATGGAGCTTAGTGAAATGAATTCGCCTTCACTAAGTGGGCCCGCAGGCTATTTTTGGCGCAAATTCTATTTTTAGACATATGGAGCATGGTCCAGGAGTTGTAGTATGTTATTCTTGGATGATTGGTTGAGTTGGTAAAAATAGATGGACCTCTATTTTTAGACATATAGGTCGAAGTCTATTTTTAGACTGCCTGTCTAAAAATAGGTCAGTCAAATATTATTAGCCCTTAATAATATTTGGACTCTAAACTTCAGCCACTTCTCTTCGAGCACTTCGCCTGAGCTGTATGGCTCACATCTCGACAAGGAATTACTCTTATCTTTTGTGTTCGTGAATCCTACTTGGATTTCGGCTAGGACTTCAAAGGGCGGGTTTGGTGGAGCTGATGAGACAGTTGGTGGAGTTGTGTTCGGTTTAACTTAGTTGAACTAGTTGAGATTAGTTTAACTAGCTAATCAACTAGTAATGAGTGGAGTGAATTAAATATTATTTAATTCACTAATTATTAACTCATTATTCAACTCAAGAACACATCAGTTCACTACAGTGCATGGACAGTTCAGTGGAGACCAGTGAAAGAGGTACATGAAAGGGTTGAGATAGCTATCAGTTGTGACATTAGTTGTGCATGAGATTTGCACCACACTTGGAGGAAATTGCCCATGAGGATTGCGCTGTCAAGCCAAGGAGATTCGAACCTTGGATCTCTCATTAGACTAGCCTTGATTGCGCAATAGAGGCAGGCAATTAGTGGATGACTTTTGAACCTGTGACTTGTTCAAAACTGAGCTAGTTTGTGTGTAACTTCATGAGATAGTACTGAGTACTTGTGAGGAGTATTGTGCTATGTACTGTTACATGTTCTCTCCATATAATATACAAAATAGCTGAGGGGTTTTCAGCTATAAGCTTTCCCCATTACATATTGTGTTTATGTGCGCATGCGACTGTTTCCATTTTCGCAAATTGATGATTGATTGTAGAAGAGATTATGTGTTGCATATGAATTTGAATTGATATGTGATCAGGATAATCTCGGTGGATAAATCTTCATTATTCAACAAATTTCTACATGGTATCGGAGCTAATCAATCATCGGGATCTATTGCAGTGATTACAATATTATTTCGGTAGACAGAGTCTGTAACGGGCCAGGTAGCCTCTGGATCCATCCTTTCTCTGAAAGGTGATATATCCAGTAAATGCCCTTATAGTCGATCTCTGTGCTAGAAATAATTTGTTCTCACAAATCCAGAAGCAGTTGAGTTTTTGAGTTTGGAATTCGAATTTTGCAGCAGTTTGTTTTCTTGGTGCCGGAGTTGAAAATGTCTTTCAACGGTTTGCGACTCGAATATGCTCTTGAAGGCAGTTCGAATTATGTTGCATGGAAGGATCGCATGGAGGCAGTATTAGAAGATAATGGAATGAAGGAGTTCGTGGATACGGATGTCCAAAAGCCCACTGATCCTGCTGAAGTCGAAGCATGGCAAAAGAAGATGGCAAAATGTCGAAGGATCCTGTTGGAGGGCGTCAAGGATCATATTGTATCCAGCCTGCATGGAAAGGCTTCTCCATATTTAATGTGGAAAGCTTTGACGGATCTATTCCAGAGTAAGAGTGACCAAAGGAAGCTGGCGCTCAAAGATAAGCTCAGGAACATTAAGATGGAGAAGGGCGACAGTATCGCCAAATACCTCACGAAGTTCACTCAATGCAGAGATGAGCTGGGAAGTGTGGGGGTGACTGTCGAAGATGAGGACATGGTCGACCTGGCTCTCCTTGGTCTTCCGAAGGCTTGGCATTCATATCAAGATAGTGTCAATGGTTGGGAGAAGTTGCCGGGATGGGAGCGCCTTTGGGCGGATCTCATGCAGGAGGAGATAAGGAGGACTACCAGGGATGGATCTTCATCCAAGGTATCTGATGAAGAAAATTGCGCTTTGGCTGCCAAAGCAAAGAAGGGGAAGAGCAAGAAGGCTTCTCAGTTTGGTGCGAAAGGCAAGAAGCAAGACATGTCCAAGGTGAAGTGTTTTCACTGTCACCAGCATGGACACTATGCCACAAATTGTCCGCAGAAGAAGAAAAATAAGAAGGCTGCCGGATCTGTAGCGGGAGAGGCATTGGCTTCTCAATTCGAACTGGATTTTTCACTGATCGCATGCTTGGTTTCAAGTGTGGCGGGATCAGTTTGGTTCTTGGACAGTGGTGTGTCATTTCACATGACCGGAGATCGAGATCTGTTTTCAGATCTGGAGGAAAAAGATCTTGGAGTGCACATCGAGATGGGCGATGATGGTAGATATAGTGCGACTGGTATCGGTACCATTTCCTTTGAGAGGGAGTCTGGTAAACCTTTCATATTGAAGGAAGTTTTTCATGTTCCAGGATTGATGAAGAACCTGATCTCTGTGGCGATGTTGGAAGACAAGGGGTATGATGTGGTCTTCAGCGAAGGAAAAGCCTTCCTGCGCAGTAAGACTACTGGTGAGACCCGGAAGATAGGGGTTCGAGTCAAGAACCTTTATTAGTTGCAAGTAGATGGCTGTGCAGCAATGGCATGCAAGGCGGGAGAAGTGGTGAGTCGGGATGATGAGGGCGAACTGTGGCACAGGAGATTGGGCCACCTTCACCATGGAGCTTTGAAGATTCTGCAGCAGATTTCTACTGGGCTTCCTAAGGGCACTCTTGCGCAGTCAGATCAGTGCAAGGGGTGTACTTTAGGAAAGTATGTGAAAGCCACCTTTCACGAGAAGGATAGTCGCGCCACGACGATCCTCGAGAGAGTTCACACAGACGTGTGTGGTCCTTTCTCAGTTGCTTCGACAGCAAAGCACAGGTATTATGTGATCTTTGTTGATGATTTCTCTCGAAAGTGCTGGATCTTCTTCATGTCGAAGAAGAGTAACTCTAATTCTAAGTTCGTGAATTCAAAGCGTCAACAGAAGTGAACTCGGAAACATGTGAAGGCTCTCGTGAGCCGTAAATGGTGGTGAATTCATCTCTACCTAATTCAAGGACTTTGCAAGTGTATGGGATTTAGAGAGAGCCCACGCACCCCCATAACCCACAGGAACGGGGCATTGTAGCGGAAGAACAAAACCACTGCAGGCCGCACGGCGATGTTGCATGATCGTGGCCTACAATTTCAAAGGGTCGAGCATGCACACAAAGGGCAGGCAGTAAGAACCGTTGTCCCTCACAAGGTTCTTGGCATGAGCAATACCTGAGGAGGCGCTTTTCTCGCGCAGGTCCGATATTTCCCCACCGAGAATTGCCCACCCGTCTGGCGGCTATGTGACGAAGGGGACGAAGGAAGCCGGATCCGGGATCGTTGTAGCTGGAATATTTGTGGGGCACACTGACACACCTCACAACTACCGGGTGTATTTGTCAGACAGTCGCAAGACTGTTGTGCGACGGGATATAAAATTTCAGGAGGAGAAAGCCATGCAGTGTTCGCTTGAGAGGGAGCTACACTTGCATGCAGATGAGGAGTTGTTAGTTCCTAAGGAGGAGCTTCCGGATGTGGATCAACCACAAGAGGAAGTTCAGGAGGTGGAAGAGACCACCCATGCAGCGCCAACCATCAGAGGGCGCAAGCGCACTACAGAAGCTGAGCGACTGGCTCGAGATGCAGAGAAGGTTGTAGGACCACCTACAGCACAGCGCAGACAGAGGCAGTCACCGGATCGGTACACTGGATACATGGCTCTTGTGAGTCAATGTGTCATGACGGAGCCATCCTATTTTGAGGAAGCTGTGGAGGAACCCGCATGGGTAGATGCCATGATCAAAGAATATGATTCGATCGTCAGAAACAGTGCATGGGAGATTGTCCCAAGACCAGAAGGGAAATCAATGGTGGGTTCACGATGGATCTACAAAGTGAAGCAGGCGGCTGACGGGAGTGTGGAGAAGTACGGTACTTGGTCGTGCTTCTCACGATCGAGGGATCGATTATATATCTGCACCCTACCCAAGGTGTTCTTCCATACTTACCATCCTTGCTCTCTCAACAGATAGATGGCACATCCATTAGATGGATGTGAAGATCTGCTCCTCAACTAGCCACTATATAGGCAGCATAGAGCCACCAAGGTTTTGAGCTTCTCAACAAGAATCGCATGTGTGGCCACTCAAGATATAATCGTACGGGTTGAAAGCAAGACCCTGCGTTCGGTACACACGGGGATACGCTATTTCACCCAAGCGATTCTCCAAGAGTGAGGCGCATCCGAACCTATACCAAATTGTGGTGGAGGGTAAGCTGCTGATCATTGTACTCTATGTAGATGATTTCATTTTGACGGGTGATAAGCTGTTGATAATTTCATGCAAGGAGGATCTTGCTAGAGATTTTGAGATGAAGGACTTGGGCCTCCTTCATTATTTCCTGGGATTGGAAATTTGGTAGCGCAATGATGGACTATTTGTTTCTCAGGGTAAGTATGCCCGTGAGATACCGGAGAAGTTCGAACATGGCGGTCGCTCTCGACACCTTCCTCGTCGGGTCGAGGAAGGAGGACATACTTCCACGAGGTAAGGATGCCACCGTTCATCGGCTGCTTGGTGGGGTCGCTATGTATCTGGCACACGACCGACATATGCTGTTATTAACCGCCTTTTTGCAAGCTGCGGTTAAGCCCACCAAGCTCTTCCGGAAGCCGCGAAAGCATGTATTGTGTTATTCAGCGGGCACATCGCACAGGTTCAGCAGGCGATGATGATGGAGCCAAGCTTTCCGCTTCACCGATGCAGGGCTGGGTAGGGAGCCCACCCGACCGTAAGAGCACATTCGGAGGTATTTTCAGCATTGGGTCGATAGTGCTTCGTGTCAGCAGAAGGTAGATCCGTGGCACTCGCTCAGCAAGAGGCTTGGCGGCGCACCCGCCGTGGCGATGCCACGGATGAGGAAGATCCTCGTTGGATTGTTCGGGTTGCATTTGGAGCCTACAGTGATTTATTGTGATAACCAAAGTTGCATTAAACTCTCAGCTAATCCAGTATTTCATGATAGATCCAAACACATCGACATTAGGTACCATCATATCAGAGATTGTGTTCAGCGGAGAATCATGTTACTTTCATATGTTCCCACGGAGGATCAGGATGCTGACATCTTGACGAAGGCGCTCACCAGGAGCAAGTTCAAATTCCACAGAGGCAGGATAGGGGTTGCAGATAATCCATATCTTGTTGAGAGGGAGTGTTGAAAATGCAACAAGATGATGGAGCTTAGTGAAATGAAGTCGCCTTTACTAAGTGGGGCCGCAGGCTATTTTCGGCGCAAAGTCTATTTTTAGACTATGTCTATTTTTAGACATATGGAGCATGGTCCAGCAGTTGCAGTATGTTATTCTTGGATGATTGGTCGAGTTGGTAAAAATAGATGGACCTCTATTTTTAGACATATAGGTGGAAGTCTATTTTTAGACTTCCTGTCTAAAAATAGGTCAGTCAAATATTATTACCCCTTAATAATATTTGGACTTTAAACTTCAGTTTACTCTCTTGGAGCACTTCAGTTGGAGTTACAGAAGTGGCTCATGCATCTGACAGAAGGAATTACACTATTCCTTGGGGTTTGGTGAGCTCATGCATGGTTGACTTCAGTTAGGACTTCAGTGGCAGAATTTTGGTGGAGTTGATGAGACAGTTGGTGGAGTTGTGTTCGGTTTAACTTAGTTGAACTAGTTGTGATTAGTTTAAATAGCTAATCAACTAGTAATGAGTGGAGTGAATTAAATATTATTTAATTCACTAATTATTAACTCATTATTCAACTCAATAACACATCATTTCACTACAGTGCTATGTACTGTTACATATTCTCTCCATATAATATACAAAATAGCTGAGGGGTTTTCAGCTATAAGATTTCTCCATTACATATTGTGTTTATGTGCGCATGCGACTGTTTCCATTTCCGCAAATTGATGATTGATTGTAGAAGAGATTATGTGTTGCATATGAATTCGAAATGATATGTGATCAGAATAATATCGGTGGATAAATCTTCATTATTCAGCAAATTTCTACAGAGCCTCTTGTAGGTTGGTGCCTGCAAAAAATTGAAGGGAGTTGGAGCTTCCTTGGAAGTTGTAGCTTGCAGAATTGAGGTTGGAGCCTCCTGTAGGTTGGTGCTTGGAGAAAAACAGTGGTGAGGGGGAGTTGGAGCTTGCCTTTGCATCACAAAAATAATAAGATGTGGTTTTCTCCCTTTATGGGTTTCCACTTATATCTTCTGTCTCTATCTGTGTTGCCTGTGTGCTGAGATGATTTACCAAATCTACTTAATGTTTGCTACTCTCATAATAAGTTTGATATCACATTAATTTAATACTTGCTACAACATATTAAGACTTTTCATATACTAAAGTTGGTTATAAAAGTAAGCTGTAAAAAAGCTAATGAAAAAAAAAAAAAACTCATGTATATGTTAAACTGATTCACCCCCCTCTCAGTTTAACTAAGAATTCAACATGGTATTTGTGACAAAATTCAACCATATTTTTGGAGCCAAATGCAACAACATTTTCAGTAATAATCTTCCTAGGGCAGCCAAATCTAGATAGGATATGAGTTTCAAGAAATTTTATAATAACAGAGTCAATGGCTTGCGTAGAAGGGATGGCTTCTATCCATTGGTGAAGTAGTTTGTTGCAATGATAATCCATCTATGTTGGGAAGATGATGGTGGATGGATTACTCCTATGAATTCAAGTCTCCACTGTTGAAAATGAGCTTCAACAGTGATTGGATTCAAGGGTAAAGGAAGCAATTTTCTTTTGCCTTCAAAGAGTTGAAATTTATGACAGGAAATAATCATTTTATGGACATCATGAAAGAGTGTGGGCCAATAGTAACCAACTCTAAGGATTTTGTTGGATTTTTTCTTCCAATAGAGGTGGCCTCCACATTCTCCTTCATGGAACTCATGCTTGATTTTCTCTGCATCATTCTCAGGCAAACATTTAAGCAATAAACCACTAGCATTTTTCCAATAAAGAATTTTATCTAAAATGCAGTAGTTAACAGCTTTTAACTTTAAAAACTTTGCCTTTGTTTTTTTCAAACCAGGAGGTGTATTCAAATTGAGCAAAAAAAATAAAATATCAGCATACCAAGAGGAATTCATAAAATAATCTTCAACAATGGGAGTTGACATTTCCTCTTGTTCATCTAAGGCATTCATCATGTTTATATCAAGAGCTTCAAAATTAGACTCAGCCATTAATCTTGCTAGTCCTTGGCCTTTAATGAGTTTAGTGGGCTTGATTTCTAAATCATGTTCAATTATCACAACTATCCACTTACCTCTCTTGCCATCTGGGTCTCGTGTTAGAATGTCTTTCACAACTGAATTTGGGACAAAGGCAATAATGTGGGAGTTTAAAATGTAAACTCTGAAGTCTTTTAAGGATTTGACTAAGGCAAAGGTTTGTTTTTCCATGATGTTGTACTTCAGAGGAGCATCTCTTAATGTCTTGCTAAAGAATGCAAGTGGCTGCTCTTGTCCCTGTGGATTTTTCTAAAATAAGACAACAGCTATTGTATGTTCCGATTGAAATGAAAAAATGAAAAAATATTTTGAAAAATTAGGACTTATTAGAACTAGTGTTTTGATTAATGCTTGTTTTACCAAGTCAAAAGAATTATTTGCTTCCAAGGTCAATTTAACTCCTTGTTTCAGCATGTTTGTTATGTTTCTAAGGAGTTCAACCAAGTTGGGTATGAAACTTCTCAAGAAATTAATCTTTCCAATGAAAGAATGAAGTTCTTTGATGTTTCGAGGATGAGTGATTTGCAATATAGCCTCAATCCTCTTTGGGTCTATCTTTATCCCCTCTTCTGATATGATATGCCCAAGAATTTTACCTTCTTGGAGACTAAATATTTTTTTCCTCAGATTTAAAGATAACCCAAACTTTCTACATTTCTTGAAAACTATTCTCAAGTGTTTTAGGTGTTCCTCATCTGTTCTGGAAAAAACAGTGATATCATCAAGGTAAATAATGATGAAGTAGCCTAATTCTCCCGAGAATGCAAGATCCATGGCTCTCTGGAATGTAGCACCAAAATTCATCAAACCAAAAGGAATTTTCACATACATGAAAGTACCCCATGGTGTGGTAAAAGCTGTCTTGATTTGATCATCAGGATGTACAAATATCTGATTCTATCATGAGAAACCATCTAGCAAAGAAATTCTTTTAGAACCAACTACCCTTTGTAAAATGTGATCCATATTGGGTAAAGGGTATTTGTCCTTAAATGAGGCTTTTTTTAGGTCTCTAAAGTCAATACAAAGCCTAATCTCTCCTATTTTATTCATAACTGACACTAAATTAGACACCCATTCTGAATATCTAATAGGGACAATAATACCAGCTTCATACATTTTCTTGATTTCCTTCTCAACCAAAGGTAATTGAACAGAGTTTATTCTGCACAGTTTTTGTTTAAATGGATTTTGGTTTTCCTTGAGAGGTATCTTGTGCTGAATTATTTCAGTATCATAATATTTCAGATCCTCATAACTCCATGCAAAAACATCAGAAAAATCTTTAAACAACTCTATGTATTTTAGTTTGATGTGAGTTGGTAAAGTTTTAGATAGTTTGATCATATTTGGTTCTATCTCACTGCCTATATTACACTCTTCTACTTCAGTTTCGACAGGCTCTAGCTTTGATTTCTTGGAAACATCATTGAAATCAAACAACTCTTCTAAGCGGACCAAACCTTTTGGCAAACTTTGTGTGTCAGATTGCAATGTTTCTAAGTCTTCTTTGTATAAATATGCACCAATCTCTGTGTAATGTTCAAATTTATTAGCTAACAGATTTATAACAACAATCTCTGGAGAGTTTTATTCTTCATCAAGTAGATCTTCTTCATTAGAACAGTCGGTTTCATAGTCTAAATCTGAACTTGGTAGTTCAAATTCATTTTTGGGCTCTAGGAAGTCCTCTATTTGTTTGTCTCCATCAAACACTTACCAATATTTCTCATTATCAGGAACAGCTGGTTTAAATTTTATTTGATTTGTGCATTTTTTGGTTTCATAAGGAGTTAGGCACGTTCTAGCAGCAAAAGCTAAACCATTAGCTTGGATATTTTGGTTTCTTGGGACAAAAATTAGTTGGAATTCCTCAAATGTTTTCAAGAAATCCATGACATCATTTCGATAGGCTCTAAGTCTGGGATGTTTTCCAGTATATTCCCCATTCACTTGCCTAATTATTAGTTCAGAATCACCATGAACCTTTATTCTTTTGGCCCCTAATTTCTTCAATAAATGCAGGCCTAAAAGAAATGCTTCATACTCAGCTATGTTATTGGTGCACTGAAAGTTTAATTTGCAGGAATGCCCTTCAGTATGATTATTAATTTTATTGTGAAGCCACACTCCCACACCTGCATCATTCTTAGTACAAGACCCATCAAAGTTCATACTCCAGAGAGGACTAGTTTCAGATTCACTAGTTTTACTATTATCCTCTTCATCTAGTGTGTTTTTTTATTGCTCTTGTGGATCAGCACTATGTTTATTTTGTTTTATTTCCTCATGTTTTTCATTGTGTTGAGGATTCATTTCTTGACTATGAAGGTTGAAAAGCAATGGATGATTGATTTGAAGCTCTAGACCTATGATTTGTTTGCTATGATTTTCAGATTTAGAAAATTGTTTTGAAGGTTCTGTCCTGTTTTCCTCCTTTTCAATATCTGCCACTATTTTAGATAAGGTTTCTTTTTCAGTGAATGTTTCATCATTGAAAAGAATAAATGAATCTAGGCCAGTATGTACAGAATAAAGAGGAGAGTTTTGTGGTCTCTCTTGGCTAGTAACCATGTACTGCATATGAGACTCCCTATAAAGTCTTCTAGTTTGATTGAAAACAGGGATGGTTGCATATGTCATGTCCATCTACATCGTTCCTTGTAACTTAGCTCCCCAAGATCTTGATAACAACATACCGTACTTTGGGTGTACATCAGCCACTACAATATCCATTACTAAACACTTGGCTGGAATTTGTGCTAAGTTCACATAGAGGTCTTTGATTAATCCTAAACATTTCACTCTGCTTGAGTCAAAGGAGTAAAGATATTTGTATGGCCTAGTGATTTCAAGGCCTAGGTTCTCCATTATAGATTTGGGCATTAAAGTTATGAGAGGCCCCTGAATCATGCATAGCATTGTGTAAAAAAAATTCATGAACATTTAAACTAACATAAAAAGGAGGAACTTGTCCTTCTTGATATCTACCTTCAATATTAGGACCAAATATGAGCTCTGGTTGGTCATCATTAAGATTGAAAGTGTCATTATTCTCTTCTATGTTAAAATCCTTCAAAATTTGGGATCTATATACATCTTGGGCAGCTAATTTAGTGAGAGGAACAGAGATTTTGATTCTGACAATTTCCTGCTCCAAACTAAAAGGCATCTGATTTCTTAAAACGCTTGTTTCAGCCTTATTAACTACCACTCTATCAGCAAAATCAACTTGTTGATTTGCTCTATTTACATTGGTAAAAATTGTTTTAATAGGAGCACTAGCTAAGGTGCTAACACTGCTAAGGTCTGCACTCTATTTTTCATTAGTTTGAGTGCCTTTTCCTTTGTTTTAATCAGAAATTCCAGCCACTATTTTGTCTTTCTAATTTGTAACCTTTGGTTTATTTACAGGGTTGTTTTTTGTAGAATTTTCAGAGGTTTTAGTTTTGGGAGTTTCTTGATTGATTTTACTCCAAAGGTCATATTCTCTTGGGGTTTCTATGATGACATTTTCCAATTCTTAATAATAAAATTCATCTTCTTCTCTTTTATTATCATAGGGTGTGTATATACCTTGTTTTCTATTATAATAAACTTCAAAATCATCATTTTCCACTCCCAACATGTTTATGTCATCTTCCTCTATTTGTTCACTTTTTTCTTCAACCTCACTTACATAGTTTTTGTGAAAAGGAGGAGTAATCTGTTGATCATATTCCCTTCATCTGTTTTGAGGCTGGTTTCTCCTAAAATTCTTATTTGGATTTTGATTTATGTTTTGAGGAGCTGATTGGTTTTGAATATCTTGTGCTCTCTCAAGTATGCTCATCTTTTTCATCATCTCCTCCATCATTCTCTGCATATTTTAGCTAGATGTGGAAGATGTGGATTCCTTTCTAAAAGATACTTTCTTCTCATTCCTCATTCTTGCTCTTTTCTCCATTAAATTAACTTCCACAGCAAAAGCTCCTTTTTTCATATCTTCAAGAGTCAAAGGATCTCTTTCTCTTAGCTGATAAGCCATTTCAGAATCAAATCCTTCATGAAACTTGTTTAAAGCTAAGCCTTGTGGTGGTTTTAGATCTGGGGGAAGTGCATTATAAACACTGTTAAACCTAGTGCAATAAGCTTGTACACTTTCTCCAGTGTTTCTGTGGAGATTCTTGTAGTCCGAAAGTATTTGGAAAGGGTTTTTCTTCACTTCCCATTTGTTTAAGAATAAATGGTGGAAGGCTTGGAGATCATTAATACTGTGAGGGGTTAAGCCTTTGAACCATTTTCTTACTTCTCCCCCTAAACTTGGAGAAAATAATATAGGTTTGACAGTTTCATCATCAATCTCATTTCTGTCAAAGTAGTCATTCATTTTATCCACATGTTGTGAAGTAGTAGTAGCATTATTGGCATCATACAATGGTATCTTGGAATGATAGTCCTCTGGAAGATTGACTAAAGGTAAAGCAAGGACTAGGGGAGCATACCATGTTTCCATGATAGGAGGTTGTGGAAAAAGTGGGGTGTTTACCAGTGGAGGGGGTTGATGGAATGGTGCATTTTGAATAGTGGATGTGTGGATAACAGAAATGGATGGACCAGCAAGAGACTGTTGAGCTGATCTTGGATGAGAGAAACCGAAATTATGAAGGAAATGTAAATCGGGTGGAGTTGTTTCTCTACTACCAGGATGTTCAATTCTCTCTGGGGATGAAAGTGAAGGCTCTAAATATAAATAATATAAATCCTCAAGTGATCTAGTTCTGAATGGATTTCTTAAGTCAACTTGAGAATTTTGTAGAGCTGCAAGGTTTTCAGGAATAGAATTATCTCTATGGAGTGATATGACAATAGTTGAAGATTTGGCCTTAGGAGACTTCTTAAGTATTCTTTCAGGATTATCAACTATCTGAGGAGGGTTCGGATCAGGATAGGCTCTATTATGAATCCTTCTAGGAGCCACTATGCTATGTTTTTCAGACCCAACCTATAAGAAACGTTTAACCAAATATGACAGTCTTTAGGAGGCTAACTGATCTTTAAACAAGAAAACTTTAATATTTAAAGCCTTCTTAACTGAGTTTGAATGATGTTATGATGATAATGGGTCTCCCAGTGGAGTCTTTGGTCTGTTTGGATTTTGGAGTCACCAGGTGGAAATTTTTAGCTATTTTAGAGGTAAAAGGTTTTATGGTCCACCACCATGTTTATTTGAATACCAATCTGAAACATTTTTGGTTTTTTCTGAGTTTTTTCAGTCCTATGGTTTCTAAGAGTGTCCTAAATCTATTTCAACACTTAGCTATGGTGATGAGACAAAAAACTTTAACTCTTATGGCTAAGCGAGCTGATTCCTTCAAGGTTTGATAAACTCTTATAAGAATCATAAGGCTTCCTTAGTTTGTCATTGATTCAAACAAGTTTTATCGTGATTACCATTTGCTTGGTAGTGCTTGAAAAGGGCTACTTGTACTCAAGGGGTTTTCTAGAATGAATATTGACTCAGTTCCCAGTGGAGTCGCCAGAAATGTTAGGAATCTGTAACTTCAACAGATTGGCAAGACTAAGGTTGCAGAGACAACATTTGAACCACTTTGGGATTCTAGGATCTAGCCCTCCTGAATCCAGAGAGGGATCTCTCTATAAGTGCAAAAGTTGATTTATCTTTAAAGCTTTTGAAATATGATATTAGGCTAGTTATGAAGAACAAGGTTTTGTTTGGTTTTGGTTGGACAAAGATATCATGAAGGTGAAAGAAGTCTAAATGAAGGGTGATGGTATATGCAAGTGAAATATTGATTCAGTCAATAATATAGGCAAGAAGTAGCTTCAATCCATTGGGCTATGGAGTCATAGTAGGATTTAATTGAAATAACAAGGTTCAAGAGTTTTCCATGGGGAAAGTCATCTATGTCTAAGGATCTCTTTTAAGTTGATTTTATGGGATGGAATGAAACAATAATAAGGGGAATCAAACAAATGAAGAAAAAAGAGCAGCCTAAGATCAAGTAAGTACTTTGAAACTATCCTACTTTTGGCATACAATTAAGAAATACATTAAATTAATCTAATATCAGGTAAGTACTTTGAAACTAGCCTTCTTTTGATGCACTTTCAATAGGAAACATTTAAAACACAAAATGAATAGCTTAAGATCAAGTAAGGACTTTGAACCTATCCTACTTTCAACATATTCAAAGGGGAACTTTTCAAAGAAACTGTTGGAGAAGAAACTAGAGGACAGGGCTCACCATAGACTTCCCTAGCACTGCTTTACTTAGAAAAATTTTCAAGACAACACTTAAGATAAACAAAGAATAGTCTAAGATCAGGTAAGGACTTTGAACCTAGCCTTCTTTCAACATACTCTTAGGGAAACTTTCAAAAAACCTTTGGAGATAAAACTAGAGGACAGGGCTAACCATAGACTTCCCTAGTTCAACTTTACTTGGCAGTAATTGAAGATAACATTCAAGAACAATGTTTAAAGTTTAGACAGTATGATGAGGGAACGCGAGAATTCCTTAACTACTTGGACTGTATTAAATCATTCTCAAATACAAAATTGGAGGAAAACATAAAGATAAAGCTTATCAGTGAAAGTAGGGTACCTTTGACAGTAAATCCCAACTCTATATTTGTTGTTCTTTATCAGGGAAAATGAATAAAATGGAAACAAAAAGAAAATAATAGTTTACAATAAGAAAAACATCACCGTTGACATGGACCAGGATCCCTTAAATCAGCTTGTATTTGATGCTTCAAATCAGTTAAAATCTTCAAGTCTAGTGGTTCTCTACAGCTTCAAACTTCTCATCTCAACTTAGGTATCTCCAATTACAAATAGAGCTTATAGCAGCTTTAGAAGACTATTTACATGCAATAGATATGCAGTGACCAACATTGTCTCATCTTCTACAGAAGTATTTATAGAAGGAATGAGGAGGTGGGATGGGATAAAAGATCTTCTAGGTTCAATTAATACAGTTTAATGCTTCTCGGTCTTTGAGGGGCTCAATGGAGAAACTTTATGATATTTCCTCTGTATTAATTGATTCTCATTAAGTATTAAGCTTGCTGGGAGAGTTTTTCGACTTTAAGGCTCTTTCTTATCATTGTAATAACTTTTCTAACAATTTACAATAAGTTCCTTTGTTTGAAATAATTGTTCAGATGTATTGAGGCAAATATTACCGACTGAGGCAATAACTATGCCTTCTTTAATTGCTTTGATGTTGTAGGTGGCTTTTGGTAGCTGGAGAAGATTCAATTAGCCTCTGATGTGGTAGTGGAGGCTTCTTGGATTGATATAATTCCTAATATTTCCCTAAAATACCTTTAATTCACTTTAGTTCTGTGTTTTAGGATGAATTAGGCTTAATCTGTGTCTTCTGGTCTTGATGTTGTCTTTAACTGTGGATTAGGCCTTTGATAGTCGAATTTACGTCCTAATCCTTCAAAACTTGTTTTTAAACCTTTAAACATTGATTTCTGCTTTGATTTCATCCTTGGATATGGATACTCTTTGTATGTGGAATTTTTTGTGTTTTCATTGCTTTTGCATGCACGCAGAGGGTTTTAAATAGCATCAGTGCTCATGAGGCACGGATGAAACAAGATATGAAACCCTGCAGAGTGATCTCCTTCACGAATAAAGGTCTAGGGGGATTTTCATCCCCGACCTTTGATATATTTTAAGACAACGGAAAAACCATTAAAACCTGCACAAACAAAAGAAATTATAAAAAATCCCGCGGGATAAGGTTTAAAATGCTTCAGAGGTTGAGGTTAGATCGCAGCTGTTAGATGAAAGCATCCAATGGCGAGAATTTCTCGCTGGGATAAAAAGGGGAGGCGGTGGACAAATGATGGTGGAGATTAAGTTCGGGCCGTTGATCTGCAAAGATCAACGGTCGAGATTGATCGATAAAATATAATGTAGAGGGGCAACATTATAATGAAATGGGAGAATATACAATGAAAAGGCGCAAAAACCTTTGGCGGAAGAAAAAATAGGGTTAAATGAAATTTGGGGTTTCAGAAAGATTCTGGGCCGTCAGATTAGATCAGCCAACAGAGATCAACGGTGGATATTAAAAATGAGGGAATGTAATGTAAATGGGGAAAAGTGGTTTCAGCTGGAAAAACCACCAGTTTCACGCAGGGAAGAGGGGGAGAGGCGGTATTTCCTTTTCGAACGGGATATTCGTCTCTGGCCAACACGTAGCTTTTTAAAACCACCCATATCGCGTAACTTCAAAAAATTAACCTTCGGGCTTAAAATCACGTAATATGGATTCTTAGCCATTAGATCAAAGGCGGGTAAATCCAACAGTGGAGATGAGAGCGCAATAAGAGAAGTTGCGTGAGCGAAAAGACGATGGGCGGGACCAAGATGGTTTTAATCTCGACCATCAGATCAAGGAATGATCGGTCAAGATTTATTGATGGGAAGGTAGGTCCCAAAGGAGTTGGGCCTATTGGGTTGAATATGGACCATTGATCTAAAAGATCAACATTGGATCTTTGAAGAAAAGTTTAAACTGCGGGGTTTTATGAAAATAACAAAGGTTGTCAAGTTTTAATCTGGACCGTCGAATCTATGAAATGGATAGCCCAGATCCAATCGTGGGATTGCCAATCGGTAGAGGAGAGAGGAAGGCGCATAAGAAAATCTGTGATGTGATTGCACACGGACCGTTAGATCTTTAGAGAGATCGATGGTCGGAAATGAATCTAAGGGATAAAAGCGAAGAAAAATGGGCGGAGTTTTGATTAATATGGGCCGTTTTTTCTTGTGGATTTGACGGTCTATATTGAATTGAAATTTTTGCAATCGGTGGGGAGAGAGGAATGGCACAAAGGTTTTTGCAATGCGATTGAATCAGAGCCATCGATCTTAGAACCAGATCAACGATCATGAATTTAACTGCAAAGGTCAAAGGTGGAGGGATGGGCTTTGGAATGGAGTGATGTGGCCCGTTAGATCTGGGTATGGTGGAATAGATCAACGGTCAGGAAACCATTGCAAGGTCGAAATCAAAGGTAGGCAATCAATCTTTTCAATGCGTCTGAAGAAAAACTCCGATGCGATGTGCTGACGCTCGTTGATCGGTTTTAGATCAACGACTGACAATTCACCAGACCATGAACTGTCGGGTTTTGTTAAAACATAGGAAAGTTGGGTTTTTAATAAAATACAAAGGAAATTTTGTTTCGGGGAGGGTTTTTTTATGGTGTTTAGCTCCCAATTACGAGGCTCAGGGTTATATGAAAAGAGAAAGGGAACGGGGGTTTTTAAAAGAGAAGGCCTAATTGCATCAGAATTTATGGAAACACAAAGTGAATAAGGAAATAAGAATTCCCCGATTGTGATTGCATGATGGGGGTTTAACTGTTGGTTACAGCTCCAGTTTTATGCAGAAAAAGGAGCTAGGGGCTAAGGCCAAAGGGGCTTAAATCCTTAGTAGAAAAATGGATTTTTAGGCCAAAATGAGAGATTTTCAATGCTTTTTTGGCTTTCAATAGAAGGGGAAAAAGGGGTTTTTAAACCTTCCAAAGGAATTTTCAAAGGTTTAAAGGGAATGAGAGGGAATGAGAGGTAAATGAAATGCTTTGGGAATGAAATGGAGAAGGGAAAATGAGGGAAAATGGAACTTTTCAGTAGTCTTTTGCTTTGGTAAACAACATATTTTTTCAGTGTTATGAGGGAAACAATAGTGAAGATTAACTCTAGAAAAATTTATCTTCATAAGACATTAAGAACTGACAATTTGGCCAAAAATTATTTCTTGAAGGCTTAAAAATGATTTTAGCCACCATTTGATATGACAAATTTTTATAGGTGGCTAACAAGATCTACAGAGCTCTTCTTTCTACAAGGGAAATGAACCCTTGTTTTGGTATTGATATGCTCTTTTCCCTTGATGTCAAAGGGGGAGAGAATCTTGGTGTTTGAATAATGGTTATGGTTAACATACATATCTGTTGTGGTGATCAAGCACCATCATGGTTGCCATCAAGTCCAAAGAGGGAGATTATTAGAAATATGATGCAATATATTGTCCTTGATGGAAACCTACTTGATGATGTTGTAGTTGATGGAAACCTCTTGATGAGTTTCCATTTTGATAGCAACCTATTTGTTAAAGATGTAGAAATGATGATTCTATAGGTCAGTTCAGATGTGAGAGAGAAAGGAATTCTAGTAAGTACTAGAGAAATGATAAATATAATATGTCACAATCTATACGCAGGTTTGATGAATGCAACCTACGTATGGATGCAATTTATACGCTACTTTTATGAAGGAAACCCATGTATACATTCATGATAAGTATATATGCAGTTTTTATGACGAGAAGTCACATATACACATGGATAAGAAATATCCAAGTTGCGTATGCCTTTTACGCTCTAAATTTATGATACCAAGGGGTATTACCATGGTATTAACCCATAGTATTGAGCGTTGTATTGTCTATTTGATTCCGTCCAAGAATACCATTAGCAGTTGTGTGGTTTTGACTCATGGTATCGGTAAAAGATAAATCTATATAAGGAGAAGAAGATCATAGTGCAAGGGTGCAATAGCAAAGGTTGTTAATGAATAATTTTCTCTGAGGTATATCTGCAAGGGATGAACTCTGTTTTAATTGATAGATCTGAATCTATGATGCACCCATGGATACAATGATGGTTCATGATCTCTAGATCTAAAATGACTATGCTCTTGTGTGATCCTTTGAAGAGATGATTAGATCTGTGACCTGGCACAAGTTTGCTGAAGTCAAATGAAGGAATATAGGTAAGTTTTATGGATCTGGTTCATTCTGCAAAGTTTAAATTTACAGATCTATACGCTAGTTCGTCTCAGTAAAAGTGCGTATATACATGGGTTTTCTTCAGAAAAAGCGCGTATGGAAGTTTAGGGATTTCTGAAGCTTATTGCAGATTTTTTTTGTGATTCATGCTCTTTTTCTGTTGTCTATCAATGAAGTCTTCTTGAAGATCTGGGTTGTTTGAATACTGTATATGCTGGTAAGTTGATTATATACAAATATGATCAATGAGAGAATAAACATGGTTCATGGTGACTAACTGATGAATGGTTCTGCATTTCTAAATATATCTAACTGAAAGCCTCAGATCTAGATCTAAGACTGATTACATTCTGAAAAAAAGTATTCACAGAGCTATACGCAGGTTGGTATGAAGGAAATCACGTATATACGCAGGTTCAGTGAAGCGAAGTAGTGTATGCATTTTAAGTTGATGATGGTTCAGGGTTGAGTTTGTATCTGCATATTTATTCTGAAGTCTGGGTTATTTCTGATGATCTGATTAAAGTGGTCTCACTGTTCTGATTGATGTATCGGGTAAAACTTAAGGTTATTGATGTTTATGAAGATTTGTGTTGATGTTGTTTGATCTAGTCTGAAAATTGATGAAACTTGGTTTGTAGTTGTTCTGAGGAAGCCTTCAGTATGGAAGTAGAAGCTTCCTGCCAGTAGAAGCTGGTGTTTTGTTCTGGGGGTTGAAGCTCCCTTCCAGTAGCATCTGGAAAATGAGAGAAGGTAGTAGCCTTCTGTAGGTAGATGCATACGTACTAATATGAGTCTACATCAGTACTATATTGTAAACAATTTTTCCATATAATAAATATTGAAGAGAGAGACGACAACAACAGTGGTTTTATCCTGAATTGGGTTTCCACCTTAAATATTGGTGTTCATGTGTGTGATGATTTATACTGATATTACTGCACATATTTATTGATTCTCTAAAAAATTCATGATTGGTAAATTGTTTTATAGATTGTTCTTGAAAATCTTTCTAAACTGAAAAATTATATCAGTATAAGCTAGTTTCTTTCATTATATGTGCGTGTATATCTGAGTTGGGTTCCTCAAAGTCGCGTATAGAATTTTGTAAAGAAAAAGTTAAAATCTATTCAGTAAGCTCTAAATACTGATTCACCCCCCCCTCTCTCACTATTTTTTCCAACACTGAGGATGAGTGAAGCTTCTTTTGATGTCTATCTAGTCCATCACTTGATTCTTAGCAAGGGTAGGGATCAGTTTGTATGTCTGCTTATTGATCAAGGAAATATTGTACTCAGTTTTTCCAGCTAATAAACAAGAGTTGCAAATATTTTATGGGATACTTGTGGTATTGATGTATATCATTGTCTTTTCTTCAGTTTCATATGTTAGAATGTATTTTATTCATGTTCAATTCATTTCTATGGTATGATATCTTTCGATCTTGATAATCAGAATACATGCTTGCACATGCTCTGTTTTTAGGAATTGATCATATTTTGTCCATTCTCATCTGTCTAAGAAGAATAGATCTCCCACGCTCTTCCAAGGTTTATTTCAATCTCAAAACCATTCATTCACATTCACCTTTAAGTGATAAGCCTTGTGCCTACCTTGCCCCATTGATCCCTGAAACCCTATCTCATTTTCCATGACCTAGCTTTCCTTGACCTAATTTCTTCATCGAGTGATTCCCCAACCAAATCAAATTAAAAAAAAAAACCCTACACTCAATATCAAGCCTAAAAACCCTAATTTCTCCAAGCCCCCTGGCTGTGACCCTTTCGGAGAGAGCCCTCTTCGACTTGGTAGTGCTAGCTATCAATTCAAAATCTTGGTCAGTTGTTACCTCTGTTGGGATTCCTTCTTCATCCTTGGGAATATGGGAGAGTTATAACTTCTTGGCGTCATTGTTGTGGAAGGAAAAGACAAAATTTTCCCTCGGTGTATGACAAATATCTATTGGAAACTGATCTCTTGGATGATGGGATCGAGTTTCATAAGGCTGATTTCATAATTGTAATTCCTCAAAATCACATTTGGCTTCTCAAAGAAGGTATACCAGGTCTAATCCTAATCCAAATCCATTTTCTCCTGTCAAATATCCTGAAATAATCCTAAGGAGACAAAGATCCTAGCCAACTTCAAGTTCTTCAGAATCTCCTCCTCAAAATTTGGTAAGATCTTTATCGTTACCTTATTATTTGGTAGCCATACAAAATTCATTATTTGATACAAAATTTGAGTTTTTACTGTTTAGAACCAAATATGAGAATGATTTGAATATATTAGTCCCTAAAACTTTGATATTAGAGCTAAATCCATCATTAGTTGAACTTGAAAATGAGACTGATGTTAAAATATGGAGACACTATTACAAGCTAGAAAATTTAGCCAATACCCTAAGTTACACTGTTCAAAAATCCCTTATTCAATACCAACAAGAAACCCGTCATATCCACAAAGTTTCCCAAATAGTTACTGTTTCATCATCCACCCCATCATCATCTCAACTTCCCCCTCAAGGACCTTGTCATACCAATCCATCCCTTGTTCCTCCCCCTCCACCACATTCAGCAGGAATTATGGCTCGTTTTGGACCTTTGGTTCTCTGTGGTAGTCTTGTTGATCTACCTCAAGGATATGGACAAAGACTTCCTCTTTTCGATGAAAAATTTGAAATCACTACCCATCAGCACATGGCCAAAATCATAGCCTTCATATATCTTGAGGATTTAGATGCAGATTTAGATGCAAATGATGCCAAGATGTGAATCATCACGCAAAGTTTTTTCTGGTGAAGTTAAAGTTTGTTTCCATGCCCTAGCATTTAATTGTATTAGGACTCTTGCTAAACTAACTGATGCTTTCTTAGCTAGGTGGGATGAGAAGAAAAAAATGTCACAAATCCTTGCTGAGTATGACTCCCTGAAACACAATCCTAATGAAAATGTTCCTGAATATAATACCTGATACTTCAGAATCTATAAATCCATCCAAAATGAAATAAAACAACCTCCTGGTTTGGCTCTTTTGTGTTATCCTAATAGTTTCGACCAAGATATGGCCTATCATTGAGAGAAATAAATACCACTAGTCTAGAAGAGATGATTCGAAATCTAGTGAGTGTTGAGGCCAACCTCTTGATTAAAAAGTAAAAAACCAAAAATGAATGTAAAGTGACCATTAAAGAGGAACCTTCCACTTCATCCAATACCAAATTTTATGCTTTTCTTAGGACCATGGAAAGGATGGTCAATATAATTTATATTTCAGATAGACAAATAGAGCCACAAATTAGAAATCCAAACTTTCGAGGCGAGCAACAATAGCCTCAGTTTTGGATAGATAAAATAGAGCAAAGAGCTCCCGAAACAGAGAAACAACAAAAAATTTAGACACCAGTACAACATAACTATGCTTAGAGTGATGAAGAGGAAGAACCAAAAATACGGGAGAACCTTATTTTTATAGCTAATGACTAGCCCATATTTCTGACTGAAGGTGAAGAGTATGTAGAAGAAAAAAAATTACCTAAAGATACAGACTACATAATGGCAAATGATTGTGACTTAGAAGTAGAATCTAATGACTATCAAAGAGGATACGTGAATGCATTGAGTTCCCATAAAAGGTAATACTCCTTCAGGAGATGAGATGTTCCAATCAATCCACTTCTGAAGAAGATAGCTCAATATAAAGACGTACCACAAAAGAAATTTTCTCAAGCCAATAAAATTAAGGTTAAAGAGATTGTAGCTCCCAATAAAAACAAAGGCAATCATCCTTCTACAAGTGCACCTGTCAAAGAAAGAGATATTCAGAGGAAAGAAGCTGCAACAAGAGATCATGTTCAGAAAAGGGATATTATCATAAAATAGGTAGACAAAAGTATACCTTTTAATTTAGAGTTAGAAATTTCTAACTTAAATGTGTCTATTCCACTTACTAAATTGGTCAATGTTGATAACTACAAATCCCGTGTGGTCAAGACCTTGAAACTTGACCCTTTATCTGACATGGTTAATATAGAGGATGATAAGCCTGAGTTAATATTTGGCTCCACAATCAATGGCCAATATGAACATAGTGAGGTCCCGCCATTTTACTTGACTCTCAAAGTCCATTAATTCTTTCTTTATAACACTATGTTAGACTCTGGGGCCTCCCACAACCTTATGCCCAAAGCCATCATGGATAAACTTGTCCTTGATATAACCTACCCATATCATGATTTATATTCTTTCGATTCTGGTTGTGTCCATTGTTTAGGTCTAATAAAAGATCTACTTGTCTCCCTAGAGTAGATCCTAGCCAAAAATGTCTTAATGGACATGGTGGTTGTTGACATTCCGCCACGTTTTGGTATGTTGTTACCAAGATCCCTAGGGGCTAAATTGAGAGGTACATTGCAGTTGGACTTTTCCTATGATACCATTCATGTATTTGGTCAAATGAGAAAAATATACTGTGAGACTAAAATGAAATACATGATCACAAAAAAGGAAAGGCATAATAATGATCCTATCAATGTTATACATACAAAATTAGAATCCTTCATTTTTTACAATCATTCTGGATTAAATGATGTATATTGTCAATTTGTAGAAATAGAGGATGTTCCCGAAGTTTCATATTGCAATAGAACCGTGTTAGAAAAAGAGAAAGAGAATATGCCTACTATATTTTAGCAATCATCAAAGAAGGCAGATGAAAGTTTAGAACAACATAAAGAATCAAATCATAAAATTGTGTCAAATCAAAATCAGGAGTCTCGGCACCTTGAAGAAGAAGATGGTCTTTGAAGCGTGGAATTTGATGGTTCTGTTGGTAAAGATGGGGTTGGAATTGGTTTATGGATTCAAAACCCATTTCAACAGAGAAAATAAGGTCCCAAATAATGTTAGGTGGTGTTCCTAGAAACTAACATTTGATTGTATGAATAGTGAGGTTGAATATGAAGTGCTCATTATCGGTCTGAAAATTTTGAAAAAATTGGGAGCTAGAGGAATTGCACTCTATAGTGATTCAAAGCTAGTAATTAAACAAATCAAAGGTGAGTATCAAGCTAATCACCCAAGGATGAGGCAATATAGGAACAGAGTGCTTGACATTTTGAGAATGTTTTCAGAATACACACTTAAAGTTATGCCGAGGTTGCAAAATTTGATGGTTGATTCATTAGCCACTGCTGCAAGTAATTTTTGATCTACAATGTTTTCAAATAAAAAAATTGAGATTCATATAAATCACATGACTACCACTCTGGATAACTTAAAATTTTGGCAATTTTTCTGGGACGATAAACAACTGAACAATTTCCTTCAAAGTGAAGGTGAGTTTGAGAACTGTTTTATGGACGAAGTGTACGACAAGGATGACCAAGTCATTGAGGCATATCAGATTGACATACGTCAGCTCAACGAAAAGAGCATTCAAAAAGGTCTCATACTTTTGGAAGAGTTATTTGATCAAGATGATGTGGCAAGAAAACCTACTTTGGTCCCCACAGAAAAAGGCATAGAAGAACGTATTGGGACATCAGAGCTGCCAAATTTCATCAAGCTTTCAAAATATTTGACTCTCGAGGTAAAGAAAAAATATGTTGATTTTTTTACTAATTTTTCTAATGTGTTTTCTTGGGACTATTCATATATGAAGGTGTACAATAAAGATATAATTCAACACACCATCCCGATAAAGCCAGACCAAAAGCATTTTAGGAAAAATCTCGGGAGAATAAACCTAAACTTGTTGTTGTCCATTGAGAAGGAGGTAAAAAAGCTCTATAAGGTAGGTATTATTGTTCCAGTCATATTTTCTGATTGGATCTCTAATTTGGTTCGAGTCCGCAAGAATACCGGTGAAATCCAACTATGTATAGGTTTCAGAAATATGAAAAAATATCACTGAAATACAATTACTGGCTGCCCAAAATGGACCACATACTTCAACGAGTTGTAGGAGATAGCAGGATGTCATTTTTGGATGGTTACTCATGGTACAATTATATCCTTATGCATGAAGATGACCATGATAAAACAATGTTCACTACACCATGGGGTACCTTTAAATATGTTAATATGTCCTTCAGTTTGAAGAATGTCGGGGCCACTTTCCAGCGTTCCATGGACATAGATTTTGGTAAAGAGAAATATGGCTTCCTTTTTGTTTATTGAGATGATCTGACTGTTTATTCAAATTCATATCATGAACATTTACATCATTTGAGAGTTGTGTTCCAACGATGTAGAAAATTTCGGATTTCCCTAAATCCTAAAAAGTGTCTATTTTCTATGGAATAAGGAAAGTTTTTGGGTCACATCATTTCAAAATATGGGATCTGGATAGATCCTTCTAGAGTTGAAGCAATACAATAAATTTATTTCCCTTGTAATAAGAAAGAATTCCATTTATTCAACGGTAGGATGAATTTCCTACGTAGGTTCATTCCCAACTTAGCAGAACATCTTAGAGAGTTAACTAACATGCTAAAGAAGGAGAATAATGTAAAATGGTATGAAAATGCTCGTAATTCTTTCAATTTGGTGAAATTTTCTTTGACCATTGCTCCATTTTTGACAAGTCCCGATTATTCACTATATTTCATTATATCTTCTTTTTCTTTTGAGCATACTTTGGCAATGGTGCTTATGCAGAAAAAAGATGGGACAGTGCTGCCAATATCATTCTTCAGTCACACAATAAGGGATGCAACCCTCCAATACAACATAATTGAGAAATAGGCATGGGCTTTGGTCAAAGCACTCAATGACTTCTGTGTTTATATTTTTCACTCGCATATTTTAGCTTATGTTTCAAATGAAGCAGTTAACGAAGTACTCATCCAAAAAAATCCAGAAGGAAGAAAAGGTAGGTGGATAGCAACGCTCTTAGAGTATGACCTTGAGATCAAGCTAAAAAATATGATCAAAGGGAAAGGCTTAGCCAAACTCATAGTTGAGTCAAATATACATGCATTTTACATCAATCTCATATCAGCACTATCCGAGGATAAAGAAGGTGTAACTCTTGTTTAGGTATCAGATCTCTTTTCATCATCTCCACGGTATGCTGATATCATATATGTCTTACAACATTTGAACCCTCCTCCGGGCATGTCAAAGAGTAAGAGAAAGTCCTTGAAGATTAAGGCTTCAAAATATTATATACGACATACTGCACTCTATTGGAAAGACCCTGGGGGTGTGTTACTCAATTGCTTGGTTGAAGTTGAGTCCAAAGAAGTGGTGAAGGATTTCCACAAGGGAGATTGTAAACGTCATTTGTACTGGAAAACTATAGCCAACAAAGTACTGAGAGAATGTTACTATTGGCCGACATTGTTTGAAAATTTGTACAAAATGGTCATGAGCTACCATGAATGGCAACTTTTCCAAGGTAAACATAAGCTTCTTCCTTTAGCATTACAACCCATTTCAGTTGAAGCTCCTCTACAACAACGGGGCTTAAATTTTATTGGCGAGATACATCCACCATCATTCGCTCAACACAGATGGATACTTACCACCATAGACTATTTCAAAAAATGGATTGAAGTAACCCAACCAGGCAAGCTACAAAATTAGTTATAATTCAGTTTTTAGAAGCTAACATCTTGTCCCAGTTTGGTTGTCCTAGAAATATCATTACGAATAATTTTGAAAATTTCAAATCAAAGAAGATGACATAATTCTGTGATAGGTATAAAATTAAATTGGGTCATTCTACAACATATTATCCATAGGGAAATGGATAGGCAGAGTCCTCCAATAAATCTTTGATCAACATAATAAAAAATATGATGGAGGTAAACAAGAAGAATTGGCATAGGAAGCTAATCAATGCACTATGGGCAGATCAGGTAACAAGAAATCCATTGGCATGTCTCCATTTGAGGTAGTTTATAGTGTAGACACTATTTTCCCTTCTTCATTGGTTGTCCCGGTCATTAAGATTTTACAAAAAGCCTCGAAGTGAAGAAAATGGCATTTAGCGCCGAATAAACCAAATGATTAATCTACAAAGAAAAAGAGAAGAAGTGTTTCAGAAAAATTCCAAGCTCCATGATAAGATCAATAAAATCTATGACCATAAAACCAAGAAAGATGATTTCAATATTGATGATGTAGTGCCTTGTGGGATGCCAAGAATGAAGACAAGGATAAGCACGAGAATTTCGATAATTTATGGAAAGGTCCTTTTAATATTGCAGGTTTTCATGGAAACAATTCATAGCACTTGGAAGAAATGGATGGGAAAAGTTGTTTAGGAGGGCCAGTTAATGGTAGGATCCTGAAGAACTATTTTTTTTATCCGAAACTATGATTTTTTTTTCATCCTCATTGTATATATCAGTTTGATATTCCTACAAGTGTAAAGTGGAAAATCATTGTAGTTTGGAGCCCGAAGTGAAGGCCATGGAGCTTCATTGAATTTATACCATTTCAAGTTAATTTTTAAGAAAATTAAGTTAAGTTTTGGGTCATTGTTGGAGTTAATTTCAGTCAGTTTCAAAGTCAGTTTGTGTCATTGAATTGTTAGTATTTAGTCTTTCATTTTAGTTTGAATTATTTTTTACCGTATTGGCCCAATGGTTAGGAACTTGGTCTACAGTGTTCTTGACACCTCAAAGGATATTTAATCCCCAATAAGGCCAATGTTAGTGTCAGAATATGCATTTTTCCATCAGTGATCAATTCAATTTTTTCATTCTCATTTTAGGTGTCCCACTCTGAAATATTTATATCACTCCATTAGTTCATGCTAAACATTGTTTCACTGATGGTAGTCCTAGTCATAAAACATCACTCTCCCTCAAAAATTATCATTTGTTGTCCATCTTCATGTCTTGTTGAGCATAAAAACACTTTTTAAAGGCTCATTTCACTATGTCTTATGTCAGTGAAAGTCGACCATGAAATCAAAGTCATCTAAGGTCCCATTAGGTCATTAGGTTTCAAGGTTAAAAATGCATCATTTCATCTCAATAAGGTCAAAAAAGGACATGAGAGTGACCTGATAAACATTTCATTATCATCTGCAGAAGATTATCAACATGTAAATATGATAGTTTTAAAGTTGTAATTTGATTTTAAAGTTTGATATTCATATCAAAATTATAATTTTGGTATGAAAACAAAGATGTAATGTATTTTTTATTTTTTATTTAATTTTATGCTTCCTATATGTAATCATTTATATCCCTAGTTTCCAACTCAAAAAAAACATGCCAAACTAAAAGAGAAAAGTGTCAAACTTCAGCAACACCATCCTGTAAGAAAGAAAAATCAGATGAAAGGGTAATCAACACAAGTTTTCAAAAGAAGTGAAAAAAGACATTAGAAAAGTGGCTTTTTAAATTCAAATTCAAATTCACTTAGCTATTTATAAATAATAGACATCAATTCAAATTCATTTTCCCCCTCCAAATATCAAGCATGCATCTAAGAGACCAAATTTGCGAATTTCTGAGCAAAATTGGCAAAATAAGTTGAGTTTAGGGCACAAAACGCTGAAAGGAGGGCGCAAATGCATTCAAGAGGGTGAAAATAAGTTCATAAGGGTGAAAATGTGTAGATAAGGGCGCAAATACATAGAGGAGGGCGCAAATGTGTAGATAATGGCGCAAATGTGTAGGCAACGGCGTAAATAGCCTGTCAAGGGCGCAAATGTGTAGTTGAGGCCCCAAATGTGTATTTGATGGCGCAAATGTGTAGGCAACGGCGTAAATAGCCTATCAAGGGTGCAAATGTGTAGTTGAGGCCCAAAATGTGTATTTTATGGCGCAAATGTGTAGAGAATGGAAAAAATAATTAGTCAAGGGCGCAAATGCATTATTGATGGTGAAAACTACCAACAAGATCTATAAACTATACAAGTGATCAGAAATTTCCTTCAAATATACATCAACTTAGTCATTGACCTCCAGCAAACCAGTAAGTGGAACATGCCATGAAAAATCATCTTCTTAAGTTTATGTGTTGAATTTTTTCAAGTTGAAGTTGTAATTTGGTGTTTAAATTGAGGAAAAACCCTAATATCTGATTACACTTGTGAAAAATCTTAAAATTAACTCCCTTACCCTTTTCATCCTTCCCACAGTTATAGAAACCCATTCCAAAACCCCTTATTTTCAAAATTCCCTTTTTCTACAACTTTCTCCCAAAACCCTATGTCCTAGGTGTTACATTTACCTAGGCTCTCAATTCCTAAATCCCTACCCTAAATCTTCCATATCATTACTCTTTGTCCCCTCCCCATTTCACATATCCCTATAAAACATCTCCCTCATTTTTCCTTTCCCATCTCCCTTTTTTATTTCCCTTTCCTAATCGCTAGGGTTTTAACAAAAAAACCATGGAAAAAGAGGAGGAAGCAAATCATTTAGCGAAGGAGAGGAAACAGAGATAAGGAGGCCACATAAAGGAGGAAGAGTGCTCAGACTTGAACCTGCCAACACTAGGTAACTCTTATGTTCTCCATTGATTGTCACATGCTTCAAACATGTTGGATGTTATGATTTTTTTGAGAAAATTCAGAGGGTTAAACACAACCCCATGCTAACTAGACTTTTCATATCCAGAATCCATGAAAACCAAGTTAAATTAGTTGGGGTTAATTTTACCTTATCCACTATTGTCATTTTAGATGCTACAAGGATCCCAAATGTTGGGGAGAAATGGTTCAAGAAAGGTAGGTTGAAGAAACAAGATTTAGACTTCCTCCTAAAACCAAGACACCAAAATCAAATAAATAAGTTCTTCCCTTTTTCACACCTCTTGGACATATATGAACCAATGATGAAGATAATCATCACATATTTTTCATGTGAAGGCTAATTTTCAAGGCTCTATTCCTATCATATCCATCTCTGGATGCATTTCACTAAGGTAGGGATGTTTAACATACCTTATTATCTTTTCCAGAGTATAGAGAAGATGGAATACATTGCCCAGAAAAAGGAATATGAACAACAAATGAAAATCCTATTTCATCATTCCCTCATAAAAATCATAGTCCTCCACCATCTCAATCGGCTAAAAATTGCATGGAGCACCTTCATAGCTAATGAAATTTTCAATTATCCATCCACTTCCATCCCTTCATCTCATCCCATAGCACATTCATCATCATCGAATCATTCCCCTTCACCTCCTTCATCTCCATCTCATCATGACTTTGGGTCACCTAGCAGGATTGAGGACATTGAGTCTAAATGGGCTAGTATGGTTGAGGCTAAGCCATTTCCAAAAAACTACTAGAGAAGCTACAGTCACATGTTTTCTTCACTTGGAGTGTAAGGGGACATGCCTTCTACATCAACATAGCAAGTGGACAAAGGTAAAGAGAAGGTCATTGAACTAGTCATTCATGATGAGGAGGATACTCATAAAACAGAGCAGGAATTTTAGCTGATTTACCTAGATGAGGATGACAATGATAAAATCACAAATGAAACCATTAAAGGTAAGGATGCCAAGATTATTGAGCTCCAAAAGAATCTTGACAGGGCTATATATGTCATAAAATTTATTTAGCAAGAGAACGAACAATTTAAAACCAAAGAGGTCATTGATGAGGTTAAGTATTACACTTCTCAAAGGGAGGCTCAAAAGGCCAAATTCATGCTAGCTAAAACACTAGAGAATTATGGCTTAGTTGATAATGAATAATATTAGGTACCAAGACATATACCTAGAACTAGAGGGATGAAAAGAGCTCTAGCGATAGAAAGGCAAAGGGAAGTTGAGCTTGTTGATTAGCTAACCCTAAATGAGAAGCTTACTATTGTGATCAATGACAACATGGAGCCATGGCTTGATAGAACCAATCAAATCTTGGAGAAGATGATAGCAAATGAAAATAAGGATAATGACTTGTTGAGGGGGGAATTCAAACATCAGGCACAAAAGGAGAGAATTTCATTGGTCAAGCTTAAAAGACCCAATGCAAAAATTGAAGATTTGACCATGTCAGGAGAAAATGAAGTTGGACATCCTTCTTGAGGCTTCCCTCTAAGATTAGACACATCATCATTAGCCATTCCAAAAATTTTGATGCATTTTCTAACATTTTGTCAAAATCTCGAAATCTCTGTGTTTTTTTTTATACAGACTTTTAGCAAAAAAATAGGCATTTGCACAGCACCCTAGGCGCTATGCAAATAATTGGGACACATTTTGAGGAAAAGAAAGGAATGATTAGATTCCTAATTACTGGCGCATCTCTGAAAACCATGTTTCCAGCCTTGATTTGCAGTTTTTAAAGGTGAAAAGCTAAAAAAGCCATAAAAAAATCACCTTTATGCACCTTTTTTGACCTAGGCACTGTGAAAATACCAGTCTTAGGAGAATGACTTTTTTAAATGGAAAATGACCTCAATTTTCAAAATTTGAGGCATATTCAAATAGAGGACAGGAAAGGATTTCAAACAAGCCATCTTGGGCCTCATTTTGACACTTGTAGGTCAGCCAAAAGTGGCCCTGAACACAGAGGGTGCAAATGACACCGAGAGGGCGCAAATGCACAGTGGAGGGTGCAAATGACAAATTCATTGATTGTTTCCAAGTTACTCTAAAATTTTGACTTTTCTTCAGCAAATCATGTTTATACTCATGTAATTAATGATGGTAAATGTAATTATTTTTGAAATTATTTACCTAGGGTAGATTCATCGAGTAAAATTCATCATTGGGGCATAATGAATTAGTTGAATGTAATGAGAAGTGAGTCACTTAGACCATCATACACTTTAGTTTGAAGTTCAATATTTTGTGTATCTCTTCCTCACCTCATGGATTTGACTCCTAAGGATGAGTAAAGCTTGTTTTCATGTCTATTTAGTCCATCACTTGACTTTTAGCAAGGGTTGGAATCAGTTTGTATGTTTTCTTATTGATCAAGGAGCTATTGTACTAATTTTGGCCAACTAATAAAGAGGAGTTTCCTCTATTTTATGGGATACTTGTGGTATTGATTTCTATCATTTTCTTTTCTTCAGTTTCATATGTTAGAATGTATTGTATTCATGTTCACTTCATTTCTATGGTATTATCTCTTTCAAGTTTGATAATCATAATACATGCTTGCACGTGCTCTATTTTTTGGAATTGATCATAGCTTGTCCATTTTCATCTCTCTAAGACAAATACATCTCCCATGCTCTTCCTAGATTTATTTCTCTCTCAAAATCATTCCATCACAATCATCTTTAAGTGATAAGCCTTGTGCCTACCTTGCCCCATTGACCCTTACAACCCTATCTGATTTTCCATGACGTAGATTTCCTTGATCTAATTTCTTCATCCAGTGATTCCTCTACCAAATCGAATAAAAAAAACCCCTTAAACTCAATATCTAGCCTAAAAGCCCTAATTTCTATAGCCCTCCTATTTGTGACCCTTTTGGAGAGGGCCTTCTTCGACTTGATAGGGCTAGCTATCAAGTCAAAATTTTGGTCTCTGATTACCTATGTTGGGATTCCTTTAGGAATCTTGAGAAGATGTTTAAGAAAGACAAGAAGAACAATAATCTTGAGAGTCATATGGCCAATCATTATCGCACCATGAACAAAATTTCACAAATTAGGCTTAAACATGTGAAAAAGAAGCTTAAGGAGGCTCAAATGAAGCCTAAGGAGAAATATGACTTGGACCTCATTGATGAGGAATCTATGGTTGCTTATCCCACCCTGCACAAGTCTCATAGAATAGATTTTGGACAATTTTGGGCACTTTTTTCATTTTTTGGGATTTTTACACTAAACTGGAAATTCAGCCTTCACAGATGTGTAGCGCCAAGTTGTTACACTTTTTACTATGGCATCTAAATGATGAATGAATTACAGGGTTGTATGCATTTTGATGAGTAAATCATAGATCAAGAACCATTTTTGCATGAAAAGCTCTAGTTTTGAAGAAAAAGCCAAAAAACCACCAGTTTTCTATGCTTTTGCCACTATTTTTGACACTTTATTACACATCTGGAGTAACATTGGGAGAATAAACTTTTGGAAGCCTTCCCAAGGATAATTTTTCGAAATTAAAGATGTTATGGAAACTAGAGACATGGCTAGTTGACCTATCTTCCATATTTGGATTTGGAGTCCTAAAAATTTTTCAAAATCAGTTGCAAAAATGTGTTACACATCTGTAAAATATTGTTAAGCATCTGCATAGGATTCCCCAGGACAGTTGTCAAGCCCATAAGAAGTCAGATTTTATAGGTTTTGCTTTCCTTTGAGCTGGAAATGGAGTAATTGAGTTGGTTTTTTCCTCTTATCACGAGGAAACATGTAATTTAATGTGGGGGACACACACTCCTGGTCATTAGCTGAATTTAATAGAATGGTTTATAACCTCCTTATATTCTAGGACGTGACTCATCTCATGTACTTATGATGCATTTTGGATGATATTTCAATGCTATGAAGTTTCATTATTCATATTTTAAATAATTAGACCGAATTTAATCTTTTCTTGGGTTGGATAGTCTTTTTTTTGTAGTGGAGCTATTGTACAAGCCTTTTGGAATGAAATCAAAGACAATGTTGTAGAAATTGTGTTGATAATATTGTGGTATGGCTTGGAGAATTTGTTCTTTCTCTGTATGTTTATCTTATCATGTTGAATGATATGTTTTCCTCTTTCATATAAATTCTTCTATCTATTTACCTTGTCATTTTATAAGCATAAATCATGCATTTTATTGCTCTACCTTAATACGACTTACATTATATCTTTATGTTCCTATAAATGAATGAATTCACCTTAGTTATCATTCATATTTTCTATCATTTCATCGTATACACAATGAAAAAATAATTATGTTCTCAAGCTACCTACTTGGCCTCATCCATATCTCTACAACTTGACCTTTAAATTTGACCTAAAACCCTAGACCTCGTCTCCTTACTGTCATTCCTATCTAGCAGAAAAACACCAAACAAAAACCCTATTTACTGAGCTTATATACCTAGTGTAATATCATTAGATATTCAATCATTTCATTGATTGCAAAGTGAAATTTAGAGATCCCTCTTTTTTCCTGGTAGGGCTAGCTACCTGACCTAAATCCTGGTCTGTGGTTACATTCCTTATATCCCACTCTCAGCCTAGGGAATTTTGGGGGAGTGATAACATCTTTGGCACCATTTCCGAGGACCAATTGAAAAAATTTCGATGGGAATATTTCTCTAATCCTCTGAAGGTTAGACGTGTGGGTGACAATTTCTAGTATTTCAAATAGTCTGGGTTCTTAAATTCAAGCCAAAGTCCAAATTCCCATCTAAACTGGCTCCTAAGAGACATATTAGCTCAAATATAGATCCAAATCCCTCACCAATAGTAAATGACCCTGAGAATATTTTAATAAAGTAGAAACCCAAGTCTCAAAAAGTTGGAAGAGATATTCCTTCACTTGTCAAATCAAATTCTTTACCTATGATATTTGATCCATAAAATTTGTCCTATAATTCAAATTTCGATACATCTTTGTTCAGGTCTAAATCTAAAACCTTTATTTCAGAAACTATCTTTCATAATATTTATTTTGAGACCTTTGTACCATTTTCCGAGTCTTATTATTCTTAGGTTGATAGTGAAGTCTGGTCTAATTTCTATAAACTTAAAGGCTTGGTGGATAAATTTCAAGAATCATCAGATATAGCTTATTTCCAATATCAGCAACATGGTTTTGCTTCACCACTTGTCATTACACATCCTCATACAGCTACATCACCATCTCTTCCTTTCATTCCAGCATTACCTCTGCAATTTTTCACTCCTTTAACACCTTTACAACCCCCTACATTAATCATGTCTAGATTCACTCCATTGATCTTACGCCAACAACTCACTGCACTAACTCATAATTAGGGTTAAATATTTCCCACTTTTTATGGAACATTAGAGGTCACTGCTTACCAACACATTTTCAAAGTGGTTGATTTCATAGATCTTGAAGAGATTGACAATGATGATGCCAAGATTGACATCATAGCACAGAGTTTCTCGAGAGAGGTTAAGAAATGGTTCTTCTCTCTCACATATGGTTCAGTAGCTACTTCAAAGCAGTTGATTGAATTTTTCATGAAAAAATGGGAGGATGAGAAGAATCCATTACAAATCTTGGCTGAATATAACGCCTTGAAAAGGATTCCCAATGAGTCTGCCCAAGACTTAAAACTAGATTAAAAAAAATATATGATTCAATTCCTGAGAATATCAAGCCTCCTCTAGGCCTTGCTTTACTTCACTATCCCAATGGTTTTGATCTTGACATGGATTACTAGCTGAGGGAAATAAATCCATCAACTCTTGAATAAATGTAGAGAAATGAAGTGAGCATGGAAGCTAATTTGATGATCAAAAAGTCTAAAATGAAGATGGAGAAAAGGGTCACTATCAAGGAAGAAACATATACTTCATCAAATGGAAAATTAGGCACCTTGATCAAGATCATGTAGAAGATGATGGATAAAATCTCCATCACTGATAGATAAGCTAAAACCTCTATTATAAATCCCAATTTCAGGGGTCAAAATCAGCAACCTTAGTACAAGATCAAGAAAAGGGAACAAAGGTGTCTTGATCCACGAATTCAGTAGAAAATTCACACTCGATTTCAACAGACCTACACTAAAGGCCCTGATGAAGAGGATGCGGAAGAAATTTCTTGCGAGAATAATTTATTTTAGAAAAATCAACAACCTATTTTCCTTGTTGAGTAAGACCAATTTTATGTTGAAATTTATGCATTGAACAATCAGCAATATGCCTTATCAAATGAAAAAATGCTATTAGTACAGACGAAATATTATCAGAGGGGATATTAGAATTATATTACTCCATTATAGAAGCAGTATGGTTTGAGGAGTAGGAATATTCCTATAACCTCCAATCAAAAAAACAAAATGCTCAAATAGATGCTCATCATAAAGAAACTGCCAACCCAAATCAAAGCTAAGATGAAGGACCTGTTGTGCCTAATCATGTTAAAGAAAATTAAGCTTATGATATCGGTCAGAAGAAGGATAAATAAGTGCAATATGGAGGATATAAGAAGGACATTTGACACAAATATCACCCCAAGAAGAAAGATGCATCATTGAAAAAGGTATAAAAACATTCTGCTCTTTTTAGTCTTGAAAATGAAATCGCAAGGTTGAAATTTTTCATTACTATAACTGAAATAGTCAATAATGACCAATATAAGTTTCAGGTAGCTAATTTTCTTAGTGTAGATCATATCTCTGACATGTTTAATGTGAGTGATGATTAACCAAAACTTCTATTGGGTCCTGATGTTGATGGTAATTTAGAAGATAGTGAGGTCCCTCCATTTTATCTTAGCCTAAAAATCCATGATTTTGTCCTCCATAATGCCATGCTTGATTTTAGAGCCTCTCATAAAATCATGCCCAAGGTCATTATGGATATATTAGGCTTGTATATCACAATACCTTACCATGATATTTATTCATTTGATTCATGGAGGGTGAAATGTATTGGCCTCATTAAGGACGTAGTGGTGTCTTTAGAGAAAATCCCAGCCAAGAATGTCCACATGGATGTTTTTGTGGCTGACATCCTCCTAGATATAGAATTTTTCTCTCTCGGTCATGGGGATCAAATCTTATAGGTACCTTGCAACTTTACTTTTCATATGCTACAATTCCTGTCTTTGGGAAACTTAGAAAACTACACCAGGAAAGTAAAATGAAGCACATGATTAGTAGCAAAGAAAAGCATAAAAATCACCCCAAATATGTTGTTCACATGGATTTAGATTCCTTTATCTTATTCAATGATGAATGTTCAACATTTTCAAAAGTTTTGATTGAAGGGAAAACACAAAATTCTGAGTTTTCAAATTCTGTTTTAGAAATTGCAAATGCAAAAAATCAAGAAAATATGCCAAGTGGGTTGGAACCAAGCACATCAACCCCAAAAAGAGATGAAATAGTGAAAGAAACAAAACCTTTTGGTACAAAATAACTCTCTTAAGTAGCAAATGAAATTTAGTCATCTGGTTTTCATCTTCCTGGTGAAGAAAGTAGTTTGTGTACCACAGACTTCGATAGAGCCTTGGGAAAGGAAGTGGTTGGAATTGGAGTGTGGATTCACAGCCCTATAAATCAATCACTTAATATATCCCCCAATGTTTGAATGTCCTCTTAAAAATTGGCATTTGAATGTTTGAACAATCAAGCAGAGTATGAGGCTTTAATATTCTTTCTGAAAATTCTTTGAAAGTTAGGTGCCAAGAAAATTTCTTTGTATGGTGACTCTGAGCAGGTAATAAAACAAGCCAAAGGGGGATACCAGGACAAGAATCCTAGAATGCGAGCTTACCGAAATGTAGTGCTAGATATCCTCAAGACCTTCAGCGAGTATACTTTTTCATTGATCCCAAGGGACAACAATGTTGCTGTTGATTCTCTTTCCACTTCAACCAACGTGTTTAACATTCCATTGTATCCTAATACGAAGTAGGATATACATGTAAAACGTCACCTTGCTATTCTAGATAATGTTCAGTATTGGCAGGTATTTCAATATGATAAATAAATGAACAACTTCTTACAGAAAGAAGACGAATTTGTGAATTCACAAATGGATAACCAGTGCTATGAATATGACCAAGAGTTCCATGGAGGATAAATTAACGTAATTTAGCTAAAATAAAACTCCATTCCAAGGTGTATAGTTCCTTTGGAGGAGATTTTTTATCATGATGATGTTGCACGCAAAATGACCATGCTACCAACATAACTGGGAGTGGAAGGCCTCAATATCAGCACTCCTAAAAAGCCAAAGATGGTCAAGATTTCAAAATCCTTGAGCTAAGAGATGAAATGTAAATATGAATCCTTCATGTCTCAGTTTTCTGATGTATTTGCTAGGCAATATTCTAATATGAAAGTGTACGATAAGAGTATAATATAGAATAAAATTCCCTTAAAGTTGTGTCAGAAGCCTTTCCACCAGAATTTAAGGAGAATGAATCCCAAGTTGTTGTCCTCCATTCAAAAAGAGGTAAACAGATTATTTACTACTAGTATTATAGTTCCACTTCACTTTTAAAATTGGATGTCTAATTTGGTACCAGTAAGGAAGAAGACATGAGAGATATGTTTTTGTATGGATTTCAGAAATCTGAATAAAGTGTCTCTCAAAGACAATTACCCATTACCAAATATGGACCATTTTCTGCATAGAGTAGTGGGATCTTCGAGACTTTCATTGCTAGACAAATACTCTAAGTATAATTATATTATAGTACACCCATATGATCAAGAAAATACAACCTTTACAACATCGTGGGGTACCTTTATGTAAGCCAAATTTCCCTTCAAATTGAAGAATGAAGGGACGACATTTCAACGAGAAATGGATATTGCTTTCGGTAATGAAAAGGATGTATTTTTGGTCATCTTTATTGATGAAATCATTTTTTTTTCCAAGACATATGAGCAACACTTACAACACTTGAAAATAATTTTTCAGAGATGCAAACAGTTTGGCATATCGTTGAACCCAAAGAAGAGCCTTTTTGATATGGAGGAAGGTAAATTGTTGGGCTATATCATATCAAAAGATGGTATTCGGATAAATACTTCAAGGATTGAAGCAATTCAGACCTTGCACTATCCTAGGAGCAATAAGGAAATCCAGTCATTCAATGGAAAAATCAAATTTTTAAGAAGGTGTGTTCCCAATCTTGCTGAACATTTGAGGAAAATTACTGACATGCTTAAGAAAGAGAGTGAAGTAAATTGGTATAATGAGGGAAAAAAGTCATTAAATCAAGTTAAATAAGATTTATCTCATTCTCCTATTCCTATTAGTCCATATTACACACTTGATTTCATAATTTTTTCATTTTCTTCAAAGCATACTGTATTTGTTGTGCTTATGCAAAAGAAAAATCAGAACACAGAGCAGCCCATCACCTTCTTTAGTAGAACCATAAGAGACGTAGCCTTGAATTACAATATCATTGAGAAACATGCCTTGGCATTATTCAAATAATTGAAGGACTTCTGGGTCTACATTCTCCACTCTCATGTCATTGCATATGTCCCAAATGATGATGTCAAAGATGTGCTTACACAGAATGATCCTGAAGGACAACGTAGAAAATGGATCGATACTATGTTGGAGTATGACTTGGAAATCAAGCCTACAAAGTTGATCAAGGGAAAAGGCCTTGACAAGATTATGGAAAGCTCAAATCTACATGCCTTAGACATTAATTTTATTGTTGAATTATCTGAGGAGAAAGAGGCTGAAATATTACCTGAGGTATCCAAATTTTTTTCTTCATCACCATGGTATGTTGGTATTGTTCATGTTTTGCAACACTTTAATCCTCCTCTAGTCTTTCCTAGTAATAAAGCTAGATCTTTGAAGTTGAAATCTCTCAATTATTGCATCCTTAACAATGACTTGTATTGGAAAGATTCGAATGGAGTGTTGTTGAATTTCTTTGTTGAAGGAGAAGTTGAAAACGTGATGAGTGACTTTCATAAAGACGACTGTGGAAGTCATATTTATTGGAAGACTACAAAAAATAAGATCTTGAGGGTGGATTTATATTGGCTAAGTATATTCTCTAATGTTTATAAAAAAATCTTGAGTTTTCACGAATGTCAAATATTTCAAGGAAAGATAAATCTTTTTCCTTTTCCCCTTGAAATTGATTGAAGTGCAACCGCCATTCTAGCAATGGGGACATGACTTGATTAGTGAAATACATCCTCCATCATTAGTCCAACATAATTCAATACTCAATGCCACTGATTACTTCACTAAATGGATTGAATCCATTTGCACGAGGAAAGCTACTGATACTATCATTATTTAGTTTTTAGAGAACAATATTCTATCTCATTTTAGCCATCCATATAAAATCATTACTGAGAATCCAGTTCCCTTTAAGTCCAAAAATATGATTGACTTTTATGATAAGTATCAAATTAGGCTTGGTAATTATACATCATATTTTCCTCAAGGAAACGGGTTGGATGAATCACCAAATAAATATTTAGTGAACATAATCAAGAATATTTTGCAATAGAAAAAGATAAATTGGCACAAAAATCTCACCAATGATCTATGGGCAAACAGAGTTAGCATGAAGAGATCAATCATCATGTCACCTTTCCAACTTGTGTATTGTTTTCACACAATGTTCCCTAATTATTTAGTTGTACCAATGATGAAAATTCTGCAAGAGATCGATAGTGAACCAAATGATATACAATGAAGAATCAGCCAAATGATTCATCTACAACAACCAAGAGATGAAGTTTTCAGTCACACTTCAAAACTTCAAGATAAAATCAAGAATATTTATGATAAGAATATCAAATCTGATGATTTTAAGCTAGGATATGTTGTTCTTCGCTAAGATGCCCGAAATGAAGACAAAGGTAAGCACAAAAAAATTGATAATCTATGGAAAGGTCCTTATAAGATTACTGCATTTAGAGTTAATAAGGAATTTTATTAGAATATCTTGAACGGTAGGAAGTTTTGGGAGGACCAATCAATGGTAGCTTCCTCAAACATTACCTGACATGATCATTGAAGATTAGGTTCACTTTCATTGTACATATCATTTTTATTTGTTGTCCTAGAATAAGGAATTTATTTCAGAAGTTTGAAGCCCGAGGAGAAGGCCATGATACTTCTATATTCATCTCATGTTTTTTCTTTCAAAAAACGTTCAAAAATTTCAATTAGTTGTTAAGTTAGAGTCAAGTTAGTTTTTAAGTAAAAGTCATTTCTAGTTTTATTTCATCATTTCAAGCTTTTGATTTCCAGTTTTTGACATCATCGCCCAATGGATAAGGCTACCTGATCTATGGTTTTCTTGACACCTCCTAAAGGAGCTTCCATCCCTAGATGGATCCAATGTAAGTGTCAATCTGTTCAGTGATCAGACATGCACTTTCCGTTTATTTGCTAGTAGTCCTAGGTCGACATTTCATCATTCCAAACAAGTTTTCAAATAAATTTTGGTCACTGCATATGGTCTAGGTCAGAAATTTTGCTCCCCTCATTCCATCCATGGTCATCATGATCTAAAAGGTCATGTCACTCATTGTCATTTAAAGTCTTAGGTTAATCGCTCCATTTCCCATCTAGGTATGTCATCTTGGTGTCCTTGATTTTCCACAGAAAAGTCCAAAAATGTCACCAAAAAGGGTGACCAAGTCTTCATTTTCATAATATCAGTCTTTAAATGGAGTTAGCATGGTTAGGAGAATAAATTAAGACACTTTGTATTATTTCAAAACTTGTTTCCTTGTCAAATTGTTCCAAAAAGGGAAAAATATCATCAAAGTCTTTTGTTTCACTAAAATACAAAAAGTCATTTCAAGATGTTATAAAAGTGAAAAATAAGGCCTTTTCAACTCATATTGTCTTTTCATGATTGGTAGAGCTCCTCTCTTACCTTTAGCATTCATCCATTATTGTCAAGGATTTTAAGAAAAGCAAGAAAACTACTCCAAAAGGGTGTCGTTATGCAACTGGAGGAGTTTGTTACACATATGGAACCTATGTTACACCTTTGGAGAAGGTTTTTTATGCATTTGGAACCTTTTTTATGCATATGGAAGGTTTGTTATGCATCTGGCAGAGATCTTTTATGCATCTTGAAAGTTTGTTATTCATATAGTAGAGTGTGTCATGCATCTGGAAGGGTTTTTATTTTTGGTATTTTGCTCCCAAATCATTCATCGAAGCTCCATGACCATTTCCATGAGTTTTCAAAGCTTCTCCAACAACAAGTTAGCAACACATATTCTCCTCAAGTCGATTTATCAAGCACAATAGTGTTTTTCTTTCTTACCTACTTTCCACTACATTTTTACTTTTTCCTACTGTTGGGAGGTTTTAGTGGACTAAAACCCTAAACCTACAATACAATACGCTCATACACCTTCCCTAGAACATATTATATCGTTCCCCATGATATTCACCCTCCCTAAACTTCATTCCTATCAAACCCTACTTTAATACTATTTTTTTAATACAGAATTAGGAAATCCTAGTGTTTTCCTAATTTGATCACCTTATTTACATCCATTTCACCAAATTTCACTTCTGTTTTGAAGCCAATATACAATCCTACCTCCTGACCTTTTTTGGGATTTTTTCTAGGATTCACTACCTTTCATCTCACCCTCCAAACCTACCCTAACCTTGTCCTTTGTTTTTATAGATTTAGTGCACATACCCACTACATCTAAACACCTAGGGTTTCATCCTTTCAATAGACATTATGGAAAGTGAAAAGAAAATCCACAAAGTAGGGTGCCACATCATATTTGAGCCCTCCACCTTGCAAGAATTCAATGCCTCACATTTTTCCAAAGGATGTTTTGAGAGGACTGGATGCTTGAGATTCTGTGAGAAAATCACGGAAGAAGGTTGTTATCTCCAATGAAAAAGATTATTTTCCACAAGTTTCAGTATGGGAAAGGCCATCATTGCAGGTATATACTTCAACTTAGCAGCATATGTGATTTCTTCAGTAATATGTACACCTATACATGGAAAAAAATGGTTTAAGCGCATGGACATAGACCTTGAATATTACAAATTGTTCCTCAAAACTCATGCTAGAGAGGATCTTGAGTACCTCCTTAATAGTTATTCTCCTTTGATGAGGTTAGTTATGAAATATTTCACATGTGAAGGGAGATTCTCTAGGTTGTACATGTACTATATTAGATTATTGATGCACTTTACCTCTACTAAACCACTTGAATTGCCTCATTACTTGTACAAAATTTTACTTAGAATTATTGAGAAGGTTCAAAGAAGAAAAAAATATCATCGCCCAAGTCTTTTCCACCATGGTCTAGTAAAACTCATTGTTTTACACCATCTCTTGGCCATCAACATGACTTGGTAAACCTTCATGGAGAAAGTAGAATCATAGCCCACCACTAGTCCTCCTGTCATGCATAGTATTACAATCACCATCAGTATCAGCACAACCATTGGAGTTTGTATCCTCGAGCATGAACTCTTAGATTTAAAAAGCTCCTAGGTTTTCTGAGGTCACTCACACCTATGAGGAGGGAAATAGGCAAGTATTTTCTCCCAAATCCATCAAAAGTGTATCTACACTTGATACTATAGCTGAGAAAAGATAAATAGAAGAGAAACCACTCATGCATTAGACTTAATCACCATTACACCAACATGATGAACAAGCGGCCATAGATGTTGAAATGGCAGAAACATTTGAGGATAAATCATTTTAAGAGATCATAAAGGAAAAGGATGAGGAAATAGCAGAGTTGAGGGATATTTTATCAATTAAAAATTCTCATATCACATTCCTACAACAAGAAAATTTTAAGCTAAAGTTAAAATTTCGCCTCCAAGATAAACCTAAGGTACATGTTGATCCAGATAAAGGAAAGGGAAAAGAGATTGTAGATGATGATTATCTCGAGGATGTAGATCTGTTACATAGATTTTTGTCATTTTCCCTGCAATCCCCATCCCAAACATTGGAGGACCATTTCAATGACCCCTGTGTACTGTCATACATTTCTATAAATGTCATTGCACCCATTCACATGTCAGGAACATGATCTATGTTGATCATTCCTTAAGCAGACCCTCATAAACCTATGATTTTGGGTCGACGCTGGTAGGTAGTTATGTCCTCATGTCTATGAACAAATTAACACTAAGCCTCATGCCAATCGACACTCTATCTTAGAAGGGAACCCATGTCGAGCTTCTTTTGGAAGTATTTTTAAAATAGAAATGAATATTATATCGTTTAACAACTTCGTGAATAGAGTCATGTTTTTTTGTTTGACTGGATAAAGTCGAGTTTCTCCCTTTGGCCTATTATTTCCTACAAATTTGAAACTCCCCAAAGGGATAGACCTCTCCTCCACCTTATGTGGATCCCAAACCTCCTCCTCCTCTTGTATAAATTCCTCTTCCTCACATTGATTCAGCTAGATGAATAGTCATTAGTTATAGCTGGTGCGTTGAAGGGAGTAGAAAAGAGCCCATTGTTGTGAGAGAGAGTTTAATCCCACTAGCTCATTGAGCTGAACGACGAGCGAATGCTTCAGACGTGCCCGACTGAACCTGGCGAAGGAGATATACAAGGTCAAGGCATAGGTTGTAAAATTCTTTTTCATATATCAATATTACATGACTGGTTTCTGGTTCCAACGTTATTTCCATTTATATTCGAAGTGTCTAACTCTCCTTGACTAGTTGGATAGTTTTAGATGAATGTATATGTTTGTATGCTATCAACATTTGTTTGATCTTTGTTTAGGTGCATGGACATCATCACCAACGGAGTGCAAGGCATGAAGACAAAGACCAAAGGATCGTTGTTGCTTGCCACGAAAAAAGCATTGGACGGAGGTAGGATATATGTTCCAGTCCATATTTCATTTACAAGCTAGGAATTTAGGAATTCACCGTGTTCCCTTGTTGCTAGACCCACCCTAGGGCTAGAGGGATTTCCTCTATCCACAGATGGGATTTGGTTGCACAACAAGTTGGTGACCATTTTGGGGAGTCTGTGTGTCTATCGTCTCTCATTGTTCATTTTGAAGTTTTGCTTGTCCGTCCAACTTGGTGGTATTGTCATTTCTCTGCTTTGTTTTTCTTATCTAACTACTCAAGCCACTTCACTGATTCTCAAAGTGATAAGCCTATTTTTTCCTTAGCTTCCCTTTCATATTTCCTTGGTTTCCTTATTCGGTGTTGTTTTTGTCCTGACAGTCGCGACCATTAGAACGAGTTTCCTTTGGCATGGGTGCAATTTTCTGTGTTCATCGTGGATTACTGATGAACATTTGCACTAACACCTATAGGTTTTATTCTTGGGCTTCCTTCCTGAATTTCCAGTGTATATTTCCCTCTATATTAGTTTGTATCCCTGTGTTAATCCATTTAGACTTGTTTTTGACTTCCCTGTCTCATTGATTTCAGTTGATTCTCTCTCATCTGTTCGGTGTGGATTTTTCATCCTATGGCTTCTAGGTGTCTCGAATCGTTTGTTTGGTCACATGTTCGTTGAGTCTCCGAGCTATATATGAGTCAGTTATTCATTCATTTTTTAAGCTTGTTGTTTGATTTCTTGTTATTTTCTTTCGATTCTACGTGTTGTAGGATTGTCAAACTGTCACCCTAGTGTCTGTTTGACCTTCCGTCTATTGCCCTGTGCATAGATCACATTGTTCACTGAGCCGACTTCAAACTCTTTTTTCTGCATGCAGAAATGCATGTATAGTTTTGAGTGTGTTTTACATTTTCTTTGAATTGGTCTCTTTGTGTTTTGATCATTTCGCTCAAAGTTTCTCAAAGCTAGTTTTTGTTTTGTCTTTTTAGTGTAACATTGCATTATTTCTTCTCACTCATAAAAAACAAAAAAAATTGCATTCTTCCTTTCTGTTTGAAAATGAAAAGTAATATTTTCCATTAGTAGGTTTCTTTTTCATTAGAAGGTGAAAAAAAAGGAAATTGTTTTTCATTTTCTCCTTTGGTTGTGTTAGTAGCACAAAGGAAAGTGTCCTTCTTGCATTTGATCAATTTCTGCTTTGTTGTGAACTTCTATCCCTCTCTTAGCTAGCTTTTCATCGAATTTAAGTGGTATTATTTCTCTCATGCAGTTGTGCATTAGAGATTTGAGATTACATTCGGTAAGGTCTCAAAAATGAAATATAATTTCAAGATAAACTATAAAAGTAACTCATAAATATAAGGAGGCATTGAAACGTAACACTCATTTTTATAGGTCTAGTCTAGCGACGTGTTCCAGCATCATTAAACCTAGTGGTTGTCGCTCGCAATCTTGCATTAGACAACACTAGTACGAACTTGTGCTCCCCATACCGTCACATATATAAAGGGATACCCTCATAGGTTGTAATCCTTTATCCATAGGAAGCCGAGTCTACTGCCCTGTAATCATGATACACCGAACATAACATTCAAGGAGACTGCCTACACGTATGTTAAGTCCTTGGTCATTTCTCTTTCATTTGATCACCAAGGTGTATATTTCATTTCACGGGAGCTTGGTACACGCTCCTTCCTAGAGTTCCTGAGTAGTCATTTTGATCTTTCCATTACTCTTTAAAATTTGGAAAGATCATCGAGCACTTGTCCTTTAGAGCTCATAGAAACTAAATGTGACTAGAGTCACCTTTTGTCCTTTTCTTGACTCTTAAAACATGAAAAGATAGAGTTTTGTTTTAGTTTCATAAAATTAATTACCCACGATCACACGCCATTTTAAGTTATTTTATTAGCCAATCCATGAGTAATTCCTTAGTGATTGTTCTTAAAGCGTCGAATTGATCATCTCTTTTCCCTCCTCCTCTTTGAGACAAAGTGATGGTGGCAGAACCACCTATTTCATCATCCTCTTCATTACCTCGTAGTGAAGAGTTTCCCCCAGAATTTCTTTAGAGCCTATCCCCCTAAGCGTTCAACCATTCGCCACTTGGTCTCCCACTGAGGAGCCATTTGAGATCAATTGACAGCCCCTGGATGTTTTTTCCTTTTTGAGAGAAGATCCCCCTCAATGCTCGGATTCACCTGCAACACCTTTGTCTGATGCTTTTCCCTCTATCGCTTGCCAGTTGTTCCCTAAGAGGTCTCCATCTGATATGGATGCCTCGAGTCCTATTAGTAGTGAAGAGACCTTTGTATCAACGGGAGAATATCAATTCCCTCATGAGGATTTTGCTTATGTGATGACTCAACCTTCCTCTCAGCCTTCATCTCTCCCGGCCGGTTATGGTTATTTGGGTCAAATAATATCTGGTGCTACATCTTTATACCAAAACCCACTATCGTCAAGTATGGTGGCTCCTTCTAAATGGTCATTTGTGTTGGGTCCATCCTCTTCTATTTCCATTGTTTCAACAATGGTTATGTTTATCCCAACCCAACCCATTGTTTTTGTGGCTTCCTCCACACCATCCTCTAGCGTGATTACATCATTGGCACCATCTTCTGCTATTCGTGCGATGCATCCTAATGCTTCCGTGATGTCTGTTGGGCCTATTGTGAGTGGATCACAACCTCACGTGTTGGGAGTCCATCAACCTATTAGTAGTATTCCTATCTCCTCTAATCCTATTCCAATACGTTTTTCATATGACCACTATATGATGGCTATTCAACACCATAACTTCCCCCCCTGGGGTTCTTAGTAGATTCTGACTCAGGTAAATCTATCACAGTACTATGATGAACATGGGAATCATGTATATTACCATGGGTCTCTTCCATAAGGTCCATTTTATGTTCAAAAACCACAAGTTATAGTTCACCCAAACCAGTTCAAGTACCAACAAGGACAACCCTATGGTCCATAGGGCCAACCGTATGGTCCTAATGGTCAACCTCATGTTTAGCAAGGAGCACTTTATGTTACTCAGGGGAAAACCTATCCACCTCAAGGAAATTTTTTTGGGAAATAGAACCATCCTTACATTCAGCAAGGCCATCTCTTGTGAAACAAGGCCAACCCTCCATTGGTTAGCCGGGCCAACCTGGTCTTCAGTGACAACCTATCTTATCTCAACCATCAGGACAACCTAGTTTTCAGGGGAAACCTAGTCTAATTCCTTCAGGCCAATCTGCAGCAAAAGGACAAGTTGTTCAACCTCAGTACCCAGGTCAACCTACACCCCAGGGACAGCTTGTGCAGCCTCAGGTCCAACCTTTCATTCCTTAAGGCCAACCGATGGTCTCCCAAGGTCAACCTTCGATGATATAAGGTCCACCCCAAGGCACTGCTTTCAACCCGTAACAAAATCCATATCTTGCTCAAGTTAGAACTCCATGGTTCACTCACAATTAGTACCCTCGTCCTCAACTAGTTTATGGGCAGAATTATCAAAATTATAACCCCTATTGACAAAATCCTCCGGGACAGAATATATGGGCTCAAAATTTCTCCCGACCATGTTGGAACCCTAATGCCAGTATTTATCAAAGGCCTATGATTCCTTTCAATCTGTAATTGCCATTAATTGCTACGTTGGAAGTGCCTGATATGTCTAAGTTAATAAATGATCCCATTATTCATAATTCATATTGGCCACCAGTTCCCACCAAGATTCCTGGCAATTGTCTCGAATTCGAAGACAAATTTGGAGAAGACCCCAGGTGCATGTTATGACATACAACTTATGGTGCTCCTATAACTCCTAGATTGATGATTATTTTATTTTACATATTTTTCAAATGATTCTCACTAGTGCCGCTGCAAAGTGGTACATTAAGCTCTCCCGTGGCATATTTCAAGATTTCAACTCTCTTGCAATGGAGTTTCTCACACACTTTCAGTTACTGGTTCATTATGAAACTAGAACGCACCTCCTTACATCCTTAAAAAAAGATCGTGCCACCCATATATCTGATCATATTCATGAATGGAGGTGGCATTGTCATTTGATCAATTTTGATATCCCTAAACAACTTCTAACTAATTGGTTTACTACCTCTTTTATCGGTCTGATTTCTAAGGACACCGCTATGGGGGCATGTGTTACTAAGGAGTAGGCCATCAGTCGTGTCTAGTACCTTGATCTCATGTACTCTAGATATGGCATGCTTTATGAACTCTTGCTCGATGCTCCATGACCTAAAACTTCCAAAGAATCAGCGACAACATCCATCGACGGTACCATTGGTTTTGTGTCTCAGAATTCCTGTAAGTCTTCTCCCAATTTTGCAAAGCCAAAATTTATTTCTTTCACTGATACTTATTCTCATCCACCTTCCAATCCTACAAAAACCATGGAATTAAATTTCATCTAGTCCACCTCGTCAAATAATTCTTCTAAAGGTAAGAAGAAGGGTAAAGGCAAGGCCAAAGCTGATACCCCAAAGCAGGATTCTCCTAAAACCAATACTGGTGATGGCTCGAAACGTAAGGCTAAATATCCTTGTCTGATATGTGATGATGAGAATTACACCGAGGATTTTCCATGATGGGCCGAGGTGAGTCAACTGCTCAAAGGAACTCTAGGAACTCTGGGTATTCTTAGAGAACCATTTCCATCACAGCAAACTTAGATGGTGGAGTAACCTCAGTCCTCCACCCCTTTTAGCTCTCACGTTTTCATGATGAATGGTGTTGCACCCATATCTATTGTTATTATATCAAAATATTATTTTCAACCACGTCAGGCAGCGAGGAAAGAGCTTGCAGATGGTCCTCCTCCCCCACCTCCTTCTGGCCCTCTTCACATTGAAAGCCCTAGTCCTGAGCCCGTTGTATGACCACCTTCTAAATGTGTGCTCTGTAAGTCATCCTATAACCTGAACGCCAGTGTCACTGAACATTACAGTATTGTTGTTGGCTTAAGGGGTCTTGACCCAGGTTCAAAGGTTAAGGTTTTCCACCAAACCACTATACTACTCTCCCTTTTGGCAGTGACCTACTTGCGCAAATCAAAGTCTCAACTGAAGTAGTATGGGTGGGCGCTGGAACCAGGTTTCCACACCCTAAGAAAGGATAGGTAAGGCAAGCAGAGCTGCACCCGGTGTTGTGATGACTAGATCACCTATTTTAGGGTAGGATCTATAGGTCTCCTTCTCATCCACGTGCGCAAGGTCAACTATACTATGGTGCTCAATAATTATATACCTCTAAGACAGTAGCAAAATATTTCATCAAACATAACAGAACATATCCAGATGTAGTAAAAACACTTACACAGTATTTTCACAGCTTTAACACAGAATATGCATAATACAACAATTACCACAGAATCGCATAAACAGTACACATAGATTTAGTTACTTAAACAAATTTTCTTATTCATCAGTCCAACAATTCCTTCTTACAATACCCAGCCCGACCTGCGCACGCAGTAGAAGGGTCCACACATAGTAGGACTCTGGATCTCTGCACACACAGCCAGCAGGAGCCCTTTCCCTAAAAACCCAAAAAAATCTACTAAGCCATAGTTCACATCAAGAGCTCATTCTCTTCTTACCTTATAATTCAAAATGTCCCTCTATTTATAAAAAACTTGCCTAATCTTTCCTATGGTCCGCAAACCATGGTTTCTGGATTCTAGGTCTACCCTTTAACCCATTACAATGCTTTCGAGGCTTTTTCCCACCCCAAAACCCTTGCACTAGACTAAATATAATGAAAAATATACAAAATCGGACCATTTTCGTAGCTTGTAGGAGACCCTATTCCAACAGTGCCCTAACACAATCTTGTGACTCGTCCTGAGTCACTGTGGTGGTACAGTCTCTATCTACAAACGTAAGGTATTGATGGCTACAATTAGTGGAGGTAACACTTCTTGACTCTAAGCAGCAGCACTCTGTGCGATGTCTACAGGCTTCTAGGAGGTTTGTCCTTTAGTAGCCATGGTAACCCTCTCTAATATCTGGTTGAGTCGCGCGATTACATCATGAGCACCCTGTGAGATCTGGAAGGCGGCATCACCCCATGGCTTCATTCTCTTTCCGATGGCATGCTTTTCTCGTCGGAGATCTATAATCGTGTCTTAGAGTATGTTGCTAGTCTTCAAGAGTGCCAGACGCTGCACAGGGACTAGGGAGGGCAAGGCAGCTCTGATCTGATCGAAAGTGGCTTCCGTTTGGCGTAAGTCTTGCTTGAAATTCTGAAGAAATGGGTTGAACTGGACTGCTGTCAAGAGCTACATGCCCGCCGCAAGGAACTGAGTACCCATAGTAATTTTTCCCATAACAACGTCCGTAGCTTCTGTTGCCAGCGCAGTGCGCTATGCTCGTACCTTTGGTGGTGTGGCAGACTGCACTTGGGCTTGTAATGTGGTGACTTGGTAGGCCATTTGGGTCCTAAGGGTCTGTATTTCGGTTCGGGTTGCCTTGAGTGCTACAACCAAAACTTCGATGGTGAGCTCCTCTGGGACCTCTGTTCTGAGCTGGTGATCCACTGGATCGAGCTATGCCATTTGTGAAATAGCAAGGGAGACATTTTTGGTTTGTCATGCGATGAGTGGTGTGGCCACATCGAGCTGTTACTGCATGGTCCGGTCGTGATGATGGATCTCTTCAAGTTTGGCAGTGTATAAACCTTGTAACACCTCTCAGGGCAGCTACGCCATATCCAATTGGAGTCCCGTAGTCATTGGAAGGTGGGTGCCAACCAAGACAGTGCTAGGTAGTGAACAATCATGGATTTCATTGGTAGTTAGCTCAGTAATGCTTGTAGGGTGGAGCGTATCCCAATTCCGTTTCATACCCCAAGGGGATGGATTATCTTGGTCAGTCAGTCCTGTCATTCACGAGACTATCTGTGACTCGATTGCATCAGCTCTCATAATGATCTGCGGCAGTTGCGTACCCTCTTGCATGGTTACTTCTGAGCCCATCTGGCTGGAACCTGCAATCATCCCAGGGTTGGACAGGGCGTTAACTTCTGTCATATAGCTTTGACGCCAGTCTGCGCAAGGTTCAAAGTCAATTTTCCCTATAGGGAGCCAGAGGGAAATGTTCTTATCAATCTCAACATCCCCATACCGTCTTAACATAATGTCTGTAGGCTCTGGACTGGCAGGCGCCGATGCGTCCACGGGGTTAGGGGTTTCCATAGCAACGTAAGGAATGGATCCTGAATTCAGAGACTCGCAGACAGCGGAAGTAGGTTGATTGGGTATGGACAAAATGCTAAAGGTCTAGATAATCAAGCAGGAGAATAATATATGCAGATTACAGAGATGATATGGAGCCTTGATCGGAGGTATCCTTTCTTCCTTATAGTGCCCGTGGCTATCCAACAGTAGAGTGAATCGAGCTTGGAAATTACCATCAAGAAAATGGTAAAACTCACCATAAATTTCAGCATTAATGGCCAGCCACTTGTTTTCCATAACGGTAATATTCCCTTTTTACCAGAGTCTAGTGTTCTGACTATCATCGTTCGCATCTGATGGCCTTCCCATGGATCTACCGACCTTGGATGAAGCATTTGTGCTGCCTACACACCTCGAATTATAGCCGACGTTGGGTTTGTTGTAATGCAATTCAGGTATAGCCTAAACAACTTGGCAACCCTGCGCATCCCATTCAGTGTCGCGGTTGGGATAGTTCGGGGATCATCCTTTCCTTCTATTGGGCTGAGGTTCCAGTATTCAACCATGTGTGGTACCAGCATTCCCCAAGATTCAGATGCAATGTAAAGGCTTGGGCTACCCCGAGTTAAGGCGTCAGTGTTTTGTGGAGCTACGTCAAGCGCTCCTGGTCCATCTACCACCCTAAATGTTCATAGAAACTCATCCCACAAATTTTCCCAATGAAAAGTGCGTTGATGTAGCTCTGCATCTAAATACCATGTAGCTGGACGCAATCATAGAGCATGGATAAATAGGTGGACCTATTCGTTTGTGGTTCTATAGTGCTAGTGTGTTTCCCATCCGAGCAAATATCTGCATGGGTTCTCTAACCTAAGGAACTTTCAGATCCGTCTCCCAGCTGGAGCTTCAAATCGCAGGATCATCTTATCCCGAAATTCCTCCCAATCCTGGAATACCTTCCCATGCGTATCCCACCAATGCACAGGTGTTCTATGCAAGGCTAGCTTAAGGGCCCTTAGTCTGTGTCCCATGGGAACTTCTGCTTCGAATGCGTGTAGAAATTCCTTAATGTTACCAAAATCCCCAAAGTAGAGCAGGTCTCTTACCTCAGAGGAAATGCAGCAGAAGTTCATTATGACCCGAAGACATCGCAGCGCCGAAACCTCATGCAACCGGCCTTGCCAATTCTCTAGTTCCCCATCGGAGTCGAAAAAGCGTTCACTATCCTTTTCCCAGCAAGGTACTCCTTCCACCGTGGGGTTAATCAAATCTTCATCCTACATAGTGAATTTCTAAATGTGATCCACTTCCTCCTCATCTCACGCTGGCTCTGTATATCGTGTGCCTTCCGCGGGATCCAATGGTACTATTACTCGTGTGCCGTTATTTTCAAACACTATGCTGTGCTTTTTGAGATTGATAACACCCCCCATATCTATAGCCCAGTCTAGTCCTAGGAGCACAGGGTAGGGGTCCGCATCTTCTTTGATTTCTATTACCTTAAATTCAGCTTGGACCTTTACTCCTGCGATATCTACCATGATTTTTGGCAGCCTTCCCTGAGGGATGATCTTCTATTGATTTTCCATGTGCAGCTGGATGGTGGACCATTCCAACTTAGGTTCTCCCATTCGTTGCCATGTTTGTTTAGGTAACATGTTTGCATCTAATCCAAGGTCCAAAATAACTTGATCCATCTCGTAGTCACCAATCTATGCAGTCAGTTGCATTTCTCTTTCGGTGCGTTTTTTATACCTGTATAGTTTGTGTACATCCTTGGTCCCTACGGTCGGATCGGGCCATGCTGCACATCTATTCATTAATTCCTGAAGGTTCTCTATAGCCTTCGGGTTACGTAGCAACTTCATACATTCCTGTAGAAAGGGCTCAACCCCCTCATCTGTCTTGGGGTGTGTCAGTGACTGCGTAGTAGCTGCTTCTTTCAGAGTGAATTCCTAGTCAGCTACAACCATTATCTCTTGTCCCTTTTTTAGGTTTGATCCTTCCTGACAGGGCAGAGTATCCCTGGGGACCCCTTCCCTTGGTCCCTAGGTGACCATCCCACTACGTGTTATGACTTTCACACTTGGGTCTATGTTCCTTAGCTTGTTTTTAACTCTTTGCACATTCTGCATGGGGGTGGGCTACTTTTCCTGCATTTTAGCTATTAAAATTAGGCAATATTTGATCACATGGTCCAACTATCTACAAATTTTTAGGATGGCCTTGTAAGATTTGGGTAGTCCCTTGCAAAGTTTCCTACCTCCCTGCAGTTATAACAAATTAGTTTCCCGTGTCCCCGACCTGCGCTTCTTCCCTGACCTCCCCTGCCCCTTGCTGGAGAGCCACCAAAGCCCGTGGGAGATCTAGGTGATGCAGGCTTTGACTTTACCCTATACAAGTTTCATCGATCTATCATCAAATCGTAAGATCGATAGTTCTTCTCATCATGCCCTACCGATCAACAGAACCTACACCACTGTTGCTTCAGTTCTGGGGCATACGCACCTAGCTGGGGGAAATGGTTCGTATTATGCAGCCCTGCTACATGGCAGTCATCACACCACAATGCATACCCGCTCGAGCCTGGACGTGATAGGATGGGTTCCCCACTTGCTCCTGGACACGTCAGCCTAGGTCCTCCTGTTTGCATGTAATCTACCAGTAGTGGGCACTGATCCTTCATATTTCCAGATGCTCGACATCGTATGCACCATAAGTCTGTGCTAGCTCCTTTTCCCCATTCCTTCCATAGGTTCTGAATCTCCATGTGCATAGCTTCGAGCTTCTCCTGAATTTGTTGTACTCCTAACGAAGTATCCTCTCTGGGCACAGCTTCTAGTCTCATAGTGACTTCCATAGCTTTTTCCTGTGACTTGAAGGTTTGGTGACTCATTGGCGTACGTAGGTGGGGAAACAACATAGCGATGAACCATTCCGTATTTTTTTTGTCATCATACTCAAATCCTCGTTCCCTAATTTCTCTCTTCAGTCGTTGATCATCCTCCCATATAGATTCTGACACACCTTTCTTGAAGTCCTTCACTTCTGCTACCAACTGAGGGTAAGATTTTGTCTTTCGGAATTTTTTCTTCAGATCATCGTTAATATCTTGAATAGATACATTCTCGTTCTAAGATATGTATCACATATACCAGTCCAATGCTCTTTCTTTGAATTCTAGGGACAACTGTGCCATCTTCTCCATATCATTTATCACATTTTGTGTAGTCCATACAGAATATGCAACAAACCAAAATCGGTCCATATCCTCATCCCCTATCCCCTTGAAGGTAGGTAGTTTTAGGTGAGCAGCCATATCACTATCCAGCGGAGGCGGTGGTCTGGGAAAATTCTTTCCTTTGCGAGGTCTAGACGGTGGTGTAGCCGGGTGCTTTGCATAGTCGTCTCTTGCAGAGGGTTATAAACAGATCTTTCTCCTTCAAGGTTCGTTCGATAATATTTACCACTGCGTGTCTTTCTCTCTTTTGGATCCGAGGTCATTCGCTCGGTATGACTACACAAGATACTCTTCTCACACGGTAATATTTTAATCAGCAAAGGTAATGTCTTCAGAAACTTGCCCTGAAACCCTTTAAAGAAGCTCCGCTCGGCCTCAGAGTAGGAGGCGAATTGATCAATGGAAAATTAGTCACAAACCCTTCTAGCACACTGTCTACCCAGTGATCCACCATGCGAGTGATGGTATTATCAGTCCTTTCCAACTGTTGGATCAGCTCTGGAGTCCACATAGTGACTCGTTCATCCTTCTAGTACTTCTGGAATTCTACGAGCCTGGCCAGCCACTCTTGATGCTCGATTGAAAATTTTACAAAGAAAATTTCGTAGCTTTATGTAAGAATGTACCTATTTTTCCACTTTTCTACTGTTAATCTCATGCTACGATTCTCTTTCACCGCAAATTCCTGAATCTGCTTTTCAAACCATTCTTCAATTTCCTTCCTTTCAGGTTTCCAGTACTCTCTTGTCATTACCCGATCCCTTTCTCAAATTTCTCCTGGTCCCAGCAACGGAACCATTTTTTGGCTCAAGGTGTCCTGACCCAAGTTTAGAGGTTAAGGTTTTCCAACAAACCCCTATACTACTAGCCTTTTTGGCAGTGGCCTACTTGTGCAGGTCAAAGTCTCACCCAAAGTAGTAAGGGTGGGTGCTGGAACTAGGTTTTCGCACCCTGAGAAAGGATAGGTAAGGCAAACATAGTTGTGTCCGATGTTGTGATGACTAGATCGCCTATTTTAGGGCAGGATCTATAGGTCTCCTTCGCATCCATGTGCACAAAGTCAAATATACTACAGTGCTCAATAATTATATACCTATATGAAAGTAGCATAGTATTGCATAAAACATAACAGAATAGATACAGATGCAATAAAAACACTTACGTAGTATTTTCACAGCTTTAACACAGAATATGCATAATACAACAATTACCATAGATTTGCATAAAAAATACACATAGATTCAGTTACTCAAACAACCTTTCTTATTCATCAATCTGTCAATTCCTTCTTACAATACCCAACCCGACCTGCACACACAGCAATAGGGTCCACACACAGCAGAACTCTAGAACTCCGCGCACACAGCCAGCAGGAGTCCCATCCGCAAAAACCAAAATAGATCTAAAAGACACAATTCGCATCAAGATCTCATTCTCTTCTTACCTTACAATTCAAAATGTCCCTCTATTTATAACAATCTTTCCTAATCTTTCCTATGGTCCGCAAACCATGGTTTGTGGATTCTAGGTCTACCTTTTAACCCATTACAATGCTTTTGGGGCTTTGTCCCACCCCAAAACCCCTGCACTATACTAAACATAATAAAAAAATTACAAAATCGGACCAGTTTCGCAGCTTGTAGGAGACCTTCTTCCAACAATTGTTGAGGATTTGGCCTAGGCACCATCTGCTATGTCCACGTTGGAGGTGCTTCAGAGCTGTTCGTAACAATGGATGGATTTGACATCTGCTATTGGAGGGGTTGACCCCACCAATTCAAGACTTATCACTTTTGATCTGAAAAATTTCGTTCTGCGTCTACCTCACCAACTTTCTTTGGTTATCCAAGTTGGGATTAATGGTAAGGATATCCATTAGGTAGTTGTGGACAAAGGTGAATCTACTTGCATCATGTTTGTTGCATGCTGGAAAGCTATTAGTTATCTGGCCCTTAACCAGTGTGCAATTGCTTTAAAAGGCTTCAATGGAAGGTTATCTTGCCCTCTTGGTGTCCTCACCAGCTTACCTATAACGTTGGAAGGAAAAAGGATTCATGTCGAGGTTGAGTTAGTTGGTTCCAAACTCAACTATAATCTCCTCCTTGATCGCAGTTGGACTCACACCATGCTATTTTTATTTTCCACTCTCTTTCATGTTCTTTAGTTCCCACACGAAGGAAATATCATCATTATAGATTAGTTATCTGTTTTCACTTCCACCTCCTCCAAGAGTAACATTTTGTATGTAGAATGTATTCCTACGCCTTATGAAAGTGTGGGTCTAGGACTTTTCAAAGATCCCACCCTCATGGGTCTCTTTTCTCTTCCTCCACCCAACACTGCTCAGGTCAATATGATCTCCACATCTTCTGATCCATGGATCATCCCTTCACCTGAGAAAGTTGATTAATTTGGTGGTGTGATGCCATTAAACCCAATATAAATTGATTATTTTGAATTTATCTCGGCTTCAACTCCTCCTCCCCCTGATCATACTCATTCTAGTGTGTCTCTCGACACGTATTCTCAATCCCCTTGGATCGGGGATTTGGATTCTCCTGATCCTTTGAACGAAACATTTCCAAATGATGAAGCCAATGTGGAAACCATGTCTCTTGAAGATCCTCCCTGAGATGATATTCATCATTGTTCCTCATTTTTTCCTGGTCTTGGGTCAATGTCTACTTGTCTTGAGAATTTTCTTCCCAAGCTCCTTCCCATCAAATTCAAATGCCTATATTTACACATGAAGTTTTTTCGAAATGAAATATGGAGAATATTACTCAGACGATGCCTATTTACATCTTCGTTAAAATGGGGGTAGTTTAGAACATCCACATTGGGGTGACATGTTCTCCTCATTAGATATAGGTCTATACTAGTCTCTTCTAAGAGTTTCGAGAGGTTTTCGCTTGGTCCTACAAGGAAATGCTTGACATTGATCGGAGTAAATTTGTGCAGGAGATACCTACTTACCCTGATGTGAAACCTTTTCGCCAACACCTTCATCCCATGCACCCTAGAAAGGCAACTTCCATAAAGGGAGAAGTTGAAAAAATTCTCAAAAAAAGCTTCATTTATCCAATCCCATTGACAAATTGGGTCTCTAACATTGTCCCTGTGGATAACAAATAGGGTACTATTCGAATCTGTGTGGATTACCATGATATCAATCGTTCTTTTCCTAAGGATAACTATCCCACTCCCTTCATCGACCAAATCATTGAGGAATGTGCTGGGAGTGAGATATTTTCCCTTATGGATGGTTTATCTGGTTACAAGTAGATCATAATCCTACTGGCTGATAAACATAACACTACTTTCATATGTGCATGGGGCACCTTCGCATACAAGAAGCTCCCTTTTGGCATTAAGAATGTTGGTTCCAAGTTATAATGAGAAATTTCATACAATTTTAAGGATATTAAGCACATTGTTCAACCTTACTTGGATGACATTCCGGCTCATCCTGCTAAGCGTAGGGATCACCCAGAACACCTCCGTCAAATATTTCTTCATTGTAGACGCTACAACATTCCACTAAATCTGCACAAATGTGTCTTCTACGTCGATTCTGGTAGAATCCTTGGGTTTTTCGTTTCCAAAGATGAAATTTGTCTCAATCCTCTCAAGTTCAAAGCTATTGTTAATCTCCCCTCCCCTTCCTCTTTACACCAATTTCATTTTTTGCAAGGGAAAGCTAATTTCCTACAACTTTTTATATTGAACTATGCGAAATTATCCAAAGGTTTCATGTGATTTATTAAGCAAGGCATCCCGTCCCTCCGGGATGAGATTTCCAAAAAATATTTCGATGCACTGAAGGCTTTGCTTGTCAGCGCTCCTCTTTTGCATCCCCTGAATTATCATCGTGATTATTCACTCTATTTGGATACTGCCTTTAGCACTATTACCATGGTTCTGGCATAGGACGACGATGATGGTGATGAGAATGTCATTTATTATTTGAGCCGAAATATTCTCGACACTGAAACACGTTATGCTCATGTAGAGAAATTAGCATTGGCAACTATTCAAGCCATGCAACATTTTCGCCATTATATTTTACTTCGCACAACAATCGTGATTTTTTATTGCAAACCCATGACCTATATTTTAACTCGACATTTTTTGGGGGGAAAACAATCCAAGTGGATAGCTATCCTCCAAGAGATCGATTTGGAATTCACTACCGCCAAATCAAAGAATTCAAGTTTTTTGCCGATTTGATCTGCTCTTTACCTTTTTCCTCTACTCCCTCTGGTTCTGAGGAACACATTCCAAACTACACTTTTTTTCTAATTAGCACCCTCGATCCATGGTATGGTGGTATCATCATTTATCTCTAGACTTGCACCTTCTGGTCTAAGTTGACGAAAGATGCTCTTCGACGTATCCATCATCATTCGAAACCTTATCGCATATTTGGAAATACTTTATACCACATTAGACCTGATTCCATTCTTTGTCGGTTTTTGACCCTCGAGGAATCTGAAAAGGTCATCAGTGAATACCATTATGTCGCATGTGGCGGTCACATGTCTGGATATTCTACCACTCAAAAAATCCTTCGTGCTGGATATTTCTGGCCTACCATTTTCAAAGATTGTATCCTCGATGTCTGTAAATGTCACGAGTACCATATCTACTAGTGGAAGATACGTGCGCCACCTGCTCACCTCCATCCCATCATTCACGTTGGTCCCTTTGCAAAGTGGGGTATCACTTTTATGGCGTGTAGCCCTTGCTCGACCGGCAGACATGGTTATATTATCGTAGCCATGGAATACTTCACTAAATGGGCTGAAGAAATTACTACACTTACAACTGATAGTAAGACGACTACTCAATTTCTTTTCAATCATGTGATTACTAGGTTTTGTGTCCCTCAAGCCATTATCATCGACCATGGCTCCCGTTTTCACCATTATATGATGGCAGAGTTGACTACTAAGTTGGGTCTGCATCACGGTAGCTCAACACAGTACTACCCCTAGGCCAATGGCTAGGTTGAAGCCGTGAACAAGGTTTTAGTCACCATGCTTCAGTGTATGATTGGGATGCACAAGTCCAACTAGAATCTCATGTTCCTTTCAAATCTCTGGGCTTACCGAACCTTGGAGAAGGAAAAAACTAGATTCACCCCATTTCAGCTTGTTTATGGTCTGGAAGCTACCCTTCTGATTGAATATGAAATTCCTTCCCTCGAGATAGTTGTTGAATTACTGCTTAAAACGTCACCAGAGGAAGAACGTCTTCTATATTTGGAGAGGCTTAATGAAACTCTCCGCTTCACTACTCTAGTAATAGAAGCATAGAAAAACTGGGTCGAGGCCCACTTTAACTAGATATTTTCCCCTCGTACCTTCGTAGAAGGAGAATTAGTCCTCTTGTATGACCAAGCTCATGATAATATGGGGACAGGTAAATTCGAACCCATGTGTCATGGGCCCTACATCCTCAAGAATGTTTTGCAGAATGGGACCTATGAGCTTATTGAATATGAAGGCTATCCCTTGGATTAGCTAAGAAATGGGTTGTATCTCAAAAAATATTATGCATGAGTTTCTTGTGCATGTCCTTTTGTACATAAGTATGTTTTTCATTTTTGTACTTTTTTTATTGGTATGCTTTGCGAGCAGTTTTTCCTGTTTATTATGTCTTCTCTTAATGTGCATATGTTCATCACTCCTTATGTCGATTTCGCTGGAAATTCCTCTCATAGTACCTGGAATCTATCCTCCACGGCTTGGGTGATTTATGATCCTAACAGTGAGTTGGTAGACCTTCAAGTTATTTTTCTAGGACGAAAAACCAACAATGTCGTTGAATACAATGCAATCATCAAACTCCTAACTGAAGCTATTTCCATCGACATTCATGAATTAATCGTAAACCTATACTCCTAGCTTGTTGTTCTCCAGCTAAATGGTCATTATTCTGTTAGAAACCCTCATATTTTAAGGATGTATTTGGGTGTTTGTTTTTTAGAAAGGAATTTTGATTATATCACATATCAACATATTCCCAGAATAATGAATACATTAACTAATGCAATAGGCAATATTGTATTAGATAGACATTTGTGAAATTTGTAAAAACAATCATCATTACATAGTAATATTACAGGGAAAAAGTAATATATATATATATATATATATATATATTGATGCATCCATGTGTGCATCATAGTTCAAAAAATATATGTGTTTTGGTTACATCCTGAGACATCATGTCTCTCAAAAAATATGTAGAAATGAAACATAGGAATCTAATATGCATGGTGCTCATGATAGCACATTAATACACGTACGACCTACCTCAATAGTCAGTGGATGCGGTTAGAAACTCCTACGGTGTGCATTTGATAATCACGCGGAACATCCTCGAATATCACATAATCTGGGATACCACTTGTGAGTCCCTCCAAGTTGCACGTGATCTCTTCTTCCACGCTTCCCTCACCATGAGGGACCGCTTTGAAATCACGTGGGACCCTCCATGCTATGGGTGCCATCCTTGCAGGTATTTCTTGGCCAACATCTGCAACACACTAATTCTCATAAAAACCAAGAAATGAGTTTTTACCTAAATCCTCGTCCTAGTCATCTCCTTCTGGGAGTGGAATGTCCAGATAACCTCTGAAATTGGTACCAGTGTACATCCAATCCTCTACCATGATGAGCTATTGGCGTAGCTAGTCGAAGAATTCTGGCCTCCATGACATGTGTTGACGAACTCTTGATCAAGGCATCAACTCTGCCCAACAGACCGTCTGTGGCTCTCATGTTGGTGGCATAGGTACTACCACCTCCTGGCGTTGGAATATCGGCAACCGTTCTAGGATGAACGGTATGAAGATGGACCTGTATCCAAATTATTTTAGCTTACCATTCTTTCATTTGTTTAACTGACGTTTTATGTTGAATGTCACTGCTTCCACCAAATTGAAGATGGTTGGAGCCATGCAATCTACGACAAATTGAAGTTGTGTCTTTGTAGCTTCATGGGGAGCCTGATATCCAGTGATCCAAGTTATAGTATGTAGCAATATCCTCAATGCCAAGTCAGACACTGTCTGAATGTATACTTTTCCGCTCTTGGATCCTGTCTTTGCTCCAGGACACATTATGTCTATCAGCATACCCATGCTCTCTCCAAGGGCCTGGGTACCTGTCAGAATCAATTTTTCTCCCCTCCGTGACAATCCAATTATGAAGTAAATGCCAAAGAATTCTATCTCTAGCTCTTGGTCATGAATCATGAATATTTTTCGTTCAGTGTCCCACACACTAATCAAATACTATAGTAGCTCTAGCTGAGTTATCAAACACGGGGTCAGGAAGGATTTCGGGAGTAGGTTTTAGAAAAATTTGTCGTCTTAGCTCTGGATGATGCCTGTCACCTGCACAACAGGTCTGAAAACACACGGAAGTTAGAATTTTCAATGTTTTAGGCTTTTATAGGTTAAAAACAACATCAAGAAAATAAAAACAAGAAGCTGAAGAGAAATCCTAGGGTTTGAAGTAGTTGGATATGCAGGGATCTAAAAAACGACAGAGGTCGTAATCACAAACCATTGTGGATTTGTCAGTTGTTAGTATGAATATTAATCGCAAGCGTATGAAAAAGGCTTACTTTAGTTGTGCATAAAAAAAAAACCCAATAGCAAAGATGGTTGCCAATATCTTTAGATCTATAATTATTTGACCAAGATAAATGTTGCAAAATCTAGATCTATGCATTAAAAGAAATTAAGTAGTTAATTAAAGAAAGAGATGCTCAATGCATCCAATAGACAAGACAAGATTTTTTTTAAATATTTTTTGTATTTTTTGACACCTGGGAAGGGAACATAGAAATATGTTACCAGCCCCCCTCAATGGGATGGGTTCTCTTAATTCCTCAGCACTTCAGATCTAAAATCCCTTTCTCTTGATGGTGTAGAAAACTCAGACAAAAATGGAACTCAAAGGGATCTCCTAAGAAAAATGGTAGCAAAATATGACAATGATGGTGGATCAAATTCAGACCAAAAGTATAGATCTAGAGTGGTCTTTAGCCAACAAAAGGTAGTGAGCGAATGGAAAAACCCTTCTATTTATAACAAACAATTGAGTTAGTCTAGATATTGGTGCATAGTTAAAATATTATTAACCAAATCAAGATCCAAGTTTTATGGAATATTTTACTATATTTGTTGGAGGGAAAAAGAATTTGACTTTAGTCAAATCCATTTATTTGTAAATAATAAATAAATAAATGATTTATTTATTATTTTAAGGATGTGGTTGAGTAATAATCAAATAAATAATGATTTATTCAATTATTTATAAATGATTTAGTTAAATTTAACAAGGAATATTATTTAAATAAGGTTTAAATAATTATTCGTAGAAAATAATAAGATAAATAATGATTTATCTAATTAATTTTCCTGTTTTGGGTTAAATATGACCAGGAATATTAATTAAACTGTTGCTTAACTAATGATTCCTTGAGGAAAACCAAACAAATGCGGATTTATTTAATATTTCCTCATGGGGTTTTCTGTTTAGACCATAAACAACTTCATAAATGTGGTTTACTAAGTTGTTTTTCATAGTGAAAGCAATTTTACTTAGGGTAAAATTGGTCTTACATGGCATACTTAGGTCCATCTAATAGTAGCAGGTTGGATGACCAAAAAATGGTGTAACAGATTACCCCCCAGCGTATGAGTGTTAGGAGCTAATCATATGACTGAAGTACGTTGTAGGAACTCAATCACTAGACACCGAAGAGGAAGTGAGAGAGAGAGAAATACAAGTTAGGCCAAAGTGCTAGAGGACTAGACCCTGAGGAGGTGAGACTTACAGGTGCGACAAGTCTCTTTTATGAGTGAGTACATGTGCTATAGGCGGTAGGGGAGTAATACCTATGCCTGCCGAGACAAATTAAAAAGAATAATGCGTCCAATACACAAGGGACTGAACTATATAGTACATGCTGGCATAAACATAATCCAGATAAAAACATGATAATGAATCCCACATACATACTCTGCCTGGGATAACAGCCAGGACTTATACAATAATATCTAAGAACATGAGATATAAATACAACTAAAGTGCCCCTGTAATCAGGAAAGGGCTCTGACAATCTGACTGATACATGAAAACTAAAATGCACTGCAAGCAGCTGAGGCAAACATCATCAAATCTACGGAGCTACATCAATGGCTATGATGAAGAGGTCATCTAGGCATGTGGGGGGCTACCTAAAGGGCCACCCACTCATGAGGTCTGAAAAATCTCAAACAAACCCAGGAATCACTGGTACAATCTGTTGCATCACTGAACCATCAAGTATACAAATATCAATCATGATATAAGGAGCTGGAGCTGAGAAACAATCAAGTCAAAGGGCAGTAAGGGATCCCTTTGCCTGATCCGAGGCACCGAACAAGAATGGAAGATGGAACCAAGGGACACCTCCCTCTAGACCTCTCTTCTGGAATGAATGATCTGATGTCGACAGAAGGAGGTCCACCATAGGTGAGGCAATAAGGGATCCTCAACTAAGGCATGAGATAAAATAGCAGAGTGATTGACAGACTAACACCAAGGATGATGGTGAAATGGGGGGTACAGAGTAGAAGATGGAAAACTTCCCTTGTTAGAGCATAAAGGGCATGGATGACCTAGAAGCAACTGACACAATATCAAAAGGGATAGGGGACAATGGGACTGAAGGCCATAATGTGCGACATGGGAGAGGAACCAAGTAATGAAGGATGGAGGACTATAGCAGGATAATAATGGACTCGGGATAGACTCCATGAATGTGATGATGAATCAACTTAGATGCTCTAACAAGGGAAAATCGATGATGCTTCCACACAGAAAAGTTCCAATGGGGACCATAAAGACTCATGGTTACTCACGACGAAAATCGACACAAGCAAGGAAAAGTATGGAGGAAAAGTGGGGCCCTAAGTACGAGTGTTGAAAGTGAAGAAATTCAATTTTTAGGAGTGGTGAAGTGACCCTTCTTGGACAAAATGTGTCGTGGTGAAGTATCAAATCATGAACAACTAATAGATACGCATTTGAGAGCTTAGTGAGAGCTTTCCAACGGTACAGACAGTTTGTCAAATTGAGCTACAGTTTTGCTGCAACAGGCGAAAGAAAAATTAGGGGTTTCCCTTTTAATAACACATTTTCCCTCCAAATTCACTCATTTTCAAGTGGCGCTATGGTGAATGTAGAGAGGAGAGAAGGCCCTAAATCTTGTGGCAATCATAGCAGACAAACCGACCATTGGAATTGAGATCTGTCAGTTGCAGGTAAGAGGCCTAACCCTACTCTTTAATTTTAGTGGATTTAAAGTTTAGTTTAAGGTCCCAGAGCTTAGGAATAGACCCCTACTCTTCTTGATGGCCAAGCTGCACTTTTTGGGGAAAAAAGTGCGACCTGGGTAGTAGGTTTTGGGCAGAAAATTGTGACCTGTCCTAGGATTGGGCCTGAAAGGTTTGACATGAAAGAGAGGGGGTTTTTTGTGATATTTTTGGTTGATAACAAGGTTTTTATGTTTGTATACAGTATTTCCTATCTATACACTGACAAATATGATGGTTTCGTCCAGATATGGCAGAATTACGGATCAACGGGAGAGAGAGAGATACCTAGACACATTATGTTGGAGATTCGAGAAGATCAAGGTGTCCATAGTGCATTGGCTAGGTTTGGAGTTTTGAAGTTTGTAAAGAACCCTCTGATGAGAGCTAGAGAGACCTTGTTGGCACGTATTTTCAGTTATTGGGATCCGGACCATGAGGTTTTTATAGTTCAGGGGCACTGGATTGAGTTGATGGTTCAGGATATATATTTTTTGACTAGTCTCCCACCACTTCGGATGGTAGGTAATACGCAGCTAATGTTACCACGAGCACTGAACATCATGGAGTTTGTAGAGTGCCATTGTCAACCAAGTCTCCATGTCAAGGGGACACAGATACCCATCAGGGATCTATATATGTTAGAGACCCGTCATGTGGCCCCAGCGGTGCTGCGGATCCTGGGCAACCAAGCACTCCACCACATCACTGGAGGGAAGATGATTCTTGTGGAGAGTGTGTTGAGTGGGATCTACTATGGGTGGGCCTAGATGATGCTATTTTCGTTGAAATGATAGTATTCACTATGCAAGCGGCAAGTGAACCATGAATACGCATATGCTATAGTGTTGTGCTCGCTCTTCTTTGAGAAGATCCTGACACTTCGACCTCATATATAGCTCCAGGATGGGGGCCCGAGGGAGCCCAAGATGCATCGGTGGGGAAGACTACTGTGTAGAGGAGGAGGTGGGGCAGTCGGACGAGTGTTCCGACCCAATTTCTTTGCTCATTGGGATCAGATGCCATTGTACATAGATGACTATCCCTATAGTGGGATGAGTTTTCGTGGGGACCCGAACTTTCCATTGTTTCCTAGTCGAGTATGGGGACCTGATGGTAACTAACAAGTTGCTAATATTTTATGTGCATTGTAAAGTTTTAGAATATTGTATATGGTACTGATTCTTTCACTTTTGGTATGCATATATAGCACCGGTAAAACCAGCTGGGTATATGGGATGGCCTGCAGTATCAGGAACTATAGGACCTAGTGGATTGAGAGCACCACAAAATGAGAATGCAATGACCCTCCTAGATGACATATGTCATAGATGTTAGAGGCTTATGACCGGTGTTTCAGAGCGTGTTTGGAAAGACTTGGATGATGAGTACATGGAGCCATGTATTGGTCTACCCTCGGAGTGGAAAGGTGTCATGCGGCGCATGACGATTGCCAGATAGGGGATGCGTGATCTACGAGCTCCAGGAGCAGAGCCATTGGCTCGGGATCCTCAAGATATTGATTAGGTGTAGGGGCATTTTGTATCCCCAGTTTTGAGTTTTTGTAACATGTTATGGGCATGTCATATGTATTAGAGTTGATGGACTCTAAAGCATTTTATACGACACTTATTATCGATATGCATCGTTTTGATGGTTCTTATGTTATTTTCTTGTGTTAAATGCATTTGCTAAATGCCAATATAGAATATTTTTTGCAATGTTATCTACATAGTGATTTTTTGCTCCAGGTACATGAATGAATGTAATGATTTCAAATTCACACATCAAAAGCTTCACTCGTAAATATCTTCTAAAAAGGATAGGATTATGAAAACTATATACACCATTCAATTGCATGACAAGAAGCAGGGAATCTAAACGAACATGATGGTGGAGGATGCGATGGGAAAGGGCATCGACTAATAAACCTCGCACTACATCATATTTGGCCTGATTATTGGTGGCAGTACCAATGTATACACCGTTCGAGAGAACCAACAAATGAAAGGAGGTGAAAATGGCCCAACCTGTTGAAAATAGATTCTGAGAGTAGAAAATTATACCATTGGCATAAACGATATAAGGTGTGGATAGGAGGTCCATATGAAAGGTGCCACAAAACAAAAAATGGGAGGATTATGAACAATTCTCACAACTTGAGCACAAAGTAGAAATCGATTAAACACTGTGTGAGGGAGTGATCTGAGTAGGATGTCTACCCCCCAAACACCATCGGGAAGGTGGTGTGTGGGAGCTACCTTATGGGCAGCTTGTGCTCAGGCTGCGAAAGTCACCATAGAAACGAATTGTGTCATTCCGCTTATGGGCGGGAAATATGAAGTCAGGGGTGGACAAGGTTTCCATGATGTCATCATCACAATAGAATATGGAGTGATTAGAGGAAGGGAGACCACATGATGCGACAAAGCTACCTGGCTCATCATAATGAGAATAAAGGTTCTCATGTGCATCATCATGGGGGATGACGAAAGAACAAGCAGATAAGGGATCCACTGATTTTGAGCCCAGGGTGATTGCTGAAGGAAGGTCAAGTGAAACAAAAGAGGAAGTCTTAGAGGGATCCTTCACCGAGGATTTCATTGATGATGATATGTAGAGGATGGTGGCCGCAGGCTCCGTCATCTTAACATTAGGTGGGGGAATTTCAATGGGAGTGGGTAAATCCTCAATATAACTCGAAGCATACTGTGCAAGGACAGGAGAGGTGGACTGGTTCTGTTCAATCTCATACTCCCGAACTACCTCCAAAGAGGCACAGTAATGTGTGAGGCAAGGACAATGGTGGGAATAATTGCCATGGAGATCACAAAAAGCACAAGGTTGGTTGGTGTGAATAGTCTTAGGGTTCTTGGCTACAGTTAAGGAAGAAGTAGAAGCTTTGGGGACTGTATACTCAGGGAACACAACATTAGCCATGGGCTTGATACAAGGCAATGCGAGAGAATTATGTGTGGCATGACTGACAACATCACAAAAATCAGAAGGCTCTAGGGGCTGAGTAGGAGCAGGGCCAGTTGGGGCAGCCTTGTATTTTGATGCCTTCTTGTGAGCTTTTCCATTTTTACCCGAAGTGGTCGCAATAGGAGAAGGTTCCTGTTGAGGTGGTTGAGGCACAGTAGTAGCAGGAGGAGTCATGGGGATCGGCTGAATTGGGGTCAAAGCAAGGTAAGATTTTGGTTGAGCAGGCAGGGTAATGGCTGGGGGATCGATGTACCAGATGAGAATCCCTAGGTTTAGGTTAGGAAGGGATAAGGTAGCCATGACAGGTACCGAGAACACTCCAGGAGGGGGAGCTAGGAATGGTATTTGACCAGAGGGGTAATGGCCAGGTAGGATGGCTCCGAGATGGTTAAGGCCTGGAGGAATCATTCCAGGAGGATAGAGATGCTCATGGATACCAATTTATGGTGAAGGGATATGAGGAGGATGTCTAAAAGGTTGAATCGAAGGGCTAGGAGTGGGTTGCGGAGGGCGAGGCTACTGACTAGCCGAAACAGGCTGCTTGAGGGATACCCGAGACAATTACATCATGAAAAAATTCAACAGGCTGGGATCAGAGATAGGAGGAGGAAGACCATGGAATGTACCAAGGAGAGAGGAGTCTTTGTAGACTCCGAGTGAGACACTGGTCAAGGGGTCAATGGTTTTCTTATTTGCCACTGAAGATATGAGGACTCAGGGGAGGTCTAAGACTTTAGTTCATAATATGTCAACTAGTCAATGGTGAATATATTTCCATTATGGGGAAAGGAAATCTTGCAATGAACCATAGATCGTATAAAAGACATCGCATAGGTGTAGCTATGACCCAATAGAGTGTTGTAATCTAAGGGGACATCAATGACTTCTACGTCAACGCAAATAGTCTTTCCTACAAGAGTAATGAAACAATTGTTGAACATGTCAATGGGCTTGGAGGAGTGGCCATCCCACTCTCAGAGAGTGATAGTGGAAGGGTCCAAATTAGATGATCCAAGTTGGTTCCAAACCGAAGTAGACATCACACATGTGGATGCCCCCTCATCAATGATACAATGGGAAACATTGGCTTTCTAGATCTTGACAGGGATTCAGAAGGTGATGGAAGTAGGAAGAGTAGGATGTTCTGAGCATTCAACATCAAAGACAATCAATCGATCATCTGAAGGATCTACCATGCCCATGGAAGATAGTAAAGCTTTTCATTGTGAAGTGTATGACTAGAGAAGTTCCAGCATTGAGATGGCAGCAGGAGATTGTGCCAAATCATCTATTATACTATATGAATGGGAAAATTTTCTAGAAGCAACATTTCGGCATAATGGTCCCTTAGGGATCTTGGTATGAACCTCTGGCTTAGGCTGAGGGATCTTCAAAGGACCATTAGGTTTCAAAAGGGGCTCTTTAGAACCTGAAGAATGGGGCTCGAGGGCATACGTAGTGGGAGGCTTGTTGTACTGACGAGATCGAGTCTGAAGGTTGAGGTAAACTGTAATACGTTGGTCAGAGTTCATCATGAGAATCTGGTAATCAGAGGTACCAGATGGAGGAGGTTGAGTGGCCACTTTACCTTCAGGTGGCTGGGTAGCCAAAATCCTTGCTAAGGGAAAGGATTAGTAAACACAGCTCGATGACTAGGCACAACATTGGGAGCGATGGAAGGGGAGGCTTATTGTCCTCTTGATGCTTCTTGAGTATCCCACATTTGCCGCATATGTGGTAAAAGAGGACAATTGTGCGTGTAATTACCATAAACACCACAACAAGAATAAGGCTTATTCATGCAAACAGGCTTGTCCTTCTTGGGCTAAGTGCCCTACTGCTGGTTAGCGGTGTTAGGTGCATTACCTTAGGGATTAGGTCTAGGATTACAAGGGTCGATGGATTTTGAGTGCCTTTCCTCTTCTTTTTGGAAGTAGGAGGATTAGTCATGCTCTGTTGTGCATACACCTGCCCCTGAGGGGGCGGTGGCTGTTGTTGCAGGGGTTGAGAAGGAAAGGGAGGTGAAGGTGCTACTGCTTGAGGAGATGGAGCACCAGGCTAAGGATATGGATAATAAGGAGGTTGTGTAACATTGTGGTAAACATGTTGGGAAAAAGGAGGAGGAATTTTGTATCTTGGATACATGCTTACGGGAGGGGGGAAAGTGTTGGAGGTGTTGGCCCCTCCCTGAGGGAAACGATAGCCCATGGGAGGCTGAGCGTATGGATGAGAAAGAGATCCAATGATACCATCAGCATCATGAGATGCCCCCAGTGCGTTGGCACCACCAGGTTTGGGAAGATAAGGTAGGATGGTATAAACATAACTTGACTGAGCGTAGATCAGGTCATATTTTAACACGATCTGGAGAGTATCTTATTCAATTTGAGGGAAATGCAATGCGACATCTTTTCCTATAGCAGGAAAAAGGGATCTAAGGAACGATTCCATGTAGACATTGTCTTCGAAGGTAGGGGCTCAAAATAGGCTCTTTCTTCTCCGCCATTCTTGGACATGATCGGATAAGCAAGTCATAGATGATTGACAGAAAGAAGTCAAAATTTTAGTACTAGTGTCATAACAAAGGGGAAGATGGAAATAAGCCATAAAATCTCAGGCAAGAGTCACAAAGGTGGTATGAGAGGATGAGGCCTGATAAACATACCACTTATAAGCTTCACCAGTAAGCGTACGTTGGAACAACTAAAGACGGACAAAGTCATTGGTGATGGATTTAGGAGAACACCACATGTGGGAAGATCGAACATGATTTGTAGGATATTTTCCAGCAAGACCTTCAAACTTGGGGATGTCGGAAGGGAGCTTGGTTGGCATAGCAGGCCAACTAGCTTCATGGTGTATAGGATCATTGATCAACTAGTTAAAATTGAGAAGATTGAGGCCTAACGTATAGGGGAGCAAGGGATCATCCAGGGTAGTTCCTATTCTGGTCCCACTAGTAGTATTCCCAACATTAGGGCTAGGGCTACCACTAGCATGACGTCCTGAACCATACATGGTGAAGGTGACAGGGGGAGAACTAGGGGCAGAACCAGAAGGAGAACCCAGTAAACTAGAAGAGGAGTCTGAGTGTAGACTCGGTGGAGGAATGACTTGAATCCTACGTGGAGGAGTAAGTCTTCCTACTAGAAAGTGATGATGAAGGCCAAGAAGTCTCTAGGATAAACACCTTGGGGGTGCAATGATGAAAGCACAAACATGACACAAAGGGAAGAGAGACCAACAAGGGCAAGGAGGTGCAGGATCAACTGATTACAATGTTGAAACAAGGGCAAAGAAGTGTAGGATCAATTTATTACAATGTTAAAGTTTTTTCTCGTCGTTGTTAACCAAGCTCTTCTTCACTTAGGGTGTGTGTGTTAAGTGTATAAATTTTAATATTTAAACCCATAAGTTTGTAGAGAAAAAGAGAAAGTGTGTTGTATAACTGTAAATAAACCTGCAGATAACAGTATATGAAACTAAAATAACAGAAAATAAAGAGCTAATTATGCATTAATATAAACCCAAGGAGGCTAGCCTCTCAAGAAGTAGTATGTAGGTGGGAAAAAATATAGTAAAAACACACAAAAATATCCAATAGATCTAAAGTCGAGAGGGAAAATGATCTGAATTTTAGATCTGTTGGAATTAGGTGCAGAAAAAAAGAAAAAAATAAGAGGAAAAATTGTTGTAAATAAGGTGGTGAAAGGCTATCACCTGGAGCGAAGCGGAGGGGACCCTATAGGAAAAACCCAAAAGAAATAAAAGGAGGTGTTTTGGATGGATAAATAACCATTTTGAAGTGGTTCTGAAGGTAAGGGATCAGATCTAAAAAATGGTTGAACACACTGAAATTTGAGATGAAATGCAACAGCTAAAATTCTTCCACGAAAGGTAGAGGGTATTGAAGCCCTAAGGGGCTAGGTTCCCACTTTGATGAGAAAAATATAACAAGTTCATGTCCAAAACAAGCGGAGATGGAGGTCAGACAACCCTGAATAGAGGCCCATACAAACCAAAAAAATCTCAAAAAAATTCCTGCAAAAAGTTTAGGTCTCAGTTTCTGACCTATTTTCTACAGAAATCGTAGGTTTTGGCCTATTTTTTGTGCCCTTGAGGCTCAGGTCACAGGTTTTGGCCCAAAAAGTGTGACCTTCACTTTCGACACTCTCGGGAGTAGGTTTCCGAAATTTTTTCCATCTCAACTGTTACTAATGCCTGTCACCTGTGCAATAGGTCTGAAAACACACAAAAGTTATAATTTTCAATGTTTTATGGTTTTATAGGTTAAAAACAACATCAAGAAAAGAAAAAAAGAAGCTGAAGAGAAATCCTATGGTTTGAAGTAGTTTGATATGTACAGATCTGAAAAACGACAGAGGTTGTATTCGTAAACCCTTCTGGAGTCGCCAGTTATTAATATGAATCTTAATTGCAAGTGTACAAAAAAGGCTCACTTTAGTTGTGCATAAAAAACAACCCTAACAGCAAAGATGGTTTCCAATATATTCAGATCTGCAATTATTTGACCAAGAAAAATGCCGCAAAATCTAGATCTATGCATTAAAAGACATTAAGAAGTAAATAAAATCAAATTTTTTTCCATGCATCCAATAGACAAGACAAGATTGTTTTTAAAGAATTTTTGTATTTTTTGACACGTCAGAAAGGAACATAGAAAGATTTTACCAGTCCCCCTCAATGGGATGGGTTCTTTTAAGTCCTCAACACTTCAGATCTAAAATCTCTCTCTCTTGATGGTGTAGAAAACCCAGACAAAAATGGAACTCAAAGGGAGCTCCTAAGAAAAATGGTATCAAAATATGATAATGATAGTGGAGCAAAGTCAAACCACAAACATAGATCCATAGTGATATTTAGGCAACAAAAGGTAGTGAGTGAATGGAAAAGCCCTTATATTTATAACAAACTATTGTGTTAGTCTAGATATTTGTGCATAATTAAAATTTTATTAACCAAATCAAGATCGAACTTTTATGGAATATTTTATTATAATTGTTGGAGGAAAAAAGAATTTGACTTTAGTCAAATCCCTTTTTTTGTAAATAATAAATAAATAAATGATTTGTTTATTATTTTAAGGATGTGGTTGAGTAATAATCAAATAAATAATGATTTATTCATTTATTTATAAATGATTTAGTCAGATTTAATAAGGAATATTATTTAAATAAGGTTTAAATAATTATTCGTAGAAAATAATAAGATAAATAATGATTTATCTAATTAATTTTCCTGTTTTGGGTTAAATATGACTAGGAATATTAATTAAACTATTGTTTAACTAATTATTCCTTGAGGAAAATCAAACAAATGTGGATTTATTTAATATTTCCTCATGGGGTTTCCTGTTTAGACCATAAACAACTTAATAAATGTGGTTTAATAAGTTATTTTTCACAGTGAAAGCAATTTTACTTAGGGTAAAATTGGTCTTACATGGTGTACTTAGGTCAATCTAATAGTAACAGGTTAGATGACCAAAAAATTGTGTTGCAACCAAAATTTTAGAAAATATCCCCAAAAACACATCAAACCATGAAAATAGAAAATAAAAAATGACTTAAATTGCAGATGAAGATCAAATCTCATACCTGGAGAAAACAGATTAAAAAATGACCTCTTGGATTGCTTGTTGTCAACTTTGCAAGTTTACAGTGAAAAATGGTAAAAATTCTCACAAGAAGGTGAAAATTTAAAAAGAGTATTTTTTTTTTTTACTATTTGCATTATATTATAACCTTTTCTAAACACTAATTAAGATTTTATTATTTTATCTTCAAAAATAGGTTTAACGTTTGCTTCTTTTTTAGCAACAGGTCCTAAAATTGAAGACGATGAAGAAATGAGTTGTATTTTATTACTTTTTTGGACTCAGTAAAAACACGAAAAAGTCACCCCCTGGAGTCATCTTTTAGCTCTTTTCTCACTCTCAAAAATTGAAAATACTTTCGAAACTCTTGTCATTTTGAACTTGTTAAAGGTTGTCAAACATCATCTGCCAAGTATATGTCTACTCCTTTTTCGGGCTGGGACATATTATTTACAAAAAAAAATACCATAGTCGGACATGGATAAGAGGTTCTCGCAGATTTTCTTTTCTACCTTTTCGGATCTGTGAGACTACCTACAAAAAGGGACATATTGGAGTTTTATTGTCCGCTTATTTTCAAACTCTGTAAATATGAAAAGACATCGAGTTCTTCCTTTATCAGACTCATTAAAACTAGATAACATTGGATGTTGTCAACATGATGTTACCAAGTTCCTCCTTCCTAGGGCTTGTAAAATGTACTAGGATGGATTTGTCCGAAGGAAAAACTTACATCACAAGCATATGATATCCCCTTCAAGCTTGTTTCCAAAAAAAATTGGGGTACTCACCAAAAATGGTGGGGGAAAATGGAACCAGTTATCAGTTGTGTTAGAAGTATGTCACTCTTGAACATTACAATTTTCTACAGTCCGTGTCGGGTTGGGTACATCCCATATTTTTCATTTTTCCTCCATGGGTTTGGATTATCCATTTTTACCTCGCATCTTCTCTTTTCCTCATGACCATGACCTCAGATCCCTTGATGTAAAATACTACCAAATTCCATAGTTGTTTCGCTAATATGTTAAAGAGAAGTTCCTTCTGCCGTTTTCAACCCTTGATCCTCTCTCCAATCCTAATTCTCTATCATCTTATTCCTCTGTCTCATGTCGATGATGTGGGAAACATTACGACCCTCCTTCGATTGGTTACTTCCTATCAAGTTCAATTCATTATACAGGATGATGACCTAGAGACTCCATTTTGGTACCTTAGAACTTGCATGCCTCAATGGCGAGTTCTTCGCATGGGATGACAGGTTCTCATTGTTGGACTTCGATCGAGTGATTTCACGAGTGTTCGACTCCAACTCCTTGTTCACATTCCATGGATTGTACTATTAGTACCTTGAGAACCATTGTCATTATTGGTGGTATCTCTCACACCTGGTAACAAATTTCACCATTGGTTGGTAATCAAGTGAATTTCTTGCATGTTCGACTTCATCTCTTCATTCACATGCTCGAATTTGTACTTGTTCAAGTCGAGATGGAGCGCAAGAAATTGGTGTTTTTCTGTTGAAATCCATGCCATAGGAAGATATAATTTATCATGACTATATGCATGACTCTTCTGATTGGATGGTTGCGACCACACTTGAGTCTATTTAATGATACTTCTCTTTGGATTGTTGTGTTTATACCTTGGATCTTATTACATGTTCTCTATTATGGATGGTTGTACCCATACCACATATTCATGTATCATAGATATTAGCTATACATGATCTTGCAGGTCTTTCGATGGTAGAAATTTTGTTTAGGAATGTTCTCATAAAGCATTTCACCCCTCCCTCTCTATCAGACTTCATGCTTTAGGGGGCATCTATCACACAACATTTTTTCACCGTCCCTACAATCCCCATCCTGGCATTCGAGGACCTTTTCAGTGACCCTTGTGTACTATTATACATTTCCATAAATTTCATTGCACTTCTTCACATGTCAAGAACATGATCTCTATTGACCATTCCTTAAGCATACACTCATAAACCTATGCTTTTGGGTCAACACTGGTAGGTAGTTATGTCTTCGCGTATATGAAAAAGTTAACACTAAGACTCATGTCAATCGATGATCTGTCTCAAAAGGGCACCCGCACCAAGCTCCTTTTGGAAAGTTTATAAAAATAGAAATGGAGCTTCGATGGTTTAACAACTTCGTGAGAGGAGTCATGGTTGTTTGTTTGACTAGATCAAGTCAAGTTTCTCCCTTTGGCCTATTATTTCCTACAAATATGAAACTCCCCAAAGGGACAGACCTCTCCTCCACCTTATGTGGATCCCAAACCTCCTCCTCGTCTCCTATGAATTCTTCTTCCTCACATTGATTCAACTAGTTGAATAGTCATTAGTTATAACTAGTGTGTTGAAGAGAGTAGAGAAGAGCCCATTGTTATGAGAGAGAGAGAGTTTAATCCCACTGCTTCATTGAGCCGAATGGCAAGCGAATGCTTGAGACGTGCCCAAATTAAATCGTCGAAGGAGATCTACAATGTCAAGGCATAGGTTGTAAATTTCCTTTTCATATATCAATATTACATGATTGGGTTTTGGTTCATACTTTGTTTCCATTTATATTCGAAGTGTCTAACTCTCCTTGACTAGTTGGATAGTTGTAGAGGAATGTATATGTTTGTATGTTGTCAAATTTTGTTTGATCTTTCTTTATGTTCATGGACATCATCACCAACGGAGTGTGTTAGGGTCCCATGATTTGGCAGATTAGCAAGCCAAGTGACAGGGTAACATCAAACAAAATTTGGAGCCCTAGGACCTAGCCATCATGGACTCAGAGAGGACTCTCTCTATTAAGCAAAGGATGTAAACTTGTTTTCTTTCTATCTATTTGATTTTAGGCTAGTTTTTAAGTATGTTTTGGTTTTTTTTTAGGTTTTTTGAGGGATAACTAATCAAAGGATAAATAGATAAAAATATTATCTGATCAACTGGGCTATGGGGTCGATAAGGTCGAGACTGCCTCAAAGGGTGGACAAGGTATATTGCAGGGCTGATTTGGTCGAGATAAATGGATTCTTTTAGGTGAAGTGAAATGAGATGGACACTAAGTTTGTGAGAGACAAATAGGTTTTAAGCATAAATAGTTTTCCAACAAACATCCATGTGGTAGGGCTAACCATTAATCACTATAAATGAAACTCAAACTGATAGATGCATAAGTATAAGACCCTATAACTTTGGGAAAATCACCTTTAGAATTTTTGGAAAAAAGATAAGACAAACAAGCAACTCAATCTATGAAGAGGGAACTCCTAAACATCATATTTTGAGCTATTAGTAACATTTAAATAAGATTGCAGAGCATAGGCAAAGGGCAAGATCGAAACAAGACCTCCTTGGTTTAACTAGGACAATCAAATGTTCAGAGCAAGGTTTCAGTGATGGGGTTTTGGTTAGATATGAGTAAGAAGGGCATACCGTGAATCATACTAGATAGAATACATAATAACCATTAATGAAACTGATAAAAAGTTCTTAGGGTATCAAAGAGCAGTTAAGAATTCTTTGACATAACTAAGAAAGAGGAAAAACATAGAAGCTATAATGAATAAGGAAACTTGAGGTGCCTCCATGGGAATGTCTAAAATATATTCTTTGCTAACCAACAACAAGCAAGAATCATGAAAGCATGTATGATAAACTATGGAAAAATAACAGATAAGGAACGCAATACCATTCAGCAAGCCATGGAATCCTACAAACAATCCTTCTCCACCATCCAACTCAAATAAGAAATTATCCATTTCATGAGACAAAGTATTTCTTCAAATCTTGTAATACTATGTATTTATCTCTAGCCTATAAATCTCTTGGAATATATAGGCTAGAGAGAAATAAACTATCCAAGAGCATCTAGAAGGCCATTGGCCTATCACAAATATCTGTTTTTTTTCCTTGAGGCTTTGCAAAGCCCAAGGCATAAAATATCTTCAAAAATATCTATTTAAGCTAATAATCGAAATAAAATTGAATTTTAGTCACTTATATGGAGATAAAAATACTAAACGCACATTTGGAGGAGCATATTCAAAAAACTTCCTTTTTAGCGAAAATGCTACAGGAACGTAGCAGTAGAAAGAAGCCTGTTTTGAAGAAAACTTGTGAGGGACCTCCTGATGTCAAAATGAGGCTCGTAATAGCTTATTGGAAAGCCCTAGATGTCGAGTTTCTGGAGCTACTTTATTTTTCCCAAATTTACTAATGAAAGTTTGTCAAAAGCTAGACTGAGTGAAACAACCCAGGGGGTCTCATCTGCTGATAAGTGAGGTAGAAAGGTGAATTTTGACTGATTTTTTCCTCTTTGGGGGACCAAAACACCTCCTTTTGATCTGAAAATTTGTGAGTATCTGCCCCCAAAATTATTCCATCCAAAAAAATTACTTTCATGAGCTTAGGAAGCTCCTAGCACCCATGGCAGTGCCTAGAAAAATGTGCATTTAGGGCCAAAAAACAAAAAAAAACAAAATCATGTCAAAAGTTTCTAAGTTTTGCCGAGAAAGCCCCTTATGGGTTCTTAGAATCATGCAAGGAATCTAAGCCAAATATTTCAAGCCTAGATATTCCTTTCTCCACTTTTTCTATCAGGCGCCTCTTTCGGGCAGTTTTGAGCCTTTCTTGAGCAAGTTTGAGCTTTATTGCGGAAAATTGGTTCAATTTCTTATAGTGCCCAGTCATCTTCCTTTGAAGACCCAAGTCTCTATTTTCTTTCTCTTTTATCCTCCAAATGCTTGTTGGCTCTTTCAAGCCATGGTTCTTTATCATTTTCTATTTCTTGGGTGAGCAATTTTGTGAGAGGATAAAATGGAACAAGGGCTGCTTCTTCTTCCTTCTTTTTCTCCAAAGCTTTCCTAAGACCCATAGTCCTAGGCATTTTTCTCATTGGCTTCTCTTCTTCTTCATTATCATTAAATTCGCCCATATACTCTTCAAGCTTGACTTGTGCTTTGTAGGCTTCCCTTTGGTATTTGAATGCCCGGGCCTCATAAACTGCCATTTGACCACTCATTTGTTTATTTTGCATTTGTAGAACATGTATGAGGTCCTTTGACCTTTCTAGATCAGTTTCTAAATCATGGATTTGGGCTTCTCTGCTTTGTAAAGGAGCCTCAAGAATTCTAGCTTCATCATCTCCAGCATCACTGTCTATTTGTATAATGTCAAACTTCCTCTCCTTTTCATGACTACTCTCCTACTGCTCAACTTTTTCTTTGCCCTTGCTTTGGGTAGACTTCTTGGTACTTTTCCTATTTGGAAATTCAACAATACTCTTCTTAGGCAGTTTTCCTCTACTTCTTAGCACTCTAGTGACATTGCTAGTCACTATTGGAGTGATTTTATTCTTATTATATTTGGTGTTTTTAGGCTTCACCATTTTTGGAGGAAGAGTCATGGCCCCTTGCCTAGGGGAGGCAGCTAGAACATGCTCTTGGCTGTGTTGAGGAGAAGAGAGAGGAGGTTTCATTACTTGCACTTTTTCAACTTAATTTTTCACATCGATGCCTTCATCATCATCTAATTTATTGCCCTGCTTACTGTTTTGAGTTTGTTTGGGCCTGCCAGATTCACCTTTATCACTATTTTGAACCTCTTGACATATGTTTCCTTCAACCTCATCAGTGCTTTTTAGAAGATGTTCTTTAGGGTTGTCAGCTTCATCATCCCTTTCCAATGCTTTACCATATTTACTGTCTGCATGTAGACTGCCTTGTTTACCCTCATTACTGTCTTGAGTTTGTTGAGGGCTACCTTCTTTAGGACTGTCTTCATTAGTATTTTTCATGTTGTCACCTCCTTCACTGTTCTCGTTAGATTCTATGTGTGGGCTGCTATCATGATCACTGCTCTGCTGGGAGGCACTTTTTTCACTATCTCTTTGATTGGTTTCATGACTTTGTTGAGGGCTATGCTGTTCCTCATCGTTTTTTTGAACATTTTCCTTTTTCTCTTCATCACCACTAGCTTGTTGCTCTTCATCATCACTACTTTGCACCCCTTTTTCCTCATTGTTTCCTTGCTCATTTTCACTGCTATGTTTGCCTTCATCATCACTAGTTTGCTACTTATGATCACTACCTTGTGATTTTTCACTTGGTTCATGCTCACTAATTTTCTTAGTGTTCCTATGTTCCTCATCATCACTAACCTCATTCCTGCTTTCAAAAGACTACTCTTTTTCATTGTCAATCATGGGTGATGTTTTCCTTTGAGGAGTATTTTGACTTGATGGAGGAGAGACATAGTGAGGGAGGGTGAGGAGGATATGTGAGATGGGCCATGAGATGAAGAGGCAATGGAAAAACCTGGATGAGAAATGAAAGTCTCCCAAGACACTCCTTTCTTTTCAAGCTGGTGAAGGATGATGATTTTGATGAGGGAATGATGGAAAAGACTGGATTTTTGCTGAGCAGGAGATCTCTTTTGAACAAGGGGGGACATCTTGTCTATGCTTTTGCAGAGGAAGAAAGGTAGGTTCAACAACTGAGTTCTTGTGAAATGCATGAGAAGCCTGATGTGATAGGAATAAATCCGGGAAAACCTCCCTTGACATGTGAAATACTTCATGATAACTCTCATGAGGGGGGAATAGCTGCTCAATAAGTGAGAAAAATAAAATATAGCTTGGCAAGCATCCTGATGGTCTAGTTTTAGAAAGGGTTTATAGTGATTCAGATCTAGGTATGCTTGTTTGAACCACTTTTCTCCTATATAGGGGATCTTAGTTGCTTTGGAGACAGCCCTAGGAGTGAGTTTAAAGTCCAAACATGCTAGGTGGACATGTTTTCCTTACAGCCTCAGTTTAAATAGTTGTGTTGAGGGAGGGTAATTGGTGACCTCCTGGACGTTTTGGCAAAAATCAAGGCAGCCCACCTCATGGAAGTTAAAAATAATTGAAGGGGATTCATTTACTTCTTGACTTTTCATAGGCTCAAACCTTTTTTGAAATCCACCCTTGCTAGCCTTCTTTGGAGGCATTTTTCTTTTGATACCCTTCATTGGCTTACCAAAAAAAATGTTGAAATGATCATTGAAAAAGGCCCTCAATCAAACCCTATTTTCCTCTTTGTGAGACTGAGTGTTGTCTTTAGCTGGCAAACAATTTTTTTTTAAGTGACCAAAAATTTGTGTCTTTAGTACACCCCTTTAAACTGACAATAAGCCTTTCCTTCTTTAATCACTGTCCCTTGCTTTGTTTAAAAAACAAGATAGGTTTTTAGAGAAAAATGAATTTTCTCCCTTAACTACTTATAAAAACAAGCCCCTTGACAATGATCCTTCCTCCTTTATCACTGTTTCTCTGTATCTTAATAAATATGACAGTTTTTAAGAGTAACTATGTTTTTATTTAAGCACTGGCAAACAAGTTTTTTGACCTTGAGTAGAGGAATGTTTCTCTCTTTAGCACACAATTATTTTTCTTTGTTTTACAAACAAGTCTTTGAAAACAAACAGACTTCTCTGTAAAACCATGATTATCCTTTTACCCTCAATCATTATTTTCCTTTAAACTTTAATATCAAAATTTCCCTCAAATCAAAAACTTGGCTGAGAAACAATAAATACCTTTAAAAAAAATGTCCCTTGATGTATTTGGAGGTGAGCTCTTTGTGTGAAAACTTATCTTTAACAAATTTTTGAGGCTCCTTGACCTTTTCTGCAACTTATTTTAGTACTGGCCCGGGCGGGCAAACAATCGTTCAGGAGTGGCCCGGGCGTCGGGCCATTTAGAGGTGGCCCGGGCGGGTCAAAAATGGGCCATTTTTTTTTAGGAGCAAAGAAGGATTTCCAAAGGTGTCAGTCAACTGTGTAGAGTTTTCTGAGCTAGAAGGGATAAAAAGGCACAAGTTAGGCAGGACAAAGAAAATTTATGATTGAAAAATGGGTCGGGAGGACAAGGGCGCTGCGTTCAGGAATAGCCTGGGCGGTGGGCAGTTCAGCATCGGCCCGGGCAGTGGGCTGTTCAGCACTAGCCTGGGCGAGGCAAATATGGGCCATGTTGAATGTGAAAATGATTAGTGCAAGGGAGAAAAATGAAGGATGAGTATGGTGAGGGCACAAGGCAGGTGGGAAGTGTTCGATTCACCGCTCGGGTGGTTGGATGATGTAAAAAATTGCACGAGCGCCACGTTCAGGCCGAGCGCTGGGCTGGGTAGGCCTGAATGAGAAAACGCACTGTGTTCAGATGGGCACTGGGTGTCGGGCACATCCATGCTGCGCAAACACACAAACGCGTTGTGCTGTGTGTAAAACCTTTCTGTAGGCGCCTACAGGTGCGCCACACAACTTTCCAGGCACGCTGCACTTTAAAAAGTTGTGGATGTTGTAAAAAATCTTTCTCCCCTTCCTTAATTCACTTTGCATAATGAAAAATGATATGTTATGCTCGGCCCTTTATACTTTGTGAGGCCTTAAAATTCTGTTTCCTCCTTTGTTAATTTGAAAAATTAAAACACCCCTTTTTTCCTTTGTAACCCTTTTAAAAAGTGGCTTGGTGCTGTTGTTTTTTGGATTTTAAACAAGCTTCTTCTTTTGCTTGTTATTTGAGAGCTGACTTTGATAAAAGAACCGGTTTCTTCAACCCTAATTTCACTGCAAAAATATTTCCAAACCTTATATCAAACTTGATAGGTTTTTCGATCTCTCCTTGTTATGAAAGGGGTTAATTAAAATGTGTTTTTTGATCCTCAACCTTGTTGTTTTTAAAATACCATTAAGGGAAAACAGTGACCTTTTCAATTTTTCACTCCTGATTATCTTCTTACAAATAGTCCCTTTGTTCTTCATAAAAATTTACCTGTGATACCTGTCTCTCTTAACGCTATGTCTCTTTGAAACTTCACACAAGAAACATGTGATTTGATTATGGAAAGTGTTCTTTGTCTATCCATTGGAAGAGGTATTTGGAAATATTGTAATGGTTTTCTCCAAAACTATGACCTAGTACATCATCTGAAAGGGGCTCATAAAAACATTACCACTGCAGCCTTTTGAAACCACTATGTATCCATTGTTTTATGAAGAGAAGGAGGTCCTGAAACCATTTGTTTTCTCCTTCTGCTTGTTAATGAAGGAGGTTTCCATCATTGTGCTTCTAACCCTCTGCTTTTGAAGGAGGTTCTATTAAACATAGAATCTTCAGCTATTTCAACACTGTGCCTTTGTATGTTTGCTTGAAGAATACTAATAGGAAACAAAGTGAAATTTTTCCATTTATCATTGATAAAATCACTTGAAGCTAATGCCCTCTTTCTTTATAAGGCCCTTTCTGTGGTGTATATCCCTTTTGTAAAATATCACTGTGAAATCTAGACTAGAAGCAATGTGATTGGTATGTGGAGAGTGTTCATTGCTAGACATCATTGAACTACCTTTTCTCTTGACTGTGTTTTCAGAGGTATATTGAAATTTCCTTAAACTACTTTTCAAATCCAAGGTTCAAGGTAACATAAGAGGCAGCTGTCCTCTTATGCCTTTCATGATGATACCTTTTGGAAAGACTATGCAGCACTAACTTTGAAGGTGAATATGGAGCACTGCTGATCAACATCACTTGGTATTTTATGTTTATTTGACTTGAGGAATGATCTATACTCTTCAGGCAGCCTTTGGATTTAAACCATTTATACTTGCTTCTTTTTACTTTACATCTCTCCATCTGATTACATGAAGGCAAAATATTTCAGTATGAGAAACTTGTTCAGTTGAACATTTGCTCCCATTTTCACACTGATCATCATTCAATTACACCCCTACAGAGATGTAAAAATATATGATTTTGAACCTTGGAGAGCTCCTTTGTTGTTTGATGGAGATTTTTCCTGATCTAAGCATATTTCTTCAGACAGTGAACATCCTCATCTTTTCCTGATTTGGATCTTTGTTGAACTTCTTCTTAAATGAGACAAAGTGACCTCTTAGTGGTGCGCGACCTATGGATAGATCAAGGCTTGTTTTGCAAAATAGGGAAAGATTCATGGCTGACTGGTACTAGACACATTATTTTTGGCTTAGGATATCTTAGCTAAGGAAAAAATCCCTAAACACCACTATCTAAGTTAGAGACAATAGTCACAGATTCTGAGTGTTTTCTAAAGCATGATCAGATTGTCATATGACAAGATGATCAGGGATAGAGGAACAGACACTTTGTCAACTTTCGGATAGTGAATGGCATGAGAAACAAGGGAAAATGATAGCAGAGAAGCAAAGTTATGACAACTATAGACAGGGAGAGTTTGCTGAAGCAACATATGACTTGAAAACTTAATATTGTTCTCATCATAGACTGACAGGGAGGGGTTGGAGGAAAAAAAAATGTTTGGGGTGTTTTATAGATGAAAAATTTACAGATTGAGATTAGCTTCCAGAAAACTTAGCTAAGGAATCTAGTCATCAACAACATGTAAAAAATATTGATGACTAACAGTGGCTCCATTTGGGGAGGGCAGCTCCTTTTCAGGAGGTGTCCAGAACTACAGATCTTTGGCTTGTGAAGACCAGTGCTTCATCCATTGGTGAAAATTTCTCTATTTCTTGATGTTATTTCTAAAAATTTACAGCATGATTAGCATCAACCTCATCTCTACCTACCCAACTATATCTCCTAACATTTTTTCCTCTTTAGGTGCACTTGGACTAGCAACCCTTTGACATGATATTTTTGAAAAAAGGAAAACTATCTAATTATACATTTATATATTCCGGGAGTTCAGATTAAACTGACGAACTCCTTTGATTTCTCTACCTATGCTAGATCGACTGTCAAGATTAAGCTCTTTGACAGGATTTCATTCACTTAACTAAAACATGAAATTGAAAAATGACCAAATCAGGATTAGATGGTCTGATTTTTCATGTGTTTGTGGCATAAAATACAAGCTGCACACAAATATTATTTTCACACAAAATGAGATTTAGAAAAATCAGAGCTAGGATACATAATTTATTTTTCATCCCTGTTTTCCTCTTTGGTTCTGTTTTGAGCATGTGGAACCAGTATCTTTTCCTAATCTACTTTGTTTGACAAGTCAATCTTACACATTTTGACTATCACTTCTTTCACTAACTTATCGGCAATCAATTTAAAATGTGTTCAGTCATGATTAGGCTAGATAATTGAACAATATATTTTTTGAGCAGTAGTAATGGAATTTAGACTTGCGCACTTTCAGCATGACTGTTTTTTGAACATGGGGCTTTTCTGCTATTTTCTAAAACTGCCCTCTTTTCAACTTTTATACTGTTTTTTTATTTTCTGTTTTTGATTTATTTCTTCAAACAATGATATGTACAATGAGTGAATTTTTTTAAAATTGGAGCTCTTGGAAAAAGTAATGTTTTAGTGTCCTGCCATTTACAGGACCTCCAAAAGTTTCAGTCCCATCAGGTTCTTGTATGAAAAAAACATTGTTTCCGCTAACCAAACTGATAATGAAAGGCCCTTTCCATAATTTTTCAAACTTACCATGCTTTCCTTTATCCTCTCTTCTAGAATCCCATTTTAATACTTTATCCCCAATATAAAAATCATTTTTCTTGGTCCTTCTGTCAAAAATCTGTTTCATCTTATCTTGCACTAACTGAGTCCTTTGGTAAACTTCTTCTCTTATTTGTTGTAAATGGATAGTCTGATTTATCCTCCTTTGCATGTTATTTTCTTCTATTTGAACCTCTTGTAATAGCTTCATCACTGGAACCCCTAAATATGTTGGGAAAATAGCATCCATGCCATACACTAGTTGATAGGGAGACATACCGATTGATTTTTTGGTTGTTAGTCTATGAGCCCATAGTGCATGCACTAGTTTTCCATGTCGTGCCTTTTGATTTTGTTCAAGAAGCTTCTTAATGATGTTGACTAGGATTTTGTTAGAGGACTCGGCTAAACCATTACCTTGGGGGTAGTAAGTTGTGGAATTTCCTAATGTAATATGGTATTTGTAACTGAAGTCAACCATTCTTTTGGAGGAAAAGGCAACAACGTTATCAGTGATAGTTTTCCTAGGACAGCCAAATCTAGATAAAATGTTGGTTTCTAGGAACTTAATGATGACTGAATCGGTAGCATTCTTGGAGGGTATGGCTTCTATCCATTTGGTAAAGTAATCAGTGGTTGTAAGGATCCATTTGTGTTGAGCAGACGAGGAAGGGTGAATCTCCCCAATAAAATCTAAACCCCATTGCTAGAAAGTTCCTTCAACTATGATGGGATGTAAGGGAAAAGGTAAAAGTTTTTTCTTGCCATAAAAAATTTGGCACTTATGGCATGTCATAACCAGTTTGTGAGTGTCGGGAAACAAGGTAGGCCAATAATAACTGGCTCTAAGGATTTTGTTGGCTGTGGTTTTCCAGTAGAGATGCCATTCGCATTCTCCTTCGTGCATTTTGTGCATAATTTTTTCTGCATCATCCTCAAGCAAACATTTAAGAAGCATACCAGTGGGATTTTTCCAATACAAAATTCCATCTAAAATACAAAACTTTAAAGATTTTTGTTTGAGGAATCTTGTTTTTTTCTTCGATAAGGTTGGAGGAGCATTAAGATAAAATAACACATAAAGAATATCAGCATACCAAGATGAATTTAAAAACATTTCTTCAAAATGATGGGCTACGCATTCTTCCTATTCTTCTAAGGTGTCAACAAAATTTATATCTAATGCTTGGAGGTTTTTTTCAGCCATTAGTCTTGCGAGTCCTTTTCCCTTAACAAGTTTGGTGGGTTGGATTTCTAAGTCATATTATAAGATGATAGCGATCCATTTTCTCCTTTTACCATTGGGATCTTGATTTAATATATCTTTGACGACAGTATGGGGAATGAAAGAAATGATATGAGAATGCAAGATATAAACTCGGAAATATTTTACTGCTTTTACCAATGAGAATTCATATTTTTCCATGATATTATATTTTAAGGGAGCATCTCTTATGGATTTGCTAAAAAAAGCTATGAGTTGTTCTTGCTCGACTGCGTTATTTTGTAATAATACTACAGCTATCATGTGTTCAGATGCAAATGAGAAAATGTAAAATCTTTGGTGAAATCAGGACTTATTAGTACTGGTGTTTTGGCGAGTGATTTTTTAACCAATTCAAAATATTTTTTGGCTTCTATATTCCATTTAACTCCAACTTCCTTTTTTAACATGTTTGTGATATCTCTCAGAAGTTCGGCAAGATTTGGGATGAATCTTCTTAAGAAATTAATTTTTCCAATAAAGGATTGTAATTCCTTAATGTTTCTGGGGTGAATGATTTGCAGTATGCCTTCGATTCTTTTGGGGTCTATTTTTATTCCATCTTCAGAAATGATGTGACCTGGGATTTTTCCTTCTTCGAGACCAAATAGTGTTTTCTTGGGGTTCATAGATAAACTGTATTTTCTACATTTTTCAAAAACCTTTCTCAAATGAACCAGATGCTCTTCATTTGATTTGGAATATACTGTGATATCGTCAAGATATATGACTATGAAATAACCTATGCCTTCTGAGAAGGCTATGTCCATGGCTCTTTGGAATGTGGCACTGGCATTCATTAATCCAAAAGGAATTTTAACATACATGAAAGTGCCTCAAGGATGGTGAAAGCAGTTTTGTGTTGATCACTAGGAAAAACCAACACTTGGTTGTATATGGAAAAACCATCAAGTAATGAGATTATTTTAGAACCAACCACTTTTTGAAGTATGTGGTCCATTTTTGGCAAAGGAAAGTTGTCCTTTAAATAGGCTCTATTCAGGTTTCAGAAATCAATACAAAGTCCGATCTCACCGATATTTTTCCTGACTGATATCAAATTTGAAACCCACTCAGAGTACCTAAGGGAAAATACTTTCTTGGCATCATACATATTTTTTATTTCCTTCTCAACTAAAGGTAGTAAGACTGGGTTTATTCTTCTCAACTTTTGTTTGAAAGGCTTCTAGTTTTCTTTGAGGGGGATCTTGTGTTGAATGATGCTTGTGTCGTATGATTTCAAATCTTGGTATCCCCATGCGAACACATCCTTAAACTCTTTAAACAACTCAATGTATTTTTGTTTCATGTGAGGAGGTAGAGTTTTGGATAGGTTGATCATTTTTGGTTCTTCTTTGCTTCCTATGTTATATTCTTCTATATCAACCTCACTAGATTCCATTTTTGGTTTTTTTGGCCACGTCATTAAAATCAAACAATTCCTCTAAGGGTACAAGTCCTCTAGGTATGGTGTCATTTTCACAGTGTAAGACTTCAATCTCTCTTTGGTCTAGGTCCTCACATGTTTCAACTTCATAGGGATGATTAATTAAGTTTATATCTGTTAGAGAAGGTAAATCTGGCTCTTGGTCTTCATTTTTGTCAAGAATTCTTTCTTCATGTCCTAAGTTTTTTTTAGTTATTTCAAACTCATTTTTAGATTGAAAAAAATCATCAATTTGTTCACCATCTTTGAATATTTTACAATGGTCGATGTTTTCTGGAACTGTAGGATGATGTTTGACTTGGATACTATATCATTTGTTCGCAAATGGTTTTTGGCAATTGCTTGCAGCAAAGGCGAGCTCATTGGCTAGTCTATTTTGAGTCCTAGGAACATAAGTGAGTTCATATCTTTCAAAAATTTTAAGGATTTCTAATGTTGAATTCCTTTATTCTCTCAGTCTTGAGTTTTTTGCTGAATATTCACCTTTGATTTGTCTAATTACAAGTTCTGAATCTCCCTGGGCTAATATTTTCTTAGCGCCTAAGTCTTTGAGTAAGTGTAGACCAAGGAGAAGGGCGTCATATTACACAATGTTATTAGTACATTGGAATTATAATCTGAAAGAATGACCTTCATTAGTATTGTGTATCCAAATGTCAGCCCCAGAACCAATTTTTCCATAGGAACCATCGAAGCTTATACTCCAAAGAATTTCCTTTTCATACGTGTTACTAAGTTGTTTTTTGGGTTTCTTAGAGTTTTGATCATTAATTTCTTTGTCCGGGGATGAGAAATGTTGTTCTGATGGTTTGAAATCTTCTTCATTTCCTTTTATCTACTCATTTATATCACTTTGATTGTATAAGATAAAAGAATCTAAATTGGAATGAATGGAATAAACTGGAGTATTGTTTTGCCTATCTAGGTTGCTTACCATATATTTCATGTGATTTTCTCGATACAACCTCCTATTTTGGTTAAAGACCGGGATGGTAGAAAATGACGTCTCCATTTGGAGGCTACCTTGTATTTTGGCAGCCCATGATCTTGATAATAACATTCCATACTTGGGAGGAATATCGGCCACTACTAGATCCATGACTAGGCTTTTAGCTGGTATTTGTGTTAAAGCGAAACACAGGTTCTTTATTAGGCCTAAGCATTTGACCCGACTTGAATCGAATGAGTGCAAGTATTTGTAAGGTTTAGTTACCTCTAGGCCCAAAATATCCATGACTGCTTTAGGCATGAGGTTATGGGAGGCACCAAAATCTAACATGGTGTTATGTAATATCTTGTCATGGATGTTCAAACTTACATAGAATGGGGAGCAGTTCCTTCTTAGTATTCACCTTCTATTTTGCGACCAAATAAAAGCTCGGGTTTGTCATCTGTCAAATTTAAAGTATCTGCATCATTTTCTATGTTTAATACTTTAAAGATTTGAGATCTATATCCATCTACAGTTACTAGCTCAGTGAGGGGTATGGTTATCTTGATCTTGGCAATTTCTCCTTTGAAACTAAAATGTGCTTGGGTTTTGCGCATATTCATCTTAGTTTGGTCAGCCATAAATTCTTCTATATTCTTGATTTGCTCATTTTGATTCGGGTTTTCACTCCATATAGCTTTTTCAGGAATCTTAGTAGAGGTACTAGGATAGTTGGGATCAAGGCTTGCCTGGCTAGTTTTTTCTCTGTTTTGGTTAGTTCTTTTAGCCATGATTTTGTTACTATTTTCTGTTCTTTTAAGAATGGTATTGAGGGCTTTTATAACCGCAGTGTCTAAGCTACCTTTCTTATAATTGTATTGGTTTTTCTTACTCCTAAGATCATATTTCCTATGAGCTTCCATTATGGCATTTTGTAATCCTATTTCAGGATCTTCAGGGTCCTCATAATTTGTTTCATTTTGGTTTGGGGAGAAGAAAAATTGTTCTTCTTCTATGAGGAAAACCTCATCCTCGCTATCAGAACCTATCAAGTTTAAGTGATTTTCATCGAGTGGTTCCATTTCTTTTTCTACCTCATCAACATAGTTTTCATTGAAATGTGGCCTGATTTGTTGGTCATTTTCCCTTGGTTTGTTCTGAGGCGGGTCTCTTCTAATGTTTTGGTTCCAGTTTCTATTTTGAGGGTTTGGCTGGTTTTCCTTAAGAGGTGATTTTTCATTCATATTTATTCTTTCCCACATTCTCTCCATGTTTCTAACCAATTTTTCTATTCTGGGATCTGAGGATGAGGTAGAAGGCATGGCCTCATCTCGGTATGTGACTTTCTTTTGTGATCTTATCCTATCTCTTTTCTCAGCTAGGTTGGCTTCTGCACTAATAGCTACCTTTTGCATTTCTTCTAAAGTTGTGGGGTCTCTTTCTCCTAGTTGGTATGTCATATTTGGATCGAAACCTTCGAGAAATTTTACTAGTGATGAGTCAAGTGGAGGTTTCATGTGAGGCGAGAGGGCATTATAGACACTGTTGAACCTAGTGCAATAGTCCTAAACACTTTCCCCAATATTCCTTTTAATATTGTTATATTCGGAAAGGATTTGGATGGGGTTTTTTCTGATTTCCCACTTGTTTATGAAATTTTGGTAAAGTGATGGGAGATCATGTATACTGTTAGGAGCTAATTTTTTAAACCATTTCTTGGGTTCTCCACCTAGGATTTGGGCGAACATTCTCATCTTTATGGTTTCATCTGCTAATTCCATGTAGTCAAAAGCATCACTGATTCTAACTACATGTTGTTGAGAAGTAGTAGTCTTAGTTCCAGTGAAGTGTGGGATTTCGGATTGGTAACACTAAGGGTGCATACCAAGCTGCCATAATGGGAACTGATGGTAGATTTGCAGTATGAGGGTTTGTAGTATGGGATGAGGTGATTTTCACAGTGGTGGTCTGAATGGGTGTGGTGGAGGTACTTGGAATTGTGGATTGATTCTGAGCATATTTGGGGTGATAAGAGCCGATGTGGTGGAGAAGATGAAAATCAGGAGGTGTAGTGGGTGAGGCTTCTCTGCTAGGACTCTGCTGCAAATCTAGGGGCTCAAGATCGTCAAGGTTGATTTTACTTTGTGATTTGCTTCTAAAAAGGGCCTTTTCTGAACTCAAGTCAAACTGGGAATCTTTCAAGGATGTAAGATGTTTAGGTACAGACCTTACTTTGTGGATGGTCCTATCAATGGCTAAGTTACCAGTTTCAGAATTTTGCCACAAAATATTTTCTGGGTCATCAAATATGATAGGGGGATTTGGGTTTGGGTGAGATCTGGTATTAATTCTTCGTGAAGCTATATTTCAAAGTCAAATTTTAGAGAGGGTGATAGTTGTAATTATTTTTTGGATGATTGTCCTCTCTAGGGGTTTCGCTAATGTGAGTAAGTTAAAAAAAAAATGAAGGCTAGTGGAGTCGCCAGGTGGATTTTCTTGAGATTTATGGTCCACCACCAATACTGACAAAGATGTTTTTTTTAGGAAAATTCTTTTCTAGAAAACTTTTATGTGAAAACTTGCAGGAATGACTTAAAAACTCATCTCAACAGTTTTCTAGATTGTTTGAGAAAGCTATAGTTCTATTTGCAAGTTATTCTGTTGATTTCCTATGTTTTAGATGAATATTTCTGAATCCCTAAGTTGTACTTAGTTTGTCACTAATTTCAGAGGCTGCATCACAAACTTTGTGTGTTTCTGGAAAGGCAAGACAACAAGACAGTATGATTTATGAATTTTTTAGTTTTTTATGGAGTATTAGGCCTAGTGGAGGCTAGTGGAGTTGCCAGGTGAATGTTTTGTTGTTTTTTAGAGATATGTATTTATGGTCCACCGCCAATAACTGAGAAAGAGCCAATCTAGAGATATTTTTTGGGGTTTTCTGAGTTTTTATATGCAGCCTAGTTTGTAAGAGTGTTCTAAACTTGATTCATCACATTGGTAGGGTGGTGAAGCAAAAAGAGTTTACTCTAAATGATTCTATAGCATGGATAATTTTAGGGGCTAATATTTGTAGGTGGGCTAATTTTCCATGGTTTTTCCAAAAAAAAGATTCGTCAATTTCCATTTTTTTATAAAAGTGATTCGCCCAAATTTTACAACATAAAATTATTTTACCTTAAAAATCGCCAAAAATATATAGACAATATATATAATATCATTATAAATTTGAATAATTTTACTAATACATCAATAAACATTTTATATTTTTCACATTAGGGACTAGTTAGATTCGCCAATTTTTTAAACTTCAAAATAATTTTCCATCCTTAAAATTTTCCCTGTTCTATAGGTTGTTTGTCTGATTTAAATTTTGAAGGACTAACGAGTCTACAATAGTTTGCTAGACTTTTATGTACTCATTAGGTCCCATCGTGATCACCATTATGTTATTGCAACGATGAGGTGGCTGATTCACTAGATATTCTTGAAGACAAGGGATTTCTGGAGTCCTAAGGTATACTTAGATTTTCACTAACTCAGAAAAGTCCCACCGTGATCACCATTAAGCGTGAGCAGTGGGGTAAGTTGACAAGATAGTCTTCTTAAGGGATGCTAAAATTTTTAGGGAGGTCTAAGTTTGTTTATTACTCAGAGTCCCACCGTGATCGCCATTATGTTAGCGTCTTGTGATTTGGCAGATTGGCAAGCCAAGTGACAGGGTAACATCAAACCAACGTTGGAGCCCTATGACCTAGCCTTCCTGGACTCAGATAGGACTCTCTCTATTAGGAAAAGGATGCAAACTTGTTTGCTTTCTATGTATTTGATTTTAGGCTAGTTGTTAAGTATGTTTTGGTTTGTTTTAGGTTTTTTGAGGGAGAAATGATCAAAGGATAAATAGATAAAAAGATTGTCAGATCAATTGGGCTATGGGGTCGATAAGGTTGAGACTTACTCAAAGGGTGGACAAGGTATATTGCAAGGCTGATTTGGTCGAGATAAATGGATTCTTTTAGGTGAAGTGAAATGAGATGGACACTAAGTTTGTGAGAGACAAAGAGGTTTTAAGCATAAATAGTTTTACAGCAAACATCCATGTGGTATGGCTAACCATTAATCACTATAAATGAAACTCAAACTGATAGATGCATAAAATAAACATTCAGGTGATACATAGAACTATAAGACCCTCTAACTTTGGGAAAATCACCTTCATACTTTTGGGAAAACAAATAAGACAAAAAAAAAACTCAATCTATGAAGAGGGACTCCTAAACATCATATTTTTAGCTATCGGGAACTTTGAAATAAGGTTGCAGAGCATAGGCAAACGACAAGATCGAAACAAGACCTCTTTGGTTTAACTAGGACAATCAAATATTCAGAGAAAGGTTTCAGTGATGGGGTTTTGGTTACCTATGAGTAAGAAGGGAATACCGTGAAGCATACTATATAGCATACATAATAACCATTAATGAAACTGATAACAAGTTCTTAGGGCATCAAAGAGTAGTTAAGAATTCTTTGACATAACCAAAAAAGAAGAAAAACATAGAAGCTATAATGAATTAGGAAAATTGAGGTTCCTCCATGAGTTGTAGAAATTTGCTGAATAATGATTAATTATCCACCGAGACTATCCTGATCACATACAATTCGAATTTATATGCAACACATAATCTCTTCCACTCAGATCATCAAACATGCGGAAATAAAACAAGCGATAACACATCAAATCATCATACACATTAACACAGTATGTATGGGGAAAGCCTATAGCTGAAAACCCCATAGCTATTGTGTATATTATAATGGATAAATCATGTAACAAACTCAGTACAATACTCCTCACAAGTACTCAGTACTTTCTCATAAAGTTACACACAAACTAGCTTAGTTTTGAACAGGTTACTAGTTCAAAACTCACCGCCAATTGCCTTGCCTCTATTGCGAAATCTAGGCCTGTCTATATAGAGATCCAAGGTTTGAATCTCCTTGGCTTGACATCGCAATCATCATGGGCAATTCCTCCAAGTGTGGTACAAATCTCATGCACAACTGATGTCGCCACTGATAGCTAACTCCACCCTTTCATCTACCTCTTTCACTGGTCTCCACTGAACTGATCATACACTGTAGTGAAATGATGTGTTCTTGAGTTGAATAATGAGTTACTAATTAATGAATTAAATAATATTTAATTCACTCCACTCATAACTAGTTGATTAGCTAGTTAAACTAATCTCAATCAGTTCAACTAAAATAAACAGAACACAACTCCACTAGTTGTCTCATTAAATCCACCAAACTTCTGCCACTGAAGTCCTAACTGAAGTCAACCATGAATGATGCCATCAAACCCTTGGGAATAGCATAATTCCTCTGTCAAATGCATGAGCCACTTCCAAGGCTCGAACTGAAGTGCTCCAAGAGAGTAAACTGAAGTTTATAGTCCAAATATTATTAAGGGTAAATAATATTTGACTTCCCTATTTTTAGGAGAGGCAGTCTAAAAATAGACTTCGACCTCTTCGACCTATAGGTCAGAAAAATAGAGTCCCATATATTTTTACCAACATGACCAATTCTCCAAGAATCTCATACTGGAATCCCCAGACCATGCTCCATATGTCTAAAAATAGACATAGTCTAAAAATAGACTTTGCGCCAGAATTTGCCTGCGGGCCCACTTAGTGAAGGCGACTTCATTTCACTAAGCTCCATCATCTTGCTGCATTCTCAACACTCCCTCTCGGCAAGATATGGATTATCTGCAACCCCTATCCTGCCTCTGTGGAATTCGAACTTGCTCCTGGTGAGCGCCTTCGTCAGGATGTCGGCATCCTGATCCTCCGTGGGAACATATAAAAGCATCATGATTCTCCGCTGAACACAATCTCTGATATGATGGTACCTGATGTCGATATGTTTGGACCTATCATGAAATACTGGATTAGCCGAGAGCTTGATGCAGCTCTGGTTATCACAGTAGATCACTGTAGGCTCCAAATGCAACCTGAACAAACCTGCGAGGATCTTCCTCATCCAAATAGCTTCGCATGCAGCCAAACTTGCTGCCATGTACTCGGCCTCTGCTGAACTGAGTGCCACGGATCTCTGCTTCCTGCTGTACCAGGAAACTGCTGTCGACCCAATGCTGAAAACTCCTCCAGATGTGCTCTTCCGGTCCGTTGGGCTCCCTGCCCAATCTGCATCAGTGAAGCCAGAAAGCTTCGCTCCATCCTCCTGTCTGTACCATAGACCATATCCCGATGTGCCACTAATATAATGCAATACATGCTTGCCTACCTTCCAAAAGAGCTTGGTAGGCTTAACCATAGCTTGCGAAAGCTGGTTAACAACATAGCATATATCGGGTCTTGTATTGACTAGATACATAAGCGACCCCACCAACTGTCGATAGACAGTGGCATCCACTACCTCCGCTGAAGTAGCATCCTCCTTCCTCCAACCACCAGGAAGAGGAGTGTCAACAGGCTTGCAGCCTTGCATGTTGAACCTCTCCAGAATCTCCCGGGCATACTTGCCCTGAGAAACAAACAGTCCTCCGCTGCGCTGCCAAATCTCCAATCCCAGGAAATAATGAAGGATGCCCAAGTCCTTCATCTCGAACTCTTGTGCAAGATCCTCCTTGCATGAAAGTATCAACTGCTCATCGCCAGTCAAAATCAGATCATCTACATACAGTACGATGATCAACAGCTTCCCCTCCACCACAATCTGGTACAAGTTTGGATCCGCCTCACTCTTGGAGAATCCAAGCCCGGTGAAGTAGCTGTATATCCGAGTGTACCAAGCACGAGGTGCTTGCTTCAGCCCGTACAGTGATCTCTTGAGTCGGCACACATGTGACTCACTGCTGAAGATCTTTAAACCTTCAGGCTGCTCTATGTACACCTCCTCCTCAATGACTCCGTTGAGGAACGCAATCTTCACATCCATCTGATGAATGTGCCACCCCATCTGCGCTGAGAGAGCAAGGATCGTCCGTATGGAAGAGTACCTTGCGACAGGTGCAAAAGTCTCCTCATAGTCAATCCCCTCGATCTGTGAGAAGCCACGGGCGACGAATCTCGCCTTGTACTTCTCCACACTCCCGTCAGCCGCCTGCTTCACCTTGTAGATCCATCGCGAACCTACAACTGATTTCCCAACCGGTCTTGGGACAATCTCCCGTGCACTGTTCCTGATGATCGAATCATATTCTTCGATCATGGCATCAACCCATGCGGGTTCCTCCACAGCTTCCTCAAAAGAGGATGGCTCCGTCATAACACATTGACTCACAAGAGCCATGTATCCAGTGTATCGATCCGGTGACTGTCTCTGTCTGCGCTGTGCTGTAGGTGGTCCTACAACCTTCTCTGCATCCCGAGCCAGTCGCTCAGCTTCTATAGTGCGCATGCGCCCTCTGATGGTTGGTGCTGCCTGGGTGGTTTCTTCCACCTCCTAAACCTCCTCTTGTGGCTGATCCACATCCGGAAGCTCCTCCTTAGGAACTAACAGCTCCTCATCTGCATGCAAGTGTAGCTCCCTCTCAAGCGAACACTGCATGGCTTTCTCCTCCTGAAATTTTATATCCCGTCGCACAACAGTCTTTCGACTATCTGACAAATAAACCCGGTAGTTGTGAGGGGTATCAGTGTACCCCACAAATATTCCAACCTCAGCAGTTGGATCTAGCTTCCTTCTCGCATCCTTCGTCACATGCATGTAGACAGGAGAACCAAAAATCCGCAAATGGGAAATATCAGGCCTCTTGCCAGAATAAGCCTCCTCCGGTGTACTCATGCCAAGAACCTTGTGAGGACAACGGTTCTGCACATACACTTCTGTATTGCATGCCTCAACCCACAAGTGAAGGGGTAGGCCCTGATCATGCAACATCGCCCGTGCAGCACCCACGATCGTTCTGTTCTTCCGCTCAGCCACCCCGTTCTGCTGTGGGTTATGGGGTGCGATGAGCTCTCTCCGAATCCCTTCTGCGCTATAGAACTCCTTGAATTCAGCCGAGATGAATTCACCACTGTTATCACTCCTTAGAGCAATCACCTTCTTCCCCGACTCCTTCTCGACCAGTGCTTTAAACTCACAGAAATTTCTGAATGTATCGCTCTTCTTCTTCATGAAGAAGATCTAGCACTTTCGAGAGAAATCATCAACAAAGATCACATAATACTTGTGCTTTTCTGTCGAAGCAACTGAGAAAGGACCACACACGTCTGTGTGAACTCTCTCAAGGATCGTCATGGCGCGACTATCCTTCTTGTGAAAGGTGGATTTCACATACTTCCCTAAAGTACACCCCTTGCACTGATCTGACTGCGCAAGAGTGCCCTTAGGAAGCCCAGTAGAAATCTGCTGCAGAATCTTCAAAGCTCCATGGTGAAGGTGGCCCATTCTCCTATGCCACAGTTTGCCCTCATCATCCCAACTCACCACTTCTCCTGCCTTGCATGCCATAGCTGCACAGCCATCTACCTGCAACTGATAAAGGTTCTTGGTTCGAACCCCTATCTTCCGGGTCTCTCCAGTAGTCTTACTACGCAGGAAGGCTTTTCCTTCGCTGAAGACCACATCATACCGCTTATCCTCCAACATCGCCACAGAGATCAAGTTCTTCTTCAATCCAGGTACATGCATGACATCCCTCAATACAAAGGGCTTACCAGACTCCCTCTGAAAGGATATGGTACCGATACCAGTCGCACTGTATCTACCATCATCGCCCATCTCGATGTGCACACCCAAATCTTTGTGCTCCAGATCTGAGAACAAATCCCGATCTCCCGTCATATGAAATGACGCACCGCTGTCCAAGAACCACACCGATCCCAACACACTTGAAACCAAGCATGCGATCAGTGAAAAGTCAAGCTCGAACTGTGAAGCCAAAGCTTCTCCATCTGCAGATCTTTCCGCTTGCTTGTTCTTCTTCTTCTTTGGACAATTGGTAGCATAATGTCCGTGATCATGGCAGTGAAAACACTTCACTTTCGCCATATCCTGCTTCTTGCCCTTTGCACCAAAATGAGAGGTTTTCTTACCCTTCCCCTTCTTTGCTTTGGCCACCAAAGCACAGTTTTCTTCATCAGCTCCCTTTGATGAAGATCCATCTCGAGTAGTCCTCCTTATCTCCTCCTGCATGAGATCCGCCCAAAGGCACTCCCATCTCTAAAGCTTCTCCCGACCATTGACACTATCTTGATATGAGTGCCAAGCCTTTGGAAGACCAAGGAGAGCCAGGTCGACCATGTCCTCGTCTTCGACAGTCACCCCCACACTTCCCAGCTCATCTCTGCACTGAGTGAACTTCGTGAGGTATTTGGCGATACTGTCGCCCTTCTCCATCTTGATGCTCCTGAGCTTATCTTTGAGAGCCAGCTTCCTTTGGTCGCTCTTACTCAGGAATAGATCCGTCAAAGCTTTCCACATTAAATATGGAGAAGCCTTTCCATGCAGGCTGGATACAATATGATCCTTGACGCCCTCCAACAGGATCCTTCGACATTTCGCCATCTTCTTTTGCCATGCTTCGACTTCAGCAGGATCAGTGGGCTTTTGGACATCCATATCCACGAACTCCTTCAGTCCATTATCTTCTAATACTGCCTCCATGCGATCCTTCCATGCAACATAATTCGAACTGCCTTCAAGAGCATATTCGAGTCGCAAACCGTTGAAAGACATTTTCAACACCGGCACCAAGAAAACAAAACTGCTGCAAAATTTCAAATTCCACCTCAAAGCTCAACCGCTCTAGATCTGTGAGAACAAATTATTTCTAGCACAGAGATCGACTGCAAGGGGAATTTACTGGATATATCACCTTTCAAAGAAAGGATGGATCCAGAGGCTACCTGGCCCGCATGCAGACTCTGTCTACCGAAATAAGTTTGTAATCACTGTGATGATCAATCTCTGCTTCAATAGCTCTGATACCATGTAGAAATTTGCTGAATAATGATTAATTATCCACCGAGACTATCCTGATCACATACAATTCGAATTTATATGCAACACATAATCTCTTCCACTCGGATCATCAAACATGCGGAAATAAAATCAAGCGATAACACATCAAATCATCATACACATTAACACAGTATGTATGGGGAAAGCTTATAGCTGAAAACCCCGCAGCTATTGTGTATATTATAATGGAGAAATCATGTAACAAACTCAGTACAATACTCCTCACAAGTACTCAGTACTTTCTCATGAAGTTACACACAATCTAGCTCAGTTTTGAACAGGTTACTGGTTCAAAACTCACCGCCAATTGCCTTGCCTCTATTGCGCAATCCAGGCCTGTATATATAGAGATCCAAGGTTTGAATCTCCTTGGCTTTACTGCGCAATTGTCATGGACAATTCCTCCAAGTGTGGTGCAAATCTCATGCACAACTGATGTCGCCACTGATAGCTAACTCCACCCTTTCATCTACCTCTTTCACTGGTCTCCACTGAACTGATCATGCACTGTAGTGAACTGATGTATTCTTGAGTTGAATAATGAGTTACTAGTTAATGAATTAAATAATATTTAATTCACTCCACTCATAACTAATTGATTAGCTAGTTAAACTAATCTCAACCAGTTCAACTAAAATAAACAGAACACAACTCCACTAGCTGTCTCATTAACTCCACCAAACTTCTGCCACTGAAGTCCTAACTGAAGTCAACCATGCATGATGCCATCAAACCCTAGGAATAGCGTAATTCCTCTATCATATGCATGAGCCACTTCCAAGGCTCGAACTGAAGTGCTCCAAGAGAGTAAACTGAAGTTTATAGTCCAAATATTATTAAGGGTAAATAATATTTGACTTCCCTATTTTTAGGAGAGGCAGTCTAAAAATAGACTTCGACCTCTTCGACATATAGGTCACAAAAATAGAGTCCCATCTATTTTTACCAACATGACCAATGCTCCAATAATCTCATACTGGAATCCCCGGACCATGCTCCATATGTCTAAAAATAGACATAGTCTAAAAATAGACTTTGCGCCAGAATTTGCCTGCGGGCCCACTTAGTGAAGGCGACTTCATTTCACTAAGCTCCATCATCTTGCTGCATTTTCAACATGGGCATGTCTCAAATCTATTATTTACTGACCAAAAAAAAGCAAGACGCATGAAAAAATGTTTTATAAACTAAGGAAACATAACAGATAAGGAACACAATACCATTCACCAAGTCATGGAATCCTACAAACAGTCCTTCTCCACCATCCAAGTCAAACAAGAAATTTTCCACTTCATGAGACAAAGTATTTCTTCAAATCTTGTAATACTATGTATTGCTCTATAACATCAAGTTCAGCCTCTTGTTACAATGAAATCTCTTGGAATATATAGGCCAGAGAGAAAGAAACTATCTAAGAGCAGCTAGAAGGCCATTGTAGAGTATTGAAAAGGTATGCTTTTGATGATTATTTTAGTGGCTTTTTAGTAGAATTTGTAAACCTTTTTGTATCATGAATTTGGAAAGTAATAAGGAACTATAAAAAAACATGTGAGAATTGATATGCAAGACTTAACCACTGATAATGGTTATTTTCTGTATAGGAAAAGGAGAAAACGAGGAATTGCCGCTCCAAAGGAAGAGACAAAGTCGAGATAACTGCTGTCCCTCTGAAGGTGAACCGAATGCAAACAAGGCTAAATATATTACAGCAAATCGGCTCGGAAAAGAAGGAGAAGACACCAGCTCGCTGCCAAGGAAAGGAAAGGATGAAGAATTAACAGTTTGGCGAATCCCTCAGGATCTTCGATCCTGAGGGATCGTTGCTTTATTTATCTCGTTACTTGGACATCTCTGCCGTCGCCTTTATATAAAGGGACAACACTGTTAGCTTGATATATAGGATACGCTTTTATGTAATTTTCTGTAAAACATCAGCTTTGATTATTAAGTCTCGTTGAGAACTGGTTCAATGTATTTTTGACCGATGCATTAATAAAATCTTGGTGATTATTTCATCTCTGCGTCTGGATTAACTTAAAGCGGTGTATCCTTGGAGGCTAAGGGCCCGGCCCCGGAGGACACTTGCTTCTGTACCATTACGACTTGATTTCTGTGTGGTTTGTTTATCAGTGTTATTTGGTAATTTGATATGCTTTATAAGTTGATATTACATGCTCTGTTAAGATTAAATCATTGAAGTTTTTACAGATAGAATCGTGGATTAACTCTGTATTATGTTATTGATTCTTCCAGATTTCATTGCACGTTATTAGCCTTAATCGAATATTCTTACTGTTCTGTTACAGAGCTTGTATATTGAACATTCGTGTCATACATTCGTTTGAGGTAGTGTTCTTCATAATCGTTGGATTCATGAATAATAGTGTTCTATTTGGAAGCACAGTCGTATTCATGTTGATTCAGGTTGATCAGATTATTATTCCAGTGTGTTGTGTGCGTTTCTGATTTATTAGTGCTGTTCCATAATTCATCAATAGTTATTGTTGTTCCATTAGTGTGTTTTGCGTGATTTGCCTTAAGAGTGAAAGAATGTTATTTGATTGCGAAGAGTGCATTTGAGTTAATATATTAAGCTTGGTTACAACTCGCGGGACTTAGTTATTCAATTGCTGTTCCATTTTAGATTTGCTATTCTATTCCAGAATTGCTGTTCAATCCTTTATTTGTTGTTCCATTTACTCGCATTTGTTGTTTTGGCGTGAGAGATGATCTAAGGCTGTAGTGAGCATTGGCAGTCACTGTCTAGCTCCCAGGCCCGTGGTCTATGCTCTAGTTTCCTTTCCATCAGTTTCCGAAGGGATGGGTTATCACTGCCGAACCCTTGACTGATAAGCTGCTGAGTTTTCTGAATGTGTGATTTATTCTTTTGAAGTAATTTAGTTATAAGCAAGCATCCGTTTACTCTTGTATTTCTTAAACACTGTACTACTAGCATTACTCTGACAAATGATAGCCTCGGATTGAGTCACTCTTTGTAATAACAAAACGCTCCTGGATTGACATATTAATGTGAGGTAATTAGAGGTGAAAGAGACCCTTTTTATAGCTCTACATTTTGGCGCCGTTGCCGGGGAAAGAGTGTAGCCATTTGTCTTTTTTTCAGAGTAGTGTACGAGCCTGCTAGGGAGGAGTTGGATCCTAAAAACGGAAGGTAAGAACCTACGTGCGGAGCATGTAAAAACCCTGCTCCACTGTCCGCTTTCCTAACAGAGTTGTTTTTTTGCTTTGTTTGAATAGAAGTTGGTAGTTCATTTGAGTGCATGACTAAGCAGAAAAGACCAGAAAAGAACATCAAACCCCCATCCAAGCCTGAAAAAGCTAAGGGGCTGGTGACCCTTGGCCGAATGACCTTCATAGACGAAATCTATAAGAAAACAGAATCTCAGCCATCAGGAGGCCCCAGGAAAAAAATTTCTAAACCGCCTACTAGTTCCCTTCAGGCCACAGGATCACCATCTGTAGCCTGTGCTGAGGTGCATAGTCAAACTGAAGAGTAGGAATTTCAAGAAATCAAAAATTCTACTCCAGAACTATTGCAGGAAGGGAATTCCAGCAACTTTTGTGAAGGAGAAGGGGAAACAGGGGAAACCAAGGAACCAAAATCCCCTATTGGAACAAATCAGCCATTAGATAGCCCAGATAAGGGGAGTGCTGCGAAAATCATTGTTGAAGGAATCCAATCTTCAGGAATTCTCATTATTCCAGATAAAGGAAGCGCTATTAAAAATATCCCTGTCAAAACCGTTCCCTCTCAACCTAGGAATACCCTCCTAGATATCCCTGAAGGTTATTGGCATATATTCGATCCCATGGCTCAAAACCAGCCAAATGCTCAAACCTCTACATTACAATATCCTATAGTGGATTCTGCAGCAAATGCACCCATGAAAGCTATCCCTCTTCAGCATATCCCTACATTTCACGGACTCACATCAGAAGACCCGGATGCATTTTTATTCGAATTCGATGTGTTATGTAGGGGGTATGATTACACCACCGATCCCCAAAAATTGAAATTATTTCCCTCTACATTAAAAGGGGCTGCTTTAAGATGGTTTATGGGGCTAGGTGGCGGGGTTATCAATAATTGGGATCAAATGAAAGAATCCTTCTTAAAAAAATATCATGATTATTGTAGGTCTAGAGAATTAAAAGACGAAATATTTCAAATGTCAGCCAGACCGAATGAAACATTGGAAGAGTATGTGGAACATTTTCAGTACAATCTACAAAGATCTCCTTATGCATCGCTATCTTTACCTGATAATGTGTTAAAAACTGCATTAATAAGGGGTATGAAGGAACAATGGATTGAAACATTTAACATTATGGGAAAAGGGGACATTGATCAAGAGAATTTTGCTGACATCATTGATTTATGTATCAGGAGTTCGAGAGGCAGCACAAGAATAAAACCGACAGAATATGATCGGTTTGCAAGAGATAACAAAGTATCAGCAGAAGGAGTAACACGTGCAGAAATTGGAAATTTATTAGAAATTTTAAAACTGATATTATGGGGACACTAACTACACAACTTGATATTGTGCAGGCTAAACAGAAGCAGCTGGAGGCAGAACATAATTTGGCAATCTTCTGCCCCCGATGCAGAAAAAAACATAGCCACAAGGAATGTCCACTGGATAAAGTCCAAACATGCGCCATCTGTACAAAAGATCACCTTACGGAGAGCTGCCCCTCACTTCCTGGATTGAAAGCGGTATATAAGGAAGCATAAGAAGAACCAGAATCAGTGAACTCGATCAACCAACGTCGCCAGTGGCAGCCGAGACAACCTGGTATGTTTCCAGACTCAACCTCTTTCTTTCAACCCCCACAGTATAATGCTCAACAATATGGTATGTGGCAAAATCAATCTCAACCCCCATTTACAAACTGGTCACCACAATCATTTCCTTCTTCAAATCCATGGCTGAATCAAACAAGCCAATCTGGTTGGCCGAATTTCCCTTACACTCCACCATATTGGCAAAATGGCCCATATCCTTCACAATGGACTCCTTCTACTTCACAAAGTTCACCCTGGCAGACAAGCTGGCAAAGACCGATGTACCACCCAGCTGGAACTATTCCGCTCCCTCAACCTACTTTGCCAGCTTTACAACAAAATCCCCAGTCTAACTTGAGGCCGCAACTCCCAGCCCAACCCGATCCCAATCCAAACAACAGTCAGGTCCAATCTATTCAAATCATAGAATCACCAGAACCAGGACCTGACTTAAGGGAGTGCAATGACCTTCAGTTAAGATCTGGGCGTATAATTGAAACTGAGGGAGATAAAAAAGTTCATATTGAAGATCAGTTACCCAGAGAACATCAGTCACAACAAGAGGATGTAAATAAGCAACAAACTCATAATCAAGCAACCACATCCTCTCCTCCATTCCCAGAACGATTAGCCATACCTCGACCCATACAATATCCTGACTTTGACATTCTGGGAGAATTACAAAATCTATACATAAAAATTCCATTCCTCCAAGCCATTCAAGACATTCCCATATACGCAAAAACTATCAAAGAATTGTGCATAAAGAAACCAAGGAGGAATATAACAAATAATCTAAGAGTCCAAGTAGTCGGTACTTTATCTGACCTATTGTCTGGGAGAGAAACACCCCTTAAATATGAAGACCCAGGGAATCCAATTATAACTGTTCAAATTTATGGTCAGACCCTGTCTAATGCCTTAGTTGATCTAGGGGCTGCAATTAATATTTTAACAACCACTACTTGCCAAAAGCTCGACATTACATCTGTAGAACCCACCTCTACTCTGTTGGAATTGGCTGACCGATCTGTGGTTAGACCAGAGGGTACTCTACATGATGTCATGGTCTCTGTAGAATCCTGGGAGTATCCAATCGATTTCCTGATAATTAATCCAAAAACCCGACTTGATGGACATCCGCTAATTTTAGGTAGGCCTTGGCTTGCCACTGCCGATGCCTACATTGGCTGTCGGCAGGGAAATATGACCATAACTAGAGGACCGAATAGCAAAAATTTAGTTCTATATCCTCCAGCGCAGCCAAGTGTCACAATGATCAAAACTAATAAGCACCATGTATCATACCTTACTGATAACATCAGATCTCCATTAACTATACAAGAGGCACTTGATTTTAAAGACCAAACAGAAGATGATGCCATTAATAATTTCATTAGTCAAACTGAACCTCGCACACAGTGTCACATGATAGAAGCAGCATTTGATAATGAATTGGAGGAAGATCCTCTGAAAGATACGCATGACGAAACGATACCTGTTACTTCTGTTGCAAATAGTAAAACTGTGGAAATTGCACCGGGGAAAACTTTAAACATCAATGCTAATCTCACACCTAAACAAGAAACTAAGCTCATCCATTTGTTAACGAAATATCAAGAAGCATTTTCATGGGATTACCCTGACATGAAAGGAATTGATCCCTAGTTATGTACACACCACATTTATACAGAAAAAGACGCCAGACCTATTCATCAGCCGCAAAGGAGACTTAATCCTCATCTAAAGGATGTGGTAAAAGATGAACTTCAGAAACTTTTAGATGTCAACTTTATCTATCCTATTTCTGATAGTAAATGGGTCTCTCCGCTGGTGGTGGTACCAAAAAAGAATGGAAAATGGAGAATATGTGTGGATTATAGGGAACTAAACAAGGCAACACAGAAAGATCATTTTCCTCTCCCATTCATAGATCAAGTATTAGACACTTTAGCAGGGAAGAAATTCTTTTCTTTCCTGGATGGCTTCAGTGGATACAATCAGATTCAGATTGCCCCTGAAGACCAGGATAAAACTACTTTTACTTGTCCCCGGGGAACATTTGCCTATCGAGTTCTACCTTTTGGCCTATGTAATGCTCCTGCCACATTCCAAAGGGCTATCCTTAGCATTTTTGCAGATTTAATAAATGATGGACTTGAAGTTTACATGGATGACTTTACACCATATGGAGATGATTTTGATCCAGCTCTAGACACCCTAGAAAAAGTCCTACAACGCCGCATTGTTACCAGGCTTTGCTTAAGCCACGAAAAATGTTTCTTGATGATGACTGAAGGACTTATCCTAGGACATTATGTTTCAGCAGCCGGCATTCAGGTAGACCCAGCCAAAATCCAAATACTTTTGCTCATTCCCACTCCTACTACTCAAACAGAGGTACGCAACTTTCTTGGATTTTCTGGTTATTATAGACGATTTATAGAGCATTATTCGCACATTGCTGCTCCTTTATATGCACTAACCGGTAACGTTGATTTTCTTTGGACAGAAAAATGTGACCATGCTTTCGAGGATTTAAAGAAGCTCATATCCACAACCCCAGTCCTTCGAGGACCAAACTGGGATCTACCATTCCAGATATCATCTGATGCCTCAGATACAGCTATTGGCGCAGTCCTTGGGCAGGAAGAGGATAAAAAACCATATGCCATCTATTACATCAGCAAGAATTTATCCCCTGCTGAATTAAATTACACTGTTACTGAAAAAGAATTCCTAGCTGTAATACATGCTGTCAATAAATTTAGACATTATATTACAGGCTATCCCGTTATCTTATATACAGACCATTCTGCTATAAAATATTTAGCAAATAAGCCTGTCACAAATACCAGAGTAACTCGATGGTTAATTTTATTGCGAATTACATCACAATCATGAATCGCCCGAAAAGAAAACCTCAGAAATTTCCATTTTCTCAGAATACCAAACCGCTTGTTGCATTGTGCCATTGAAGATATGATCAATTTCAGATGAGCACTGCTTATTACAAGGCCGCTCAAACACCCCGGTATAGCCGATAAGCGTTGTCCACTTCGCGAAAGAGGGTAAACTGTCAAACATTGAATTTAATGAGCTAGCGCATTGTTCAAAAGTTCTCGATTTTCGTGGATTGGAGGTTATTTGTTTCACACAGGAGCAGACATGCATATCAGGCGATGTGTTAGAGAGGATGAAATCTTTGACATCCTAAAAGCCTATCACGATGGACCGTGTGGGGGGCACTTCGCTGAGCGTAGAACTGGACATAAAGTATTGCAGACAGGATATTACTGGCCTACGATCTTCAAAGATGCAAAGAAGTTTGTCCAAGCCTGTGACAGCTGCCAGCGAGCAGGACGACCTGGTCAAGCTGATGAGATGCCTCTCAAACCACATTAGTCATCGAACCATTCGAGCGATGGGCTCTTGATTTCGTTGGACCCATCAACCCCTCATCAAATCAGAAAACATATATCTTGGTGGCAACAGAATATGTCACCAAATGGGTTGAGGCAGAAGCATTGCCAAGAGCCACAGAGGACACCGTCATACAGTTCCTGTTCCATCTATTTTTTCGTTATGGCCTTCCCAGGGAAATAATTACGAATGGAGGACCACAATTTGTTGGGCATAAATTAGCTACAACACTCAACAATTATCACGTCCAGCATAAAATCACTACTCCATATCACCCACAGGCGAATGGGCAGGTAGAAAGTAGCAATAAGATAATAGAATCAATCCTAACGAAAACCATTGCGTCACATAGGCGTGATTGGGCTACCCGACTACCTGAAGCACTCTGGGCCTACAGAACCACATGGAGGAGCACCACCGGTTACTCACCTTATCAATTAGTGTTTGGAAAACAACCCATTTTTCCCATAGAATTCGAAATCCAAACATTACGGACAGCACAGGAAGTTGGCCTAGATCTGAGCGAGGCACAAATCAATCGACTACAGCAGATTAATGAATTAGACAAAATTAGGCTCTCTGCACTACAAAATACAGCATTGATTCAACAGCAGCGAGCTAAATGGCATGATGCGCTCATCAAAAACAAAGTCTTCCACGAGGGAGACTGGGCTCTATTATACGACTCTCGGTTTCAGGACTTCCCTAGAAAACTTCAGACTCGATGGTTGGGACCATACGAAATCCAGAAGGTGCATGACAACGGAACCCTTACTCTAATTACCATTGACGGTTCTGTATATGCATTCAAAGTAAATGGCCACCGAGTCCGTCTCTATCGCAAACCACTCACTCGGGAATCCTTCTGCCAGCAGCTACGCCGAGACACTGATATGGAGATTTTAGGAGAGGAAGAGAAATCTTCCTCACCTGTAATTCATTAAGGGTTCATTTATTTTTACAATTTGTACATAAGTTCTTGTTTTTGAGTAGTTATTGTACATAAGTTTGAATTAAATATTTTCTTGTCATTTTTTTGCTGTTCCTTTTCTTTCACAAAGTTCGATTTTTGTCATTCTAAAAATAGCATCTGCGTGTTTTTTATGCTGTCGGCTTTGCTTGTTTTGTTGTTCCTTTTGGTTACCACTGTTCTTTTTTCTTCAAAGAAACAGCGTTCTTTTATTGCTGTTGTTCCTTTTTCAAAGGAATGGCATTTTGAGTGTTTTTATAGTATTTTTATTTTTGCTGTTCCTTTTCCCAAAGGAACGGCATTTGCATTTTTGCTGTCCTTTTTTTTTCTATCATCCGTTGTTGTTTCTTTTCCAAAGGAACACCACTAGCATACTTTTGCTCTCCTTGTTCCTTTTTCTGATCTAAATTGAGGATGCTTCTTGCCCGTCTTCTTTCTAGTCTTTAAGATATAGCTATGTACTTGTGCAATGAATATAAAATCACAACATACCGAAATCCGCAAATCATAAATCGCTATATTTATAAGGCTCTGCATTAGTAAGAGGACAAAAGGAAGGAAATATTTTTTTTCCTATCTTTTGTTGTCATTGTTTTACTAATTTTGCCCTGATTGGTTATCTTTATCATGCTGATTCCTTTAACCCTCTTTGATTATTATTTAGGAATAAGAGCAAAGGGCTTATATCTTCCTATTGAGATAATAATACTTCTTCCACCATTCCTACTCTTAAGGAGTGTTGAACCACCCTTTGTGTATAAATAAGGAAAAGTACACTATAAAAAAATATATATTTGAACATGATATGTGAGATGTCAAATGCAGGATAGGGGGTCTCATCGAGAGCCAGCCTACCATGATCATGAGGATGGAAGTGAAGTGGCATTCCCATTATGGCCACCACACCAGGGATATGGTCCAAAAGGTATATCAAATAAACGAACCTTGGAACAGGAGGTCTCATCAAGAGCCGGCCTGCCCACGTTTCGCTCTGTCCTCGTGAATGGCATTATGGTGAACTGGTCACCAAGCCAGCATAATGGTCTACATTTTGACATAACAACATTCCTAAGTATACACAAAGGATCATGGTTCCGAGGGTGAAAAAACAACTCTGCCAAGGTTATGGACACCTGTTGGCAGCAGAGTACTGTTAATGGTATTGAAGTCACCTTGGTTACACCAATGGGTAAGATACTAATACTCTTTTGTTTCTTATATCCTAGGAACTAATCATATATTATTTCCCGATTTATACATCGCATGAACATTTATCATCACCAATCATGGCAAAGGCAGTGACCATGACCACTTGAGATTTGGCAAGTACGATAGATGTCCTACCCACCAGCCTCATATCATAACACAGCAGCCTCTTACATAATACGCGATCAACTCTCCGCCTCGATTTTGGTAATTCGTTGTCCTCCTAAACATGGCATAATTCCATATGCTGTTCCTTTCTGACTCGGTTGCAGATCGGGTGCTGCTCCTTTATTTGCCGGCTGGGATAGCCTATCACATTGCGGGGGGGGGGGAGGTTAACCTCATCATTCCCTGAATTACGTGTCAGCTCACCATTCGGGAAAGATAGGGTACGACGGTTTGGCATGGTTTAACGGCATGGAATTTCTATTTTTACACAAGTTGCTGTTCATAATTCATTTCTGTTGCATTGTTGCATACTCTCTGTTTTTTCTTGCGATTATCACCCTCTCCGTGTTTCAAACAACACAAGTAGTTGCTGTTCCATTGAGAATCCGCAGTGAAACCATGGGAGGAATGGAAATTCGAAGCGAACCTCAGAAGTTGACAATCTCCGCTGCTGCCCGAGAGATCCTAGAAAGAGCAGGCTGGTTGAATTATCTCAGTCGCCTGCAGGAGTCCAATGAAACAGTAGCGATGGAATTTTTGCAGAACCTGCAGGATGATCACTCCACAGTGAGGGGGAAGCGGATAGCGGTCACCGACGATATAATTGCAGAGGTTTCGAGACTACCAGCCACCGGACCAGTATGGACATTAAAGAAGGAAAGATTACAGAAGATCATGGAAATTTTCCAGGACGAAGGTCAGAGCTTGACAATTAAGGGGAAGGGCATTCTGCCAGCAACGCTAGGAGAACCCTGGACGGAATTAGCAAGAAAAGTGCAGAGCTACATCACCTACGAAGGGAGGAAAGACGTGGTAAGACCACGACATCTTAAACTCTTAGCTGTTTTAAAGCAGAATTGCTCTGTAAACCTACCTGCACTTCTGAATTCATTACTGCATGATGATGCACGAAGCATAAAAAAGGCACAGCATGTAGAGTCAGTTGTCAGTCACCATGGGTTAATACGATTAATAGTTAGTCATAGTCTCACCCAGCAGCAGAGCAGCTGGGAAGAGCTGATTGTAATGATTGAGGGGGGATTGACAGCACCATCCCCAAAACGTAAGAATTCTACAAGCACACCAGAACGTCCGGCAAAATGCAGAGAATTAGTAAAACAAAAACATGTTGCTAGTGCATCAGAACGACCAGAGATACACCAGGAATCAGCAAAACATAAGCATGCCAGTAATGCACCCGAGCAGCCAGAGGAGCCCAGAAAATCAGCCTGGTTAGCTTGGATGAGAGGAAGACTAGAAAAGCCCAGAAAATCAGCCCAGTTACCTAGGATGCGAGGAAGGATAGAGAAGCCCAGAAAATCAGTCCAGTTAGCTCGGATGCGAGGAAGGCTGGAAAAGCTCCAGGAAAGCACCAGCCAACCAGTGGTAATTGAGGATGAGCAATCCGAAGAAGAAGCAGCCAAGCAGTCGGAAACAGAAATAGAAGCAGAAAATGAACAGGAGGAGGAAATGGGACAGCAGGGAGGTAGCCCATTACAAGACCCAATGGGAGAAGACGAATTGGCCGCAGTCCTGGCCGATATGGGTAAGTATGGCCAACCTTCTAATTCAGCAGACCTCCACGACAAACCTCAAGAAGAAAACGCATCTGAAAAATCACATGCAGTAGAGGCAGAAAAAGGGAATCTGCCTGTTCATGATGAAGAAGAGATGAGAGATACTGAATGTGAACAATCTGTTCCCAAGACACCAGAGGAAATTCCAGAGGGAGTCGGAGCAGAAAAAGCAGTTGCCCAGGAAGAGACAGAACCAGTCAAGATTCCTACCCCAGAACAGCCAGAGCAGAACAGCGAGGAAGCGCCCCAAGAGAAAGATCTAGAAACCAGTCATTGTCCAAACCGCAGCAGACAGCCTGCTGTTCCTTCTAATGAAACGGTGGAAATTAAGAAATTACGAATGGAATGGCAGAAATTATTGAATACAATAAACCAGCTCAAACAACAAATTAGAGTTCTGAAAGCAAACCAGAGGGTAAGAAAGACCGGAGGGAAGAAAAAGAAGGCCAACAATCGCCCTACTGTTCAAAACCCTACTGAAAATCCAGCCGTCGTTCCAAACGATGCTGAGGAACAGCAACAGACTGATATTCACGTTAAAATAGAAAGGGATGATATGAGGACCAACGACAAGAAAATACAGATAGAGGCACCACCCTCAGGGGTAATAAGTGTTCTGAACTCCAAATAGCATAATAAGAAAGTTCAGGTAAAACTCGCGGCCTCTACTGACCTATGGAAAAAAGATCCGAAGACAAAAACCTTGCATAAGATGGTGAGGCAAGCCCAGCAAGAAGCCGAACAACTTAGAGAGCAAACGGTCCCCCGAGAAAAATATGAAGAGTTACAGCAGCAACTAAGGGACGTTAATCAATCCAAAAGCCAGGCCTTTGAAGGGTGGAAAAAAGAACAAGAGGAAGTTGCACAGGTAACCCGTAGACTAGATACTGTTATCAAGCAGATGAATACCTTGTGTTCTTTATACAATGATGTTTTAGCATGTAGGGCCCCTGCTAAAAACTATGCTCTGTTTTTATTAGAACGGTATTTACAATTAAAAATAAAGGCTGTTAAAGCAGGCGCCCCTATACAAATCAACACTGTCAATGACTTTATAGACTGCTGTAAACATTATGGAGTGAAGGTCCAGAGATTGCTGTGTGAACTTTATTTGCATGACCTTGTGCTAGATCAGGAGACTGAGTTGAACCCTGGCCCTTTCGTTGGAGACATCCAATTACAAGCATTCATTTCATTCGGGGTTAATCATATTAAGTGGCTCAAAGCCTATGATACTTTCCAGAGTCAGGAAAATGGTCTAGATTTACGGGTAAGGGCTGAGCCTAGGAACCCAGTGCAGTTGTGGAAAGCTCATAGAAACCTCATAAAGACTTCGGGTGTCAATGAAACATTAGGACCCATGCATGAGGCACTTATTCGAGAGAGTTTAGATTATTTTCTTTCCATCAAAGACCTGGCCATTAATGCAGCCAAATTTCGGTACCGAATCTCTGATCCAAACATCCAGCTCAGGGAACCATTTAAGTATGAGAATTTTGAATTAGCTTCCAACCGGTTGAACCTCTATGGCGAGAGCATTCTGAAAGCAGGGTCATCCTGGTTAGGATATAGATTTCGCACTCCAATTATTTGGCACCCTGCACCCGGATACCAGGCCCTGTATGAGATGCCTGAGGGGCAAACAGGTCAGTTCTTTGATTATCTAATCACTCATCATGGCTGTAGGCCTCCGAATGAGACTCCTTCTCCAGCATATTCTCTCACTTCCTTGCATGTCAACTACAATGTTTTCATGAGGACATGAAACAAGGTAAGCAGGAGGGTGTGTGGAGTACTGAAAAGGTATGTTTTTGATGATTATTTCAGTGGCTTTTTAGTAGAATTTGTAAACCTTTTTGTCTCATGAATTTGGAAAGTAATAAGGAATTATAATAAAACATGTGGAAATTGATATGCAAGACTTAACCACTAATAATGGTTATTTTCTGTACAGGAAAAGAAAAAAACGAGGAATTGTCGTTCCAAAGGAAGAGACAAAGTCGAGATAACTGTTGTCCCTCTGAAGGTGAACCGAATGCAAACAAGGCTAAATAGATTACAACAAATCAGCTCGGAAAAGAAGGAGAAGACACCAGCTCGGCGCCAAAGAAAGGAAAGGATGAAGAATTAACAGTTTGGCGAATCCCTCAGGATCTTCGATCCTGAGGGATCGCTGCTTTATTTATCATGTTACTTGGACATCTCCGCCGTCGCCTTTATATAAAGGGACAACACCGTTAGCTTGATATATAGGATACGCTTTTATGTAATTTTCTGTAAAACATCAGCTTTGATTATTAAGTCTCGTTGAGAACTGGTTCAATGTATTTTTGACCGATGCATTAATAAAAGCTTGGTGATTATTTCATCTCTGCGTCTGGATTAACTTAAAGCGGTGTATCCTTGGAGGCTAAGGGCCCGGCCCCGAAGGACACTTGCTTTTGTACCATTACGACTTGATTTCTGTGTGGTTTGTCTATCAGTGTTATTTGGTAATTTGATATGCTTTATAAGTTAATATTACATGCTCTGTTAAACATTGAATCATTGAGGTTTTTACTGATAGAATCGTGTGTTGACTGCGCATCAAGTTATTAATTCTTTTAAGAGTTAATTGCATGTTCTTACTGTTCTGTTACAGAGCTGTTATATTGAACATTCGTGTCATACATTCATTTGAGGTAGTGTTCTTCATAATCGTTGGATTCAGATCTATCTGGAAGCACAGTCATATTCCTGTTGATTAATGTTGATCATATTATTATTCCAGCGTGTTGTGTGCGTTTCTGATTTATTAGTGCTGTTCCATAATTCATTAATAGTTATTGCTGTTCCATTAGTGTGTTTTGCGTGATTTACCTTAAGAGTGAAAGAATGTTATTTGATTGCGAAGAGTGCATTTGAGTTAATAGATTAAGCTTGGTTACAACTCGCGGGACTTAGTTATTCAATTGCTGTTCCATTTTAGATTTGCTGTTCTATTCCAGAATTGCTGTTCAATCCTTTATTTGCTGTTCCATTTACTCGCATTTGTTGTTTTGGCGTGGTTTTGGCGTGAGAGATGATCTAAGGCTGTAGTGAGCATTGGCAGTCACTGTCTAGCTCCCAGGCTCGTGGTCTATGCTCTAATTTCCTTTCCATCAGTTTTCGAAGGGATGGGTTATCACTGCCGAACCCTTGACTGATAAGCTGTTGAGTTTTCTGAGTGTGTGATTTATTCTTTGAAGTAATTTAGTTACAGACAAGCATCCATTTACTCTTGTATTTCTTAAGCACTGTACTACTAGCATTACTCTGACAAGTGATAGCCTCAGATTGAGTCACTCTTTGTAATAACAAAACGCTCCCGGATTGACATATTAATGTGAGGTAATTAGAGGTGAAAGAGACCCTTTTTATAGCTCTACAGCCATTGGCCTATTACAAATATCTGATTTTTTTCCTTGAGGCTTTGCAAAGCCCAAGGCACAAAATATCTTCAAAAATATCTATTTAAGCTAATAATCGAAAGAAAATTGACTTTTAGTCACTTATATGGAGATAAAAATAGCTAAACGCACATTTGGAAGAGCATATTCATAAAACTTTCTTTTTAGCCAAAATGCTACAGGAACGTAGCAGCAGAAAGAAGCTTATTTTGCAGACAACTTTTGAGGGACCTCCCGATGTAAAAATGAGGCCTGCAATAGCTCGTTGGAAATTCCTAGATGTCTAGTTTCTGGAACTAATTGATTTTTCCAAAACTGACTAATGAAAGTCTATCAAAAGGTGGAATGAGTGAAACAACCAAGGGGGTCTCATCTGCTGATAAGTGAGGCAGAAAGGTGAATTTTGACTGATTTTTGCCTCTTTGGGGGACCAAAACATCTCCTTTTGATCTGAAAATTTGTGAGTAGCTGCCCCCAAAATTAATCCATCCAAAAAAATGGCTTTCATGAGCTGAGGATGCTCCTAGAACCCATGGCAGTGCTAGAAAAATGTGCATTTAGGGCCAAAAAACACAAAAAACAAAATCATGTCAAAATTTTCTCAATTTTGGTGAGCAAGCCCATTATGGGTTCTTAGAAGCATGCAAGGAAGCTGAGGCCAAGATTTCAAGCCTATATATGCCTTTCTCCACTTTTTCTACCGAGTGCCTCTTTCAGGCAGTTTTGAGCCTTTCTTGAGCAAGTTTGAGCTTTCTTTGGGAAAATTGGTTCAATTTCTTGTAGTTCCCAGTCATCTTCCTTTGCAGACCCAAGTCTCTGTTTTCTTTCTCTAATTTATCCTCCAAATGCTTGTTGGCTCTTTCAAGCCATGATTCTTTTTCATTTTCTATTTCTTGGGCGAGAAATTGTGTGAGAGGATAAGATCGAACAAGGGTTGCTTCTTCTTCCTTCTTTTTCTCCAAAGCTTTCCTAAGACCCATAGTCATAGGCCTTTTTCTCATTGGCTGCACTTCTTCTTCAGTATCATCAAATTCGCTCATATACTCTTCAAGCTTGACTTGTGCTTTGTAGGCTTCCCTTTGGTATTTGAATGCTCGGGCCTCATAAATTGCCATTTGACCACTCATTTGTTTATTTTGCATTTGTAGAACATGTATGAGGTCCTTTTACCTTTCTATATCAGTTTCTAAATCATGGATTTGGGATTCTCTATTCTTCAAAAGAGCCTCAAGAATTCTAGCTTCATCATATCTAGCACCACTGTCTATTTGTATAGTGTCATACTCCCTCTCCTTTTCATTACTACTCTCCTGCTGCTCAACTTTTTCTTTGCCCTTGCTTTGGGTAGACTTCTTGGTCCTTTTCCTCTTTGGAAATTTAACAGTACTCTTCTTAGGCAGTTTGCCTCTACTTCTTAGTGCTCTAGTGATATTGCTATTCACTTCTAGAGTGATTTTCTTCTTAGTAGATTTGGTGTTTTTAGGCTTCACCATTTTTGGAGGAAGAGTCATGGCCCCTTGCCTAGGAGAGGCAGCTAGCACATGCTCTTGGCTGTGTTGAGGAGAAGAGAGAGAATGTTTCATTACTTTCACTTGTTCAAGTTGATTTTTCACATTGCTGCCTTCATCATCATCTTCTTTGCTGTCCTGCTTACTGTTTGAGTTTGTTTGGGGCTGCCAGATTCACCTTTATCATTGTTTTGAACCTCTTGACATATGTTTCCTTCATCCTCATCAGTGCTTTTTAGAAGATGTTCTTTAGGGTTGTCAGCTTCATCATCCCTTTCTGCTACTTGACCATCTTTACTGTCTCCCTGTAGAATATCTTGCTTACCCTAATTAATGTCTTGATTTTGTTGAGGGTTGCCTTCATTAGGATTGTCTTCACTGATATTTTTCATGCTGTCACATGCTTCACTGTTCTCCTTAGATTTTATGTGTGGGCTGCCATCATGATCATTGCTTTGCTTGGAGGGGATTTTTTCGCTGTCTCTTTGATTGGTTTGATGACTTTTTTGAGGACTGTGGTGTTCCTCATCGCTGCTTTGAACATTTTCCTTTTGCTCTTCATCACCACTAGCTTGTTGATCTTCATCATCACTAATTTTCACCTATTTTTCCTTATTGTTACCTTGATCGTTTACACTGCGTTGTTTTCCTTCACCATCACTAGTTTGCTACTCATGGTCACTGCCTTGTGATTTTTCACTTGGTTCATGCTCACTAATTTTCTTAGTGTCCCTATGTTCCTCATCACCACTAACCTCATGCCTACTTTCAAAAGACTACTCTTTTTTACTGTCAATCATGGGTGATGTTTTCCTTTGAGGAGTATTTTGACTTGATGGAGGAGAGACATAGTGAGTGGAGGGTGAGGAGGATATGTGAGATGGGCCATGAGACGAAGAGGCAATGGTAAAATCTGGATGAGAAATGAAAGTCTCCCAAGACACTTATTTGTTTTCAAGCTAGTGAAGGATGATGATTTTGATGAGGGAATGATGGAAAAGACTGGCTTTTTGTTGAGAAGGAGGTCTCTTTTGAACAAGGGAGGACATCTTCTCTATTCTTTTGTAGAGGAAGAAAGGTAGGTTCAGCAACTGAGTTCTTGTGAAATGCATGAGAAGCCTTATGTGATAGGAAAAAATCTGGGAAAACCTCCCTTCACATGTTAAATACTTCATGATAAATCTCATGAGGGGGGCATAGCTGCTCAATAAGTGAGAAAAAGGAAATATAGCTTGGAAAGAATCCTGATGGTCTAGTTTTAGGAAGGGTTTATAGTGATTCATATCTAGGTATGCTTTTTTGAACCACTTTTCTCCTATATAGGGGATCTTAGTTGCTTTGGAGATAGCCCTAGGAGTGAGTTTAAAGTCCAGACCTACTAGGTGGACATGTTTTCCTTGCAGCCTCAGGGTAAAATGTTGTGTTCAGGGCGGGTAATTCATGACCTCCTAGATTTTTTGGCAAAAATCAAGGCAACCCACCTCATGGAAGTTAAAATAATTGAAGGGGATTCATTTACTTTTTGAGTTGTCACAGGCTCAAACATTTTTTGAAATCCACCCTTGCTAGCCTTATTTGGAGACATTTTGATTTTGATACCCTTCACTAGCTTAACTAAACAAATTTTCAAATGATCATTGAAAAAGTCCCTCACTCAAACCCTATTTTACTCTTTTTGAGACTGAGTGTTGTCTTTAGTTGGCAAACAAGTTTTTGTTAAGTGACCACAAATTTGTGTCTTCAGTACACCCCTTTAAACTGATAATAAGCCTTTCCTTCTTTAATCACTGTCCCTTGTTTTGTTTAACAAACAAGATAGGTTTTGAAAGAAAACTGAATTTTCTCCCTTAACTACTTATAGCAACAATCCCCTTGACAATTAACCTTCCTCCTTTATCGCTGTTTCTCTGTATCTTAATAAATATGACAGTTTTTAGGAGTAACTGTGTTTTTCTAGAAGCACTGGAAAACAAGTTTTTTGATCTTGAGTAGAGGACTATTTCTCTCTTTAGCACACAATCGTTCTTATTTGTTTGAAAAACAAGTCTTTGCAAACAAACAGAATTCTTTGTAAAACTATGATTATGCTTTTACTCTCAATCACTATTTTCCTTTAAACTTTGATATCAAACATTCCCTCAAATCAAAAACTTGGCTGAGAGATAATAAATACCTTGAAGAAAATGTCCCTTGATGTATTTGGAGGTGAGCTCTTTGTGTGAAAACTTCTCTTTAACAAATTTTAGAGGCTCCTTGACCTTTTTTGCAACTTCTTTTATTACTAACTCAGGCGAGCAAACCGTCGTTCAGGAGTGGCCAGGGCGGGTCAAAAATGAGCCATTTGTTTTTAGGAGCAAAGAAGGATTTCCAAAGGTGTCGATCACCTTTGTAGAATTGGTTGATCTAGAAGGAGTAAAAAGGCACAAGTTAGGCAGGACAAATCAAAGGTATGAGTGAAAAATGGGCCGGGAGAATGAGGGCGTCGCATTCAGGACTAGCCTGGGTGGTGCGCCATTTAGCACCGGCCCGAGCGGTGGGCCATTTAGAACTGGCCTGGGCGAGGCAAATATGGGTCGTGCTGAAGGTGAAAATGATCAGTGCAAGGGCAAAAAATGAAGGAGGAGTATGGTGAGGGCACAAGGCAGGTGGGAGATGCTCGATTCACGGCCCGAGCGGTTGGATGATGTCAAAAATTGCACGGGCGCTGCGTTCAGGTTGGGCGCTGGGCTAGGCAGGCCTGAATGAGAAAACATGCCATGTTTAGATGGGCATTAGGCATCGGGCATAGGCATGCCATGCAACCACACAGGCGCACAACACTGTGTGTAAAACCTTTTTGTAAGCACCTAGAGGCGTGCCACCCAACTTTCCAGGCACGTCACACTTTCAAAAGCTATGGATGCTATAAAAAAAATTTCTCCCCTTCATGAATTCACTTTGCATGATGACAAATGATACATTATGCTTGGCCCTTTATACTTTGTGAGGCTTTAAAATGTTGTTTCCTCCTTTGTTAATTTGAAAAACGAAAACACCCCTTTTTCCTTTGTAGCCCTTTTAAAAAGTGGCTTGGTGCTATTGTTTTTGGATTTTAAGCAAGCTACTTCTTTTTCTTGTTATTTGAGAGCTGACTTTGATAAAAGAACCGGTTTCTTCAACCCTAATGTCACTGAAATTTTTTTTCCAAACCTTATATCAACCTTGATAGGTTTTTTGATCTCTGCTTGTTATGAAAGGGGTTGATTAAAATGTGTTTTTTGATCCTCAACCTTGTTGTTTTGAAAATAACTTTAAGGGAAAATAGTGACCTTTTCAATTTGTCACTCCTGAATATCTTCTTACAAACAGTCCCGTTGTTCTTCATAAAACTTTACCTGTGATACCTATCTCTCTTAGCATTGTGTCTCTTTGAAACATCAGACAAGAAACATGTGATTTGATTATGGAAAGTGTTCTTTGTATATCCATTGGAAGTGGTATTTGGAAAGATTGTAATGGTCTTCTCCAAAACTGTGACCTAGTACATCATCTGAAAGGGGCTCATAAAAGCATTACCACTGTAGCCTTTTGAAACCACTATGTATCCATTGTTTTATGAAGAGAAGGAGTTCCTAAAACCATGTGTTTTCTCCTTCTTCTTGTTTATGAAGGAGGTTTCCATCATTGTGCTTCTAACCCTCTGCTTTTGAAGGAGGTTCTATTAAACACAGAATATTAAGCTATTTCAACACTGTGCCTTTGTATGTTTTCTTGAAGAATACTAATAGGAAACAAAGTGAAATTTTGGAATTTATCATTGATAAAATCACTTGAACCTAATGCCCTCTTGCTTTATAAGGCCCTGTCTGTGGTGTATATCCCTTTTGTAAAATATCACTGTGAAATCTAGACCAGAAGCAATGTGATTGGTATATAGAGAGTGTTCACTGCTAGACATCATTGAACTAACTTTTCTCTTGATTGTGTTTTAAGAGGTATATTGAAATTTCCTTTGACTAATTTTCAAATCCCAGGTTCAAGGTAAAATAAGAGGCAGCTGTCCTCTTATGCCTTTCATGATGATACATTTTGGAAAGACTATGCAGCACTGACTTTGGAGGTGAATATGGAGCACTGCTGATCAACATCACTTGGTCTTTTGTGTTTATTTGACTTGAGGAATGATCTCTTCTCTTTAGGTAGCCTTTGGATTTAAACCATGTATTCTTGTTACATGATTACATGAAGGCAAAATATTTCGGTATGAGAAACTTTTTCAGTTGAACCTTTGCTCCCATTTGCACACTAATCATCATTCAATTACACCCTTGCAGAGATGTAAAATATATATTCTTTTGAACCTTGGAGAGATCCTTTGTTGTTTCATGGATATTTTGCCTGATCTAAGCATATTTCTTCAGATAGTGAACATCGTCATCTTTTCTTCATTTTGATCTTTTTTGAACTTCTTCTTAAATGAGACAAAGTGACCTCTTAGTGGTGTGCAACCTATGGATAGATCAAGTCTTGTTTTGCAGAATAGGGAAAGATTCATGGCTGAATGGTACTAGACACATGATTTTTGGCTTAGGATATCTTAGCCAAGAAAAAACTCCCTAAACACCACTATCTAACTTAGAGACAATAGTCACGGATTCTAAGTGTTTTCTTAGGCATGCTCAGATTGTCATATGACAAGATTATCAGGGATAGAGGAGCAGACACTTTTTCGAATTTTGGATATTTAATGGCATGAGAAATAAGGGAAAATGATAGCAGAGAAGCGAATTTATGAAAACTATAGACTGGGAGAATTTGCTAAAGTGAGATATGACTTGAAAACTGAAGATTGTTCTTATCATAGATTGATAGGGAGGGGTAGGAGGACAAAAATTTGTTTGGGGTGTTTTCTAGATGACAAATTTACAGATTGAGATTAGCTTCTAGAAAACTTAGCTAAAGAATCTAGTCATGAACAACATGTAAAATATATTGATGACTAACAGAGTGCAAGTCATGAAGACAAATATCGAAGGATCATTGATGCGTGCCACAACAAAGGCATTGGACTGAGGTAGGATATCTGTTCCAGTCCATATTTCATTTACAAGCTAGGAATTTAAGAATTTAGTGTGTTCCCTTGTTGCTAGACCCACCATAGGGCTAGAGGGATCACCTATATCCATAGAGGGGATTTTCCTGCACAACAAAGAGAAGAAATCCAAGGACAATGGGCTTCAAAAAGGAACTTCGGAGAGAAAGAGAATCAACAACTCCTAAAGTAGGTTGGCAGACCTTTGATGAGTCGATTCTTGATGAGATCAATCAAGAAAAATAGTATTGGCTTGATAGAGTCAATGGGCACCTTGAGAATCTACCGAAGAAATACAGGAAGAACAATAACCTCTAGAGGCATATGGCCAATCATTCTTGCGCCAGGAACAAAATTTCACAAATCAGGCTCAAATAGGTGAAAAAGAATCTTAAAGAGGCTCAAATGAAGCTTAAGGAGAAAGAAAACTTATAACTCCCTGTTGAGGCATCTATGTATGTTCAGTCCATCCTCCATAGGTCTTATAGAAGAAATTTTGGACAATTTTGAGCACTTTTTGGATTTTTGGTGATTTTTGCACTAAACTTGAAATTCAACCTTCACAGATGCGCAACGCCAATTTGTTACGCTTTTTAATAGGGAATATAAATTATGAATGCATCGCATCATTGGATTAATTTTGATGAGTAAATCACATATCAAGAAATTTTTTTGCATGAAAAATTATATTTTGAAGAAAAATCTGAAAGCCCACTAGTTTTCTATGCGTTTTCCACTATTTTTGACAGTTTTTTATGCATCTGGAGTAACCTTGGTCAAATCAACTTTTGGAGGCCTTCCCATGGGTCATTTTTCAAAATTCAAGATGTTCTAGAAACTTGATACATAGGTTTGGTTGACCTATCTTTCATATTTGGATTTGGAGTCCTAAAAATCCCTCAAAATAATCTACAAAAAAGTGTTACACAGCTATAAAAATGTGTTACACATCTACACAGGATTCCTCAGGACACTTGTCAAACCTAGAAAATGTCATATTTTTTAGGTTTTGTTGTTGTTTGAGATAGAATTAAATTAATTGAGTTGGGTTTTGCCTCCTATCATCATGAAACACATAATTTAATTTGGGGGACGCACGCTCCTAGTCATTAGCTGAATTTGAGGGAATGGTTTCTAACCTCCATATATTCTAGGAGGTGACTCATATCATGTATTTATGTTGCATTTTGGATGGAATTTTCACCCTATTAGGTGTCATTGTTCATATTTTTTTATAAGTAGAGACACTTTAGTATTTTCTTGGCTTGGATAGTTTTTTTTTCGAGTGGAGCTATTATACAAGCCTTTTGGAATGAAATCAAAGACAATGTTGTAGAAATTGTGTTGAGAATCCTATGGTATGCCTTGGATAATTTTTTCTTTCTATATTTTTTTATCTTATAATGTTGAATGATATGTTTTCCTCTTTCATAGACATGCTTCTATCTGTTTACCTTGTCATTTTAGAAGTGGAAATCATGCCTTTTCATGCTTTGAATTAACAATATTTACATTATATATTTATTTTCTTCTAAATTAATGAATTCACCTCAGTGCTCATTCAGATTTTATATCATTTCATCCTATACACAATGAAAAACTAAGCATGATTTTAGCCTACCTACCTGGCCTCATTCATATCTCTACAACTTGACCTTGAAATTTGACCTAAAACCCTAGACTTAGTCTCCTTACTGTCATTCCTATCTAGCACAAAAACACCAAAAAAAATCCATATTTAATGATCTTATATACCTAACCTAAGATCATTAGATATTCAATCATTTCATTGACTGGAAAGTGACATTGAGAGAGCCCTCTCTGGTCCTGGTAGGGCTAGCTACTTGACCTAAACCCTGGTTTGTGGTTACCTTCCTTCAATCCCACTCTCAAACTTGGGAAGTTGGGGGGAGTGATAGCACCATCCAAGGATAATTTGACACCACTTACACTATGGAGTGATTAAGATACCCAAAATCGTAAGTTTAAGTAATTTTTTATTAATTTTTAAAATTTGAATTTTACTTATTATTTGTATGCTTCTAAACATAAACTTATTTAACTTCATTAAGATATCATTAGGGTGGTAAAAAATGACATTACTGAAAGTATATATTTCACTTAAAATATCCTCTATATTCTTTCCTCATATAGCACAACCATTGAGGAATTTAAATAATTATTTGGGCCCATATAAATTCATGAATTTTTTTTTTGGTCCTTCAAGTGCTCATGAAAGTTAATTCTTTAAAATTTTCACCATGGTTATTATATTCATAATATTATCACTAAGAGAATTAGAAGAAACCCCTTGAAAAATAAACAAACAAAATCAGAACCCTGAGGGGCTTATAACCTCCAAAAATAAAGCTTGTTGGATTACTGCAAAAAGAGTTATATTAATCACAAATTGAGCTCTATAAACCCTCACACAATCCAAGAGAAATTTGAATAATGAATTTATGACAAAATTATTTTTTGAAAATCTCTTCGAATTAGTGAGAGGAGGGGTTTCTATTCCCTTGAATCCCCATGCAAAACCCCATGAAAATCTTCATTTTTTTGTCAAAAATTTCAAATGAATTTGGTGTCTAAAACTCATTGGCATGTAAGTAAATAGAGTTATATCCTCAATAAATTTAAAAAAAAAATGATTTTGAAGCTATAAATAAACTTTAAAACCCTCTCAGCCTCCTCAAAAAATATTTTGATTCAATATCAAGCCCTTAATACAAAAAATATATTATATGGGTATCAATACAATCTCATTCTGGAATATAGGTTTATACGTCAAACCCTAGACATTTGTGTGAACGAGGAAATGGCTAAAATATATTTTTATTTTCTTAAAATATGGCTCAGATCCACCTGAAAAAAAAAATATCTGGTGATAGAATTTTAAATCCTAGTATTTTCTCTTTAAATATGTAAAGAGATACAAAATATACAACGAACCGTGTTGTTCAACAATTTTTTAAGGGTGAAAAGGTTTTGATGATGAGATAAAGGAGGCCTCCCCATGATACTATCACACCAAATGTTGATATTCTCATTATTTCTTGGAAACAAAGTTACTTAATATTAAGGAGGGAAAACAACATTGATGCTCCTCTAGACTTGTGAATCTTTTCTACCTTCTATGACCTCATCAAGGAAATGACGTCGTACTGCTAGATTCATCATATGAAAGAATTGATTCCACCAATCATACCTACTTGAAATAAGCTACCAAAACAATTCATATTCAATTTATAGCTAAGGGATTCTACCAAGATGATATACATGAAATTTTATAAGGGCCAACTGTAAGAATTCGTAACACAAAAATGTGCATATAAAACTCATTGAATAAAGGAGAAAACAACAAATTTTTTATACATGTGGAGATCGAAGCAATGGATCATGTATTAAACCAAAATTTCTAAAGGAATCCAAACATGAAGCTATGCTTGACACAATTAAATACATTTTTGACATCCAACTTAAGGATCATCCACTTTTCCTCATTATTCCTACTAAAGGGGATAACTTCATGTATAAGAATTATATATTCCATAATTTGTCTCCTCCTCACAAAAACGTCTCAGTTTTCTAAGATAATATTAGGGAGTAAACTTTTGATATATTAGCAATGATTTTAGACATAATATTGTAAGAAACATTGCAATATTATATCATCTTGAATATAAATAGGATGATGAAAATACATATTTTGGGACTATAATTAATAAATATTATCTTGTCCCTCCTCTCGGGTGCAAGGAATCGCATGAACATATTCCAGAATTCACACCATCCACACCAATTCAAACTTAATAATATTACAAAAATAGTTGCAAAATGAATGTTGAATTCATCTATATTTGATATCTTATCAAGTTCAAAATCATTGATTGTGTCGAATGTTTTTTTTTATGAATAACCTACATTAGATAAGCATTGTATTTTTTTCTTATAATATATGAATTATTTTCTTGCATAATGTTTGTACTCAATTTGTCTTGGATCCTAGATTTAATATATAGCGTGATAGGGGTTATATGTTACTTATTTTATTTTTTCATTTTGACTTAGTATCTCTCCTTCATTGCTGGTGATTTCCTTGACATTGTTACACATTTGTTGTACTTTAGTTTGTTTATGAAAAAAATAGATTTTATATCCATTAATTAGAGCCAAAAACTCTTGGACTTTTACCTCCATTTTCACTCTTCTTTCCTCATTGTAGATTTGTAGCACTATAAGCTTTCTTTTTATTCAATCGTTAAAGAAGGAGTGACTTATTCCAACTCCATGAGCCTTTGAGTTACCCATAGTTTATACTTTAGTTAGTTGATATCTTTACTCAATCATTGATATGAATCCATCATCCCAACTTTTAGAGTGAGATTCGTATTTTTAAGATTTGTTCCTATATGTGCACCAATGAACCAACCACCCAATTTCTCCAAACTCAAGAAACAAGTTGAAGAAGGAGGGGTATTAGAGCCAAAATATATTGAAATGAAAAAAAAGAGGACCATAATCAACATGTTTAATCATATAAATGGTGATGTTTTAGTGATATAATCCAACATAAAATATAATTTGAGAAGACAAAGAGATGTTACTTTCTACGAAGGAACTATGTACCAATAATTTATCTGTATTAATGTGTCTAGGAGGAAGAAATCTATTGGTCCATGTAAGTTTCCCTTTTCGACCAAGATATTAACTAAATCAAGAAATGTAATGGGGTTCTCCATTCACTATATGATTGGATCCCAAACAATCCCCCCTCATCTCCACCCACTTTAATCATAGTGATGAATTGTGGTGTTAAAGTATCTCGAAGTAATGTAATTTGAACCAAAATCTTAATCCCTTAAGTCCATTATTAATTTCCAGCATTCTACTTTCTCATGATAAATTACAGGCACATAAATATTAACTACATCACAATAGTTCTAATGGAGAGATGAGAGAGACTTGTCACTAAAAAATGATGAAAACACTTATCTTTACTTAAATTTAAAAGAGAGGAAATACAAAGTGTCTAAATTCCAATAGATAAACCACTAAAACTTGCTTACCAACCATAATTGAGATGCCAAATGTTATTGTATTTCTGCAAAACTTCATAGTCTTCCAATTTGGTCTTCTAAAGTAGGAGGAGTTGGGCCTTTTATCATTTTATCAAATCCCTAATTGATGCAATCTTTCTAGGGGTACATAACTCCCTTGAATTCTAGGAGATAATTTTCATAATTTGTCTTGAATTTTAATACTTCCTCTTGAGGGAGTAATCACGCCATTTTGGTTTCCTTATATTTCATGTTCCTTTACTATACATTCCATCTATATTCTGATATTTACTTATTATTTCTTCCTTTTAAGTGATATTTTTACTATCATCAATACTAATTCCAATCAATGAAGATCACAAAACAAAGTACGACATAAGATGTAGGCATTTAGCTAAGAAAAAACCCTAACAAGGGGGAAACCCAGTTAAACTCTTCCACTAGTAGATTCAGATCAATTTGAGACAACCAGGACCGTAGACCAAGCTAAGTGACTTCCTTTACTCTGCTATGTAAACCTTCCTTAACTAATTAAAATTAATAAGCATCAATATTAGATTTTTAATTTAATTCTTCATCTTTCCTACAATTTTTGGTCTCCTATATTTTTTTATCATGTAATACTCCAAAAAAAATCGCACCTTTTGATAGAGGATTACTAGCTTAAATCCTTCACTTAGCTTACTTCTCTTCTAGGCATATGATAGGATTTTCTTTTATTTTGCTTCGTTATTCTACACTATATATAAAATTTCTTAATACCCTTCAATAGGAAAAAATCAATTATGTATTTATAGTGGTTCGAATCTTCAACATATGGTTGACTTGTCAAGTTATTTGAGGCCAACTTATTATATTGTTTGAGGCAAAATTGAATGATTAGGAAGTTAACTTGGTGGAGGAGGAGAAAATATTTTTATTTATTGACACAAACATCCAAATAAGGATCTATCATATAATAATAATGATAATATCTCAATATTTAAACCTATAAGCCTACAATGGAGCCTTTGACCTATTTACCAATGATGCAAGCATGAAACCCATGCGTTAATAAGTCAAATTTCTTTCACAATAATTTTTTTCTTTATTTTCACAAATAAAATTACAAATACCAAGACTAGTTACATTATTCAACACCATGAACCTCTTCCTCCCTAGTACTTTATTCATGTTGTATCTGATAACTGGTTGGGGTCATGAAAATATTTCCAATTTCATTTAGACAGATTTTTCTAGACAAATACTCACCTCTAACTGAGTTTTTAGACTTACAACCATTTCCTATGTCTGCATTAAGAAATCCTTCATAAGAAGCACTATATCAACAATTTAGAAACTTCAATCATATTCAAAATTAGGTATTTTTTGTGCTTTATAAGTAATATGATATTGTTTTAGTTGCAGCACCTACAGGTAGTGGTATGATTATTTCTGTTTATTTTTATTTACTACAATTTCATAAAAAAGGCCTAGAAAATGTATTTCTATGTGCCAATATTTCTCCTATATAATATATTTCCAAAGAGAGATATTGCGATTGGGAGAATAAATTTGGAATAAAGACAAAAAAAACCCAAAATTACCTCCTATGCTTGACAATACTCCTTTAGGTCGTGGATACTTTATATACTCTCCACTTATGATGAATTGCACTTGGGTTGGTGAGAATGAGGCTTCTCCTCATTATAATTTATAGAACTCTCAAGGGCTTCATGTAATATGATGTTGTGAGCTTTAAAACTCATAAAATTACACAATTTAACTTGCAAAAATCATGTGCAAACCCAACAACCATATAGAAAGAAGAAAATATCATCATAGACAACTTGGATTTTGATGATTTTTCATTGCATCTAGTTCCTCTAAAGCCCTCTAACACCTCCATGTGTCAAATCATTGAAATTATTCATAGTTCCACACCCACCCGCTTGGGTGCAAAGACAAAGGGCTTGGGTTATTAGCCCAAATTTTGTGTGATATTTCCTCCAAAACCCTATAGCCTAGTGTTTGGAGTACCTCCCAAGCTACAAATCTCAATAACCGCAAGATCCAAAAAAAATTCCCCATTATTCCACTGAAACTAGTTACATTATTTGACATATCAAACTATGTGGGTAATGTTTTGTAATGGAAGATTAAATTCTATCATATTATGTTGAGTTCTCAAGTTATCGAGTGAGTTCATTGGTTAGGATGAATAGGTTCTCAAGTTCTTAGGTTTTTAAACATTACTTGAATATTTTAAATGTAAATAACTTCCTTATAACTCAATTCTACTAGTATATTATTGTGGTTTCATCAAGACATTTATCAACATCCCTTATGACACTTGCTAATGTTGGCTTGATTTGGGCTGACCCAGATTCGATTTATACTGCTTACCAAAAAAACCCTTGATCACTAGCCCTTTTGGCAATGACCTGCAAGCATATCGTTGTCTCACCTGAAGTCAATATGGGTGGATGCAAAACCAGGTTTATATAGCCTTAAGGGACTGGGAGATGTGGTATATTTATGTTATATTACACTCAAAACTTATAAATTACTTCACCACATTCAATTAATCACAGAATCATGTCATATAAACCCATAAACCATTACTGCATCAGCATAAAATGCACTTGTAATAACTACTTCACAACAATAGATATTAATTAAATATACACAGTAACCATACAGGAACACCAAAATATTGTTCCCAACTTCTTCCTTATTATGATGGATCTTTGAATACAATCAGTCCTTTGACCTGCGCTCTAAGCTACAAACACTTCCTAGACCTTTGCGCACTTAGCTTCAGAGCCTTCTCTTCGCTACAAAATACAACTTACAAATACTTTCCCATCCTACATCGAATAATATTTATGATATCTCTAAACGAAATATTTCAACCCTTTATATACTATTACATCATAAGATTACATCGACAAAATACCATGGTCCAAATAACATGGGTTCCCCAAAACAATAAAATATAAACCAAAAAAATTTGCAAACACAAGGGGCTTCAACCCGCCCCGAAGCTCGTTTAGCACCATGCGATATATATAAAATTCTTCATTGCATGGTCCACTTTACGCTCTGCTCCTCAAAATGTGGAGTCTTAGCCAAAATCTAGGCCAAGTTAGGTTGCACCCAACATGCCCCAAACACTAACATGTGACTCATCCTGATTCACTCAGCTTCTTTGCCTCTTATTTTTGTTACTATGTTGTCGCAAGCCTTGTTGAAATGCTACATAATCTCTACGATCTTATTTTCCTCACTACACACTTCTTCCAATATTTCTTATGTTGTTGATTTTGTTGTCTTCTACAACATTGCCTCTTATTTCTTTTGAAGATCCTGAAGCTTCCCATATACTTCCTAAGATAGTTGAAGAGCCTCATCCTGTCATGGTTGAGTTGTCTCCGCCAAATTCTATTCTTCCCTTTCAGCTCTTCTAGCTTCTTCTAGAGGGAATTTCCCTCACTAATATTAACGAGCCTCTGTGATATTGATAAGGTCTTCGCAATTTCCCAAATCTCCTCCATATGATTCTACTTCTGCTGAATGTATTCTTGTATCTTCTGCATATTTGGATCCTCTTGCAGCAAAGTCCAAATATTTTCCACAACTGCCACAGATACGGTGATGCTAGCCATTGCAGCTTTCATACCGGTCTCCCTCTTCTCTCACACTTCTGGTGGTGTCGTTGGCTACAAATTCATCTTTGGCTCACCTATCTTTATCTAATATTAAAATTTTACATCTGCGATATTCTTCTTGGATTCCTTGACTGTAAGTTCAAGCTTCACAACCTTGTCTCCCACTGATTCCTCTTCTTGGACATTGATGTCTGAGACTTCTCTGAATATGGCTTCGACCACCTCTTTTAATATTTGTTTATGTTGTTTTACCTGGTCCTTCTCCTTGATGGCCACACCAAGCTTCTTCTTTAGGGAATATTTATCTTTTTCTACCGAGATATTCAATTTTGAAGTGATTTATTCTCCTTTCTTCAGATCATCTATAATTCCTTGATGTAGCTCATGCAATGTTTGAATTGGCAGCACTGCGATGCTCATGTTGACATACTTCCATCATTTATCCTACTGCTTTATCTTGGAAGAGTCAAAATATAGAGTTATGATAGGTATTTGCTTTATCTACACCCCAAATGTGGGCTCTATTAGTCTTTCTTCTCAAAGCCCTTCCCTTATCTGCACTGGATGTCTGGTTTTCTACGCCAATATCTTTAACTTTGAAATACGCTCCTCGAAACCTATTAAAAGTGCATTGTAGTGATCCTATAACATGTTCCATGACTCTTTCATAGCTTCTTCAATCCTATCTCCAATCAAATCACAATACCCCTCAGTGACGACCAGTGGTGTTATATCCTGTTTCCTATCTACATTTTTATTATTTTTGGGTTTCTTGGAAGCTTCGATACCTGCATTCATATTTTATGTGATAGAAAGTTTTTTATAAGTATTTTCTGGCTCTTTTTTGTGCTCATCTCCTCCAAGAGTTTCCTTGTCATGATGCTCTTCTTGTTCCTCCTCTTCCTCATCTCTATCTTTCCCACTTGGTTATTCATGTTGCGATGTTTTCTCCTCCATCTGACTATGTTTTGCCTCTATCTCCAGTGCAGTCATACATTTTGGGTCTGAATATCTTCTGCCTCTATCACCAGTGCAGTCATACATTTTGTGGGCTAGTGCTATGCTTGTGCAAATACATCATCTTTGGTTATCATGGTAGGGGATGTCATTCCTTCATTGCATCCTTTCAAGCCTATATATAGATTATGTGGAAGTCAGCCTTGAACTTCAAGATAGATTGAAATTGCTGGTATAGACTTGGTGATAGACGAGGATGTTGGTTCACCAACATATGAAAATCCATCTGATATAATACAAAAAATATAATTTTTTTCTATGCTTGTGATGACTGATGAGTATAACACAACGAGGCATATCATGTGACTTCAAAAACATATGATTTCATCAGAGGAAACTGTGAATCCTCCAGCTCTTTCCATGCCATCATTTCTATTATTAAAAGTAACTATGCATAATTAAATGAAGTACCTTTCTCCTGCACCTCCATGCATTCATCCATAAATTATTTACAAAGGTAGGTGACCCAATTGTACTAAACCTCGTTTGTGCACTATGCAACTAATGAAACTAATACTACAAGGAATTCATTGGCTCAGAAATTTCTCATGATCTCCCCATCTAATGTGTTTACAATGAAGTGAACTCCCTATTCACTGATTGAGTTAATGCCATATCCTCGCTTCGCTTTTTTCATTCTAAACTTCCTCTTCATGTTCTAAGCTACTATTTTGTCTTGGTATTTTCCAAAAAAAATCTTCTTCCAGGTTTCTTCCTTGATACAGAAATATAGTGACTCTCCATATCAACATTTCATCAATAGGGATCCTCTTTCCTATCCAGAGGCATCCAATGTGGACCAGCACAAGAAATTATATTACACATGATGTGTTTGTTGTACTGCTGTTGAAGTGTGGCACATTCAACATGCTCAATAACCTTGATCATGCTAATCCAATTGCCCATTTTTTCGTTTCATCCTTGTCATACCACTCTCCAGGTAGTGTACCTACTTTAAATGTTTTACTAGTGTGAACTGTGGGTATTTATTCATGTCGTTGAAATTTCTAAATATGTCCAAAATATTGCTAAATATGTCCATTGTCCCATTGGTCCAAGGGTGATAATGGGTACTCTTCTGGTGATAGACTTGGAACTCCTTAGTCAATGCTTTAATAGTATTATTTATGAAGTGTGATCCTTGGTCACTCATCAAATATTCAGACATCCAAATATAGACAATATGTACTCAAAAATAAAATTCACTGCAATTTCTTCACTATAGCCCCTTACTAGTTGTTCTTCGTCCCATTTTTTCAAGTAATCATTTGTTGTAATTATGTATCTCGCACCAATCATTTTTCCAAGTGGGTTGATTTGTCTAAAAAATCAATGACCCACTTATCAAAAGCCTGCAATGTAATTTTTAGTACCAATGACATCTCATCTCTCCTAGAAGGCTTCCCTATTATTTTACATACATCACATACTCTACAATACTTTTTAACATCTTTATGTATTGTAGGCCACTACAATCCTACTCTCATAATATTCTACGCAATAGCTTTTCCTACATTGTGTCCACCAACTGCGCCTCCATGAGATTCTTCTAGAGTCATCTATCTTTCATGTTCAGAAACATATCTCCATAGTATCTCCTCTGGCCCCATATTATATAAGAATATTTATATTAATGAAAATTTAGTTGACTTAACCACCAATTATTTATTTTGTTGCGTAGTATACTCTAAAGGAGCCACCCTTGTACTCAAAAACTAAATGATATCTATGAAGTGATCATCTGCCATTCTTATTGCAAATAAAAGCACATAATGGAGATTATATTCTATGTTTCTTGGTTATTCCCCTATTTCCAATATGGACAGAAGGTCAGGTCCTTCATTCAAGCTCCCTAGTTTAACGGTAATCTCAAAGTCATACTCCTAGCATAACAACAACCATCTACAAATATTTTCTCCTAAGATAGTATTATTAACAAAATAATTTAGTGGATAATTATTTGTAAACATTTTAAAGTGTTACCAAAACAAATAATGTGTAAAATTATGCAAAGCATACACCATGCCAAATCCTTCCCTTTCTATGGTGGTGTAATTATTTCCTGCTTTAGATAAATTCCTACTTACAAAATCTATAGGATGAATTATCTCTCTTTCACCAAGTTGTGCCAGCACCACTCCTAAAGCTATACAAGAGGCATCCACATGGAAATGGAACTCCTTATTCCAATAAAGGAATACGAATATAGGTGCAACTACCATCTTTTGTTTTAGTATGTTCAGGCTCTTCTGACATTCTTCATTCCACTGAAAAGTTACATCCTTCTTCAACAATTTATCCATAGTTATAGTGATCTACGCATACCCCTTGATGAACTTCCTGTAATACCCAGTATGCCCCAATGTAGTGAAAATATTTTTTAATGTGTGAGGTGGAGGAATGTTCACAATGATAGAAATATTAGCAAGGTTCACCATCAGACCTTGCTTACAAACAATATGCCCCAATAATATTCTGAAAGGTACACAAAATATGCACTTATTTAAGTTCAAAGAGATTTGATATTTTCTACATTTGTCAAGCATAAGCCTTAAACTTCCAACATGTTTTCTCAACAGTCAAAATACCATTCAATCATCAAAATATACCTCCAAAAACTAGTCGATATACTCCTTAAAGGTTGCGATGAATACCCTAGAAAATATAGCAGGGGAATTTTTTATTCCAAAATTCATTATTCTGTATTGATATGAGCCCCATTTTGTAGCAAATGTGGTATTATGCTGGTATTCAGGTGAAATCATATTCTGATGATAACCTGAGAATCAATCTGTAAATGAGTAGACTTCCTGACCTCCTACATTATTCGTAACTTCATTTGTAAAATGGGTAGCGTAATGGATCATGTAAACATGCATCATTCAGATTCGTTAGATCAACACAGATCCTATTCTCTCCTTGAGTCTTCTTCTCTTGCACCACCATAGGACTTATCCATTCTGATTCTTCTACAGGTTCAATAATTCATGTTGCTATTATGTTATGAAGCTCTGCTTTCACTTTTTCCTTATAATTCGGGTTCAGTCTGTAAGGTATTTTCTTGACTAGCTTCACATCAGGCTTCAGGGGAATCTTCCTGACCCCTAGATCTCCTATTATGTCCTTCATATTTGAAAACTTTGTGGGAAGCAACTATTGATATTCATGAAGTAACTCTACAACTTTACTGTCTGTCTCCTCATCCCGTTAATCTCCTATTGTTTAAAACTTGGGTTCCTCCTCTAAACCTATGTTTACTTTCTTGGTTTTCAATGGCTTTGTTATTTCTGGTATATCTATCACAGGTCCAGTCACTTCGCGATGTCCTTCTGCTTTTGCTATGTGTATGTTGTGAGGATATTCTTCTTCTCCCTCTAAAATAATGTTATAGCATTCCATTGCATGCTCTATATGTGTAACCTAATTAGGTTGCTTCCATGTCACCGAGGTTATATTTTCAAAGATCTTACTATTGACTACCTAAAGAACCCAATATATGTATGGAAATCATCCTCAAAGCTAAATTTTAATACGAATCCATCAATAGTTTTTCCCAATTATCAGTTCCATGTCAAAGCTTTGTTTCTGGTTACTAGTTTTTAGGGATTGTCTCCAATGTATGAATGAATCCATGTACCCATTCTTATTGTGGAATCTCCTTCCATGATGTAGTACATAGCTATATATTCTTCCTAGGACAAGTTCGGCCATCATATTTTCTCTCCATCTATGTTTCTATTTGTCTAAACCTTATCCACATCAGTTTTTCAACATTCTTACCAACCTCCTATATTCTTCTTATCTATGTTCTACCATCTAGTAGGAGTATATTTTAGGGCTATATCCAAGGCTAACAAACTTTGATTTTTTTTGAACCCGTTCTTCATAATTATTAAGAAAAGTATTCACATCTCCAATGCCATCATAAGAAGGCAAGTCACATACCTCAGACATCATACATTGAATTGATTTGGTAACTCTTAAACAACACCTTGTGGATATTTCATGCAACCTATTCTGCCAATTTTCCAACTCTTATTCTAAATATAAAGTACAATAACTATCATGCTCCCAACTCAAATTTCCTTTTGGAGTAGGATTAACCCAATCATGTTCCTTCACTATCATTTGACATATATTGTCTATATATGTTGCATAGTATTCTTCTTTGACTCGTTTTATGTACCTTTCTCCTTTTGTTGGATCCAATGGAACAATTTCCCCCATATTGTTTCCTTCAAATATCATTTTTCTATACTTAAGTTTAATTATTTCCATATTTTCAAATGTCCAATCAAGTCCAAGCATTGCAAGATAAGGATTATTGTCATAAAAAATCTCTATTATTTTAAATTTAGTATTAGTGTGTACTCCTCCAATTTCCACTATGACACGTGGTAATCTTCCTATACGGAGGATCTTTTGTTTATTTTCCATACTTAGTTGAATAGGTTATGACTGTAGCTTTAGTTTACCAATAAATTACCATGTCTTCTTCGTCAATAAATTAGAATCATATCCCAGATCTAGAATAAATTGATCCATATCATATTCTCCTATCTTCAAACTAAGCCTCATCTATCTTCTAGTTCTCTTTTTTTGATGGAATTTATTGACTGTGTGCATCTCTCTTCGCGACATTTATTTTGATGGAAAATAATATATGAACTCCTGAAGCCCTTCTACAGCCTCTTGATATCTTAAAAACCTCATACAAGTCTATAGAAAAGAAATTAAAATACTTAATTGATTTTCTAACTCCTGGCATTGTGTTAGAGCTCGATCCTGCATCAGAGCTCGACTCTATGTCGAATTTGATGACACATTGTAATTACTAGGCTTTTCCTGTGCACTAGAGGTCAAAGCTCCAACATCCATAAAAATTCACTTTTCTTCCATAAATGATTCTTTTTATTTATGAATATCAAAATTAGGGGATTTATCAACAGTATTTCTAAGCCATGCACTTTCATATTCTTTCTTTTCATTTTTCTTATCACTACAATTCGTAGCTCCACTTCTAGTGACAATAATGATTCGAGGTTCGTCAATCCTTATTTTAGTAGTCATCATTTGAATGTTATGTGTCGGCCGTTGATTCCTCTTTTATTGCATATTATCCATAAGTATAGGGAATTATTCAATTACATTGTCAAAGGATTTACAATACTTATATGTCGTAGTGGAGTTCTAGAAGTCTCTTGCAAAATTACCTTGTTGGGTATAATTATAGCAAATGATCTATCCACATCCTCGACTAAATCCACTACCTCAACTTCTTCCTTGGTAACCTCCTCAACCACATAATTTTCCATTGTCCTAACTTCCATGCTCTTCTACTTGAATTCTATAATCATCAGTACTTTGATCCATCATTAGGTCATAAGCTCAATAATATTTCTCATCATGTCCCACTGATTTGTAGAATTTTCAATATAGATTTCTTAGTGTCTCTACATATTTCTGCAATAGGTAACAATATTGTAAGTGATGTTGGCGTCTTGCCTTACATATTTCACACCACAGGCTAGATCCTTCATTCAAGGGATTAGGTGTTCCACCATCCATGTAATCCCTAAAAATAGGGCACTATTCTTTATAATTTCCCTCTGATATACACTGCATACACCATACTTCGTTTCTAACCTCCTTACTCTTCTTGATGTATTCTATCTGTAGGGTAAATTTTTCCAACTGATTTTGAATATGTTGCATGCTCGCATTAGTATCGCATATAAGAGAAGATTCCAATTTCATTGCAATCTCCAAAGATTTGGCTTGACTTCCTATCTTTTGTTGCATCAATGGAAATCTCATATGTGATAGCAGCACAACTATAAACCATTATTAATGTTGCTACGGAGCTATGTCGAAGCTTACTTGATCCAATAGCAGCATAAACATATGATCTAACTCCCAAACAAACTCAATAGGCTTATGGTAAATTTATTTTAGCTTAGTGATGCATTGCAACTTAGACTTAGTCTTCTTAAATTCTCCTACCAATGATGTCTTAATATCTCTAAAGTTTCTATTCTGATTTTTTGAATATTTTACATACCATGTCAAAGCTCTATCATGCAGTGTCGTAACAAGATGCAGATTCTTTATATTCTCATCCTTTATCTGCTTTGCTGCCCATACAACTTCACATAAAAACTAAAACTTCTCTGGATCCTCCAATCCATTTCCTCTGAAAATATGTACATTAATATCATCAACCATACCTCTTCTTGGGGGTAGGAGGGTTGTGGGAAGAGGGAAAACCACAAAAACCTTGGCTATTATTGGATTATGGCTTCGGTGAATTCTCAAGATGGAAGGGGGGATATTGCAAAGTTACCTGGGGGTTCTTAGGGTGTATTTCTTCTCTTTCACTTTCAGATTCACTCAAAATAGGACTATAATCAGTTTCTACAAAGTTCTTCGGGTCCTGTCCATGATATCTCTTTCTGGTATTTACTCTATATATATTTCTACTTCGCATTACACCAATATATTTCTTAGATTTAATTCTTCCAAGAATAAGTAAACTAGCAGTCTCATTGCATCTGTAAAACTCCCATTCCACGTAGAAGCATATTAATCCATAGTTTCAGAGATTTTAAATACTTACCTACGATTTGTTTGAATAATCGTTGTTCCACTTCTTTGTATGACACAGTCGATTCTACTGCAAACTCTATAATAAATCCTCCCAAGATGCTATCAATCCAAAAATTGACATGTTGGCAATATGATGTAGAGTGTTGTCCTTGATGGCAACCCACTTGATGAAGTTGTCCTTAATGCTTGATGAGTTTATTAATGATGTAAATCTGATGTTTTACAAGTAGCTCAGAAGGACCAGAGAAAGAAATCTTCAGTGTGTGCCAGAACAATGATGAAAAGTGTATGTTACAAGGCATACGCGGGTTTGTTAAGGAGAAGGCGCGTATGCACGCGGAAAAGTACGTGCGAAGTCACGTATGATCAATTGCGCTCTAAATATGTAAAACCAGGGGTTACTACCATGGTATTGACCCATTGTATTGAGCGTTGGATTGTCTATGTGATCTCGTCCAGGAATACCATCGGAAGTAATGTGGTTTTGGCTCATGGTATTGACAAAGGCTAAATCTATATAAGGAGAAGAAAATCATTGTGCAAATGGTGTGAAAGATGTTTGGGTTTTAATGAATACTTCTCTTTGACGTATATCTGTATGGAATGGGTAATAGTTGAATGATAGATCTGAATTCATAATGCACCAGTGAAGAAAATGATGAAGAGGGATCTCTAGATCTGAAATTTATTTGTATCTTCTAGATCTGTTTATCGAATGTTTAGATCTGAGATGAGGTGAACATGTTTATGAAGTGAAGGGTAAAATCTAAGCTATACATCTGTTCTGAAGAATTGTGCTGACCTAAAATGTCTGAAGATCTATACGCAAGTTTGTAACAGAGTAAGCGCGTATATACGCGGATTGGATTAAGAGAAAGCTTGTATGGGTTGTGAAATTAGTTCTGTAATATGTATAGATGTATACGCGGGTTTATATGCATGAAAGTGCGTATATACGCCGGATCAGTGAAAGGAAAGCGCGTATGAAAAATAGGGTTTGTTGAAGTATGTGATATGAAATGTCTGATCTGTTTTGCTGTATTACTGCTATCTGTCTATGATGTATTCATACAGATCTGGGTTTTCTGAATATTGATTATGTTGCTGAATATGTTGAGAAAAGATCAATTTGTTGATTGATTGGTTGATGATTCATTGAATGAATTGATAAGGGTATAAGTTTCAGTTTGATGTATGATTGAGCTTAAATGTGTGGAGTGGGTCCAGTCTGAAAATATGATGAAAAGTGGCCTGCAAGTTGTGATCTATTGAAGCTATTGGATCCAGTATGAAAATTGATGAAACGTGGTCCATGGTGGTGCTGAGGGTTGTAGCCTTCAGTTAGGGGAATGTAGTTCCCTTCCAGGTGAGGCTGGTAAACGAGAGCAGGGGGTCGTAGCTCCCTTCCAAGAGAGGCTGGTAAGCGAGAGAAGGTTGTAGCCTTCTGCAGGTGGGTGCCTGCGTGTTGTTATGAGTCTGTGCCAGTACATGGTTGTAACATGTTTTATTTATATAATAAATATTGAAGACTGAGACGACGGCAGCGGTGGTTTTCTCCCGACTTGGGTTTCCACCTTAAATCCTGGTGTTCTTATGTGATGCTTATGTGTGATGGTTTATATTGTTATTACTGCACATGATTACTGTTATCTAATCATCAGAAGAATGAATGTTGCATAGATATAAGTAAAGAATTAATGGCATAATAAGATCTCTGTGTATACGTGAGTTCTATGAAGGATATCCGCATGTATACACCAGTTGGCTTCAACAAAGTAGCGTATGGGTTTTTAGAGAATGAAAAATTAAAAAGTTTGAGTAAGTCCTAAATACTGATTCACCCCCCCCCCCTCTCAGTATTTTTCCCAACATGACAGCCCTTAAACTACTATTGTTAGTCCTCTTGAGTCATTGTATTAGCTTAGGGGTCCACACCATAGGTTCATCACCCTTAAAACAATCATTTATTTCAGTCAGCCTTGATATCCACTCATACACATCAATAGTAAAATAAGGGAATAAAATATCGTATTGCTTAGTGAAAATGTAATTTTTTAACCACACTTCAGATGCCAAATGAGGATTTATGTTTTCTTTATCCACAAACTCCCACTCTTTTAGGACTATCCAGTAATGAGTCTCTTTCTTTGACAAATGCCACATCCACATATCCCTCAAATATATCCTGGTCTTGTCAGTGAAACCATTTGTTGCATTAATTTGGTTTTACCAAAGTTCTATCTATACTACACACCAAAAAACCCTTGATCACTAGCCCTTTCGGCAATGATCTGCAAGAAAATCATAGTCTCACCCAAAGTGACTATGGGTGGATGCAGAACTAGGTTTTTATAGCCTTATGGGACTAGGAGATGTGGTATTTTTATGTTATATTACAATTATAACTTTTAAATTAATTTTCCACATTCAATTAATCACAAAAGTATGTCATATAAGTCCACAAACCATTACTTCACTGATATAACATGGAACTGTAATAACTACTTCACAAAAACAAATATTAAGTAAATATAAACAATAACCATAAAAGAGGACTAAAATATTATTCCCAACTACTTCTTTATTGTGACGGATTTTTTAATACAATCATTTCTTCAACCTGCGCACTAAGTTGCAGCCTACAGGGAAAATTTTAAGGGCTAATATTTTCAACTGGGCTAATTTCCCAAGTGTTTTCCAAAAAAAATATTCTCCCATTTTTTGTTTTTTTTTTTCTAAAAATGATTCGCCCACATTGTATAGAATAAAATTATTTTACCCTAAAATTCACCAAAAAATTATATAGACTAATATAAAACCATTAGAAATCTAAATATTTTTACAAAAATATTTCCATACATTTTACAATTTGGATATTAGGGACTAGTAAGATTTGGAAAGGTTTTTAAACTTTAGTATAAACTTCCATCCTAAAAATTTCCTTCGTTGTGTGTTGTCTGTGCACTAAGCTGCAGACACTTTCTAGGCCTCTACACATTCAGTTGGAGAGCCTTCCCTTCAGTACAAAATACAACTTACAAAGACTTGCCCATCCTAGATTGGATCATATTGATGATCTCTCTAAACATATTATTTCAACCCTTTATATAATATTACATCATAATTGCATCGAAAAAATACCATGGTGCAAATATTATGGGATCCCCAAAACAATAAAATATGACCCAAAACCCTTTACAAAAAGAAGGGGCTTCGACCCGCCCTGAAGCCCCTTTAGCACCATGTGATATATCTAAAATGCTTCGTTGCATGGTCTACTTCATGCTGGAATCCTCAAAATGTAGAGTCTTAGATAAATAGGCCAAGTTGGGTTGCACCCAACAACTAATAGTTTCTTTATTTTGATGGATTTTTATAGGACGTTCAACCAACTAGGTATTTTCCAGATCTATCTTCATCAAGTGAAAAAAGTGCAGGTATGATAGAATAAATTGACCAAAACTTCTACTACGACATCTAGTAGACGATGATAAACTAGATGTGAAAACATTAGAATAAAATTCCATAGACGTATAGAAATTTTTATCGCTAAAGGGGGGTCATGTGCTTAGGATAAAGAGAGCATATATGACATCGAGGTTCCCTTGAGGTACAAACATCTTATGAAACAATGGGCACCCAAGGATCTTCCTAAAATCAACATTGATTTTTCTATCAATGAAAGGATTTACCACATTTACCCATCATCATTACATGGTTGGGGGCTATTTTCCATGGATTTCATAAAGGTATGTTACATAGGATTAAGAGAGTTTATGGAGTACGTGAGACCCTATTACAACTACAATGATTGGGTATGACTAGTCCAATATACCAAAAGTATGCAAAAATATGGAGTTGTTTGACAACTGACATTTTTTGATTAATTATTGGCACTTGGTACATTGTAATTGATGTCAACTAGACTAGCTTTGAGGAAGATTCTAGTTAGAGAGTTTGTAGCCATGTTTAAGGTAGAAAATGGGATCAACATTAGACCTTTTCCACTGTAAAGTGATTTAAAAAAGCTTTCCAATGGTATGTGGAATTTCATAAATGGCCATCGAGATAGCCAAAGTATGGACTTTGAAGTCATTAGGAGCATGTCAAATTTTGAATATCTTAAGAAGACCAAATTTTAGAACCTCAAGAGGTCTGAATATCATAGGGTCAGAGTCTCAGGAGCTTCAGAACATTGGATGTCAGAGTAGGAAAAATATTAGGGAGCAAGAGGAACATCAGAACCCCGAATATAGAAAGGACGACATATCAGAATCTCGAAGGTTCGAAACTTCATGGTTTTAGAACGTTGTAAGTTCTTATGAATGATTTCTTTTTAAAACATCGAGGTTATGAGGAGTAGGGATTTACAAAGGAAATTGTTTTCGAAACTAAGGATTGAGGGACCCTTTTTCTCTTCTCAGACATGGTACATGGCACCTGCTAATCAGTCCTAAGGATTTGATGATGGTAGATCCCATCAACATGATGTCGTAGTATGGAACACGCATCAGTCAGAATAAACATTATTTTGTGTCCTAATGGAGAAAATCCTGGTGAAACATGTCACTACTAAGGAGACATCACGTGGGGATGATGACGTCATATCGAAGGTTGAAATATCAGAGCTTGGGATTTCATAACTCCATTGTAGTTATCTTTTTAAGAAATTTTCAGGTCAATAAATGGAGATCTGATGTTGAGTGGTTTTTGGCCATGGGTACCCAAAGAACCAAGAGCGTAGAGCAAGGCCTAACACCTAAGTTCTATGGAGCATATCATAGGTTGGAGATTTCAGAACTCATCTATAAATGAATTTTGAGAAAAGTTCTAATGCCTTAGAGCTCTGATGTTGTAGGCCCATGGTTGTGGAAGCCCAAAGAATAAAGGACAAAGAGGACCTTTACAAGGAGATATGCACCTACTAGAATACTGAAGAGCTTAGCACCTAGTTTCTATGCCACCAATCAAAACACTTGGTCCCAAGGAAGAAAAACAAGAATTGCCTAAGTAAAAGGGGCCAAAGGAAAATTGGAAGCTCGCGATTTTGTAAGGTTACTTCAATAAAAGTTACGAAATGAGGGGCTCTGATATTGCAACATAAAAATAAGTCAAGGATGAATGAGTCGAGAACTAATTTTAAATGAATTCAGGGGAGTTGTTCATTGGAATAAATGGGGACTGTCAAGATCGCTAATTCAAGGGTGATGAGGACCACAATTTTCAGAAGAAGAGTGTTGGGCCTATCTCAAAGCTGAAATAAGTTTTCTATGATCTCTTGTGCATGTATTATTTAATTAAATTAAGAAAAGATAAGCCATGACAAATTACTTGTCAATGTATGTGAGCTATGAATAAGCATGGAGAGCCTCCTTGGAGTATGCAGGTGGACTAAGGATTTATTTATCAGCATGTAAACTCTTATGAGACCATTCCCCATGTTTAATCTGATGGAAGAGATCAAGAATTTGATGCAATAACAACATGGAAAAAATTAAGGATTACTCTTAGGTATCATGAATGGAAGGATAATTGTTAACAAAGAGAGCATCATTCCTAGTGCATTAGAGTAACAAAAAAAAGGAACACAATTGAGCAAAGTGGGGAATACAATATTGTTGTGCATGCTAAAGAGAGTGGATCAGAGTATGTGAAAGTTGAGAAAATGGCCCAAGTGTTAAATTGAGGTAGATTGTTGTAGAGAGTTGTGATTAAGAGCTGAATGAGAAATAAGGATCACAGTTCAAAGGAGAACTTGAGTGGATCATATTTTTATTTATATATATTTTTATTTTCCCCTGTTTTCAGTTTGAAAATTATATGAAAGGTAGAACAATGACTAGAGAAGGTATTGGCCTAAATTCATAAGAGGTTGGTGCCCCTTGGAAAGTAGGATCTTGTTATCTTAAGGGGTCAGTGCCTCGTGTGAGTGGGTTCTCACAAAAAAATTGATGTAACTAAGTAGGCCATTAATTTAGATCATAACAAAAAACGAATTGGTGGTTTTCTCCTTTTGGATTTCCACGTAAAAATATATGGGTGAATATGTGTATTCTGCTCATGTGATGGACTGTATGTACGTATGAATTCCTTATATTTATGTTCATTTATATTATGTATTAATGCTCTCATAAGTAACTGATATTATAGGAAATAAATAAAGATTTTTTTATAAAAAAAATTAGAACCTCACTATTGCTGATTCACCCCCCCTCTCCCCACCCCCTCTTAGTAATTATTTATTCCAACAACTAGTATCAGAGCCAAGTTCCTTTAGGAACAACCTAACCATTGGAAGGTAGATCCATGAGTAATTATTTCTAGGCAAGAGAGTCAAGAGGCTTACTCAAACAGAATACCGGTCTTTGATGGGACAAACTATGTCTCTTGGAAAGTAAGGATTGAAGTTTATCTTATATCCCTCAGAGTATATGTTTGGACCTAGGTAATAGTAGATTATGATGTCCTTGAAGTTCCTCCCATTGATGCAAATAGAAAAAATGTATGGAAATAATGTGAAAGCCAAGAATTCCATTCTCTTTTTCCTTATTCAATCCAAAGTTGTAAAGGCTATGCACTACAAGTATGCGAAGGAAGTGTGGGTGAAGCTCTATCAAAGTCATGAAGGAGATGTGAATGTCAAGTAGGAAAAACTTCAAACCTTCAGAATGAGGTTTGAAAGTTTAAAAATGAATGAAGAAGAAAGTATGGTATAATACTTCCTCGAATTTGATGATGTAACTAATATGATTATAGGACTCGATGAAGATGTAAAAGAATATATAATTGTTCAGAAAGTATTAATATCTCTTCCCATGAGATTTAATGAGAAAGTCTTTGCCATTGAAGAGATTGTTGGCTTAAAGAAACTTAAGATGGATCAGCTCCTTGGTACTCTCACAACCTATGATATGAGAGTAGGAAAAGAGAAACCTGAACCAAGGGTGGAAACTTTCAAAGTGTCCATGAAGGACAAGGAGCACAAAGACCATCAATATTTCTCTAACTGTGAATATGATTAAGAGTAGCTCAATTTTCTAGGAAACTAAATCATGGCTTAGGAAAGTATAAATGGAAGCTACCCTTTAAATTCTTTGTCTATGGAAGAGTTGGACATTTTTAATCCAAATTCCCTTACAAGGAATGGACAGAAAAGGAAGATGATTAAAAATTTCAAAAAAATCCCAAAAAAATCAGAAGAAGCTATTTAAGAAAAAGGGGCTCTACTTCAAAGAGGATAGCTCAACACCAGAATCATACAATAAGAAATATTCGGAAAAAAATTAGATGAATATTTACTCATGGTGTTTGATAAAAACTCCAAGAAAAAAATATATTACTAAATATTAAGAGGAGGAAGAATAATTAGGAGTATTGTACTTTGAATACGAACTCATTAGTGCTCTTGATGAGTTAAAGAAGGCCAAGAAAAGGAATAGACAAGTAAAATAAAAACTACAACATGTTGAAGAAGGTATATGCAACTCAAACAATGAGGAGTTTGTTTATAAAAAATAAAAAATTGAAGAAGCAATTAAAAGAAAAGGTTATTTATCCATTTACTAGAAGAAAAACAAGGTCCATGTGAGAAGCTAGACAAAGAGGACAAGCATTTAAAACAAGAGTTGTTCAAGGTAAAGAACGAAACAATATAAAAAACATGTAAATATGAAATTTTTTCCTTGAAAGTCAAATTAGAAGAAGCTAAGTGAAAGGAAGAATTTCTTTGTGATTTGATCCATAAATGACAAGAAAAATTTCAGAGTCTTGAGGCAGAGGTATTTTTCCTCTGATCAAATATGGATAGAGTGGAGATCAAGAAAGGTATAAATTAAAAAAATTGTAGAAGGAACAAGAAATATAGAACACATTCTAAATATTCAAAGGTATTCAGAAAAAAAGAGAGGCCTAGGATACTTTAGACCACATGCATCTTCTATGGGAAATATAAACTTCAGGTACATAGGATTTGAGGAACTACAAAGCTATGAAAAGATGCATCAAGAAAGAATCAATGAAGAAAAAAGTGTAGCAAGGCAAAGAGGAGATCATCACTGGAATAATAACTTCGTCCACGCCAAGGAGCCACACCAATGGATAATGAAACAATCATATAGAAAACAGAGGTACCTTCATACACAAACTCATGAATCTTCCAACAATAGATACACTTATTTATTTTATGGTTATTGTTATAAATATAACATCTTTGGACATAAGGTTGTTGATTGTAGAAGTATCAAAGTTGAAAGAGATGAAAATCCCAAATACAATAAGTATAATAATTTATATCTCAAAACTCTCCTCTCAGAGCTTGAAATGCATTCTCTCCCATATTAAGTGATGTTGAATGCTTCAAATGTAATAATTTTTGGCACAAGGAAAGTGAGTGCAAAAGAAAGTTTGAGTTCCCTTCTAAGTCCCAAAATTTTTGGCATCTACATTTTCAAAAGGATAAGTATATTTGGAAAGGAAAAAATAAAAAGAGAATGAAATGTGGACTTGCTCTATCAACACATAATCAAGAGAACATAAGGTATGTTGATAGTGGTTGTTCCAAGCATATGACTGGGGATAAGAGTGTTATACAATATGTTTTCACACTCCACTTTGTTTCATCATACCACCAGTGTCACAAAATATGTTCTCCATGAAACATGTCTAAAACATCCCTGAAGAATTGGACGAATATTTACTTGAAAATATTATGAAAATATTGTCAAGAACCGTGTTTTACAAGCCCAACGTGTTTTGGAGAGGTGATGACTTGCACTACTTATTTCTAGTGCTAGAAGTGAAAATTTTGTTAGGAAATTCCATGTTGACCCTGTTTAGGAACTTCTTCCCAAAATGGAGGATAAGCTTCCCTTAATATAAGGCCCAAGAATGGAGAAGTGGTTTAGGTAGTTGATGATAAGAATGAGACCTTCCATTCATGACCATGGATCCTCTTTCCATGGATATTTCCCTTACGATGTGGAAATCCTCCTTCCTTTTATGGATCCTCAACTCCCTCTCCTTCCCTATAAATTATTCCGCTACCATCCATTAATGGTTGGTTGCCATCCTATGATCTGAATCATGCCCAATTGTTGCCATTTTCAAAGGAGGAAGATGTTTCAAGGTAGAGGCTAGGACTTATAGTCTCACTCGAAGGAGGCATAAAACATCAAGGCTTCTAATTGTGTTGATCCCTTTTTCATTCTATTAATACTACATTATGTGTTTCCTTCCCATAAATATGACAATTGTTTTCTATTTATTGTAGTGTTCCTCTATCTGTTGCATAAATTTTACTAAAAATTATTATGCTTTGTATATGTTTCTTTTATCCAGTTGTCTTTCCTTGCAGGCACTCATTTGTGCCAATGGAGAGGATATCATGATCATGAGTGTGGAAGAGAAAGAATCAAGCCTGACACCAAAGGCACTAGCATTAGAAAGAGGTAGGAAGCTTATCCTCCTTTGATTTTTCTAGTATAAGTTAGGAAAGGTTGCATATATTTGTCTCGTTTCTTACTAGATCTTCCCATAAGACTAGAGGGATAATTTTTGCTTGTAGAAAGGATTTCTTGCACAACAAAATGGCAACTCCACTGGGGAGCCAATAACCATTCACACCATATTTAGTTTTGGTATGTTTCCATTAGTTTGGAAAACCGCCTTATAATCCATAATTTTTATTTCTTATAAGTCTACATTCTGAGTGGTATGCTCTTTAGAGTTTCAAGTCTAGATTTGTTTTCAAATTTAATTTTATTTTCCTAATTTCTTCTCTCCCAGTGTATTTTATTTGAGAAACAGAGCACTGCCAGCATGGATATTACTAAGTACAGTCACGCTTAAAACCTTTTCTTCCATTTTCCACCAGTGCTGGTCCAGTTTCTCGTCCATCCAACACATTTTTTTCTAACAAAAAGGGAATTTCCAGTGCAGATTTTTATGGGTAAAGTAGTGTTGAGGATCTTTTCAACAAATATTTGGATGAGTAAAGTAGTATTGGTCCGAATTATTTAGAATTTTCACGGTTTTTTTTTTTCCTAGAATTATTGCATGTCCTGATCTCTAGAGTCTTCTTCCTAATATTTGTGCATAAAATTTTGATTTATTGTTGTTAGATTACTTGTGGTTTGAAAATTTTTGTTCCATGTTCAAGTAGTGAAAACGAGCTTGAGGTGAATCTTTGGTTCTTTGGGTAATTGAATTTACTATTTTATTGCTTGCATGTTTGTTTGATGAAAATTTTAGTTCTTTTAGAAACCAAAAATAATTTATTTTCATTTTTTAAGCTTTCATCTCAATATTTGTCATTAATTCCTAGAAATTTCATTAGATTACATTGCGTTGGAATTTTTTTTTGACATTTTTCATTGAGCATAGATTAGATTTCTCGGTGTTGAAAGATAAAAAAATGCATTTTCATTAACAAATAAAAATAAAAATCATGTAGGCGAATTTTATTGAATTTAAATTCATTTACTTCTTGGTTGTTGCATTGGGAATGTGAATTTGAAAGATCTAGTTAGGAAGCTCTTGTTTGCTGCATATGTGATTGTTGCATCAATGTTTGTACTTCTTTCCTACACTAGATAGCTTTCATTGAAATGAAAAGATTATTTTCTTCATGTTACATGCATCATAGGTGTGTTCAGGTGACATCGAGTTTTTGAGCCTTGAAACCAAAATATAATTCAATACCAACTTTAAATTTATCTCAAATAACCTAAGAAGAATTTGGAAAATTAACGAGAAAATATATAGTTTTAGGTTATAGACATGTTCTAGTGTGGTTAAACTTAGGAGTTGTCATTTTTTTCCACTGTTGCATCCCAAGGGTGAAATCCTAGTCAACATATGTAAGTGTATAGGATCATTCTCCATGTACCTTCAGATATATTGGATGGCGCTCCACACATGAAAAGTATATGGGAACACTCTCATCGAATGGTTATGCATTAATCGACACTACTACGGACTTCACTCTCATGTACCATTGATTATATTTTGGGAGTGCACTATAGGTTATTATCCATCCATATGTAAGAGAGTCTATCACCTTGTATATTGTGATACACCGAGCACAAAATTCAAGGAGGTTGGTTGTTGTATGTTAAGTTCTTGGTTCACCAAGGCGTATGTCGTAGTTCACAATTTCTTGGTAAACATTTATGCCTAGATTCCCCTCTTTTATTTATTTTTGTTGTTAATTTATAAAATTAATTAATTGACCACTAAATAAAATCCTCTTCATGGAACACCTCCTTAGTATATCTTAGGCTGATACTAATGGAAAATTTTCTTGAAAATACCAATCAAAGAATCCACTTTGATAGGAATCCTAGTCTTTTTCCTCCTTTTGGAAATATTGTTGCTCCTTATATGGAAATATTGTCCCTTCCTCAATTTACATTAGTTTTCTAGTTTGGTTGTTTTCTACCCTATGGTTCCGAATGTCCAAACTTCTTCTCAACCAAGTTTCCTTCACATGAACAACATTCTCCTCATGTTGATCCTAAAGTTGGCCCTTTTCCTTCTTCACTTGTCGTTTCTTCCTCCCATTCTTCCTCTTTGCATGGTGAAAGTCTTGATTCTAGTAACTAGGATGCTAAGAAGAAGAAGAAGAAAAGGTCGATGAAGAAGAAGCAAAATAAGAAAATGGGAAAACACGCAACCATTTCTACAGATCCAACTAATGTGGAAAAACATTCCAATCATCCCCATAAAGTGAAGTTCCCTTGCAGGTTATGTAAGGGTGACCAACTTCTTAGATATTTTTATGGTATTCCGAAGGTTTTATAAGTGTGTTCCACAAGCTCAAATCAGCCTTTGTCATAATTTTATGGAGATCATGCTAGTGAAAAACCCTCAACTAGTGATGATAAGGTACATGGGAAAAACAGTAAGGTAAAATTTCCTTGTAAGTTATGTGAATGGAATCATCCCATTCACCTCTGTCCTTATATGGATGATGCCTCAAATTTTTTGGAAAAACTTACAAATTTTCAACCTCATCTTCCATCTCGTTACTAGAATATTTCCCCTGATCCTCCACTAGGTGATGAAGTGATTGATAAAAATTCATCTCTAATTGATCCCACTCTCTCTAAAAGGGATACCAATGAGTCTATTCCTGACCAACCATTGGTTGAGAAGATGTTTGAATTGATTCCACCTTTATTTGATTGTACCTTTCCAATAGAGAGTGAACCTCATATTGCTCATGTTCTTCTTGTTTCTTCAAATTCAAATGAACTATAGGGAAATCCTCTCATTCCTAAGGTACAAGGGGGTGATATTCCCATTCCCATAACAAAAGGGGGCATTTCTCTTGTTCCCATGGCACCCCCTCCAAGTATTATGGTCACTTATTTTTATTAGAGTCGATGTTATTGTGAATTCTAATCACAAGCATACAAAAAAAAGCTCACTTTAGTTGTGCATACAAGCAGCCCTAACATCAAAGATGGTTGTCAAATTCCTTAGATCTGCAGTTAGTGATCATAATAAATGCTATAGAAATCCACATCTATACATTCTAAGACATTAAATAACAAATAATAAGCAAGAGTTTCTCCATGCATCCAATGAACAAGACAAGAATTTTTAAAGAATTTTTTGTATTATGACACCTCGAAAGGGAACATAGAAATATGTTACGAGTCCCCCTCAATGGTATCGGTTCTTGTATGTCCTCAGTGCTTCAGACCTAAGATCTCTATCTCTTGATGGTGCAGAAAACCAAGACAAAAATGGAACTCAAAGGGAGCTCACAAGCAAAAAGGAGAAAAACATGACAATGATGGAGGATCAAAGTCATACCAAAAGTATAGATCAAGAGTGATCTCTACAAAAAAAAAGGTAGTGATTGAATGGGAAAACCCTTCTATTTATAATAAAATATTGATTTGGTCTAGATATTGGTGCATAATTAAAATATTATTAACCAAATATAGATCCAAATTTTATGGAATATTTTATTATTTTTGTTGGAGGGAAAAATAATTTGAATTTGGTCAAATCCATTTATTTAGAAATAATAAATAAATGATTTATTTATTATTTTAAGAATGTGGTTAAACAATAATTAAATAAATAATGATTTATTCAATTATTTATAAATGTTTTAGTCAAATTTAACAAGGAATATTATTTAAATAATGTTTTAAATAATTATTCATAGAAAATAATAAGATAAATAATGGTTTATCTAATTAATTTTCTTGTTTTGGGTTAAATATGACCAAGAATATTAATTAAAAAGGGGTTTAATTAATTATCCCTTGTGGAAAATAAAAAAAATAAGGATTTATTCAATTATTCCTCATGGGGTTTCCTATTTAGACTAGAAAAAACTTAATAAATTATAGATTGTTAAGTTATTTTTCATAGTGAAAGCAATTTTACTATGGTAAAATTGGTCTTACATGGTGTACTTTAGTCCATCTAATAGTAACATGCTAGATAACCAAAAAATGGTGTAACATATTCCCCCCTAACGTGCGAGCACTAGGAGCTAATCGTATGACCGAAGTATGTTGTAAGAACTCAATCACTAGACACCAAAGGGGAGTAAGAGAGAGAGAAATATAAGGTGGAATGAAGGGAGAGAGGACACGACCCTAAGGAGGCGAGACCTATAGGTGTGATAAGTCTCTTTTATGAGTGAGTACTTATTCTACATGAGGCAAGGGAGGCATACCTATGCTCGCCAAGATAACAAAGTAAAAAGCATAATGATGCGTCTAGCAAATAAGGGACTAAAATATATAGTACATGCTGGCATAAACATGGGTTAGATAAAAACATGATAATGGATACCACATACATACTATTCCTGGGACAAAAGCTAGGACTTATACAATAATATTTGAGTACATGATATATAAGTACAACCAAGAGGCCCTGTAAAATAGGAAAGGGATCTGAAAATCTGAAAGATACATGCAAACTAAAAAAAATACGCTACAAGCGGCTGAGGCCAGAACCATAAAATATATGGAGCTACATCCAAGGCTGTAGTAGAGAGGTCATTTGGGCATGTTCAGGGCTACCTAAAGGGCCACCCCCTCATGAGGTCTGAAACATCTCTCACACACCCAAGAATCACTAGTACAATCTGCTACATCAGTGCACCATCGAGTATAAAGATCTCGGTCATGCCATAAGGAGCTGGAACTCAGAAACAATCAATTCAAAGGGAAATAAAGGGTCCCTTTTCTTGATCCTAGGCACAGAACAAGAATGGAAGCAAGAACCAAGGTACACCGCCCTCTAGACTTGTCTTTTAGAATGAATAAGCTAATGTCGACAAAAGGAGGTCCACCATAGGTGAGGCAATAGGGGAGCCTCAACTAATACACGAGGGATAATAGTAGAGTGACTGATATAATGACACCAATGATGATGGTGGAATGGGGGGTTACTAAGTAGCGGGTTGATGACTTCCATTGTTAGAGCATAAATGGAATGGATGACCTTACAGCTACTAACTCGACTCTGGAGGGGATATTAGATAGTAAAACTGAAGGATAAAATGTGCGACATGAGAGAGGAACAAAGAACTGAAGGATGGAGGACTGTGGTGGGTTACAAAAGGACTCGAGACAGACTCCATGGACATGATGATGACTCAACTTGGATGCTCTAGACTAGGGTGACTCGATGATGCTACCACACAGAACATGCCTGGTGGGAACCATGAAATCATGAGTACAAGATGGTTACTCAGAACGAAAATCGACATGAGCATGGAAAAGTATGAAGGCATGCTAGTGACCCAAGTACAAGTGTTTCAAGTGAATAAATTTAGTTTTGAGAGGCGGTTAAGTGACCATTTTTGGAAAACATGTGTCCGAGTGAAGTATCAAATCACCAAAAACAAAATTTGGCTACCTAAAAGAAATAAGACGGAAATTTTAGGACGGAAATTTTAAGGGTAATATTTCTTAAGATATAGTGACTTATGAGGATTAGGAAGAAGGTGGCCTTTGAAATCCTCTAGGAGGTATTTCCCTTTACCCAAATCCTTACTAATGGTGTAAGGGCCTAGGCATAATGAGTCAAACTTCCCATTACTGAGGACATCATGAGACTAGTCATACACTAGAACAAGATCACCTTCTTGAAAAGTACGGGGGTGGAATTTGTGATCATATTGAGATTTGGTGAATTTATTGGTTGTGTCAGTGGTTTGCAATGCAACACGACATTCCTCAGAAGTGCGCTCAAGAATGATAAGTATTTTTTCTAAAGTTTCGGTGTCATGGAGAAGTTCGACAACTAGATGAAGGGTAGGGATTTCACACTCAATCTCCTTGCCTAAAACAAGGTGGAAAGGAGTAAACCCGGTGGAATTTCTAACAGAAGCTCTATAGGCCCACAAAGAAGGGAAGAGCATAAGCTGCTAGTTGGTTTTTTTCTTATTCATCATCCATTGAAGCATAGTTTTAAGGATTTTATTGACCATTTAAACTTGGCCATTAACTTGGGGGTAATAGGGCGATGAAAATTGGTGCTCAAAGTCCAACAGAGAGGATAACTCATGCCATATCTCATCTTCAAAATGTCGTCCATGGTCATAGACCAATTGTTTCATAACTCCAAATCGAGCGATAACATGGTTAAAGAAAAAGAGGGATGTGGTAGTTGCCGTGTTGTTGAACGTTGGCATGGCCTCAGCCTATTTGGAGAAATATTAAACTGCTATGATGATATATTTGTGGTTACCAGCAGATGTAGGTCGATGCTCCATAAATTCTATGACCCAATTATAGAAGGGACCAACTGAGATAACAGGATGGAGGGGAGTCGAAGGGGCTCGCACCTTTGGGGTGAAATGTTGGAAATTGGAACAGTGTTTGACTGCTTCAATGCAATCACCAAAGAGAGAAGGCCAAAAATACCCAGTGTGCATGAACTTTTGGGAAGTAGTGAGACTGAAGAGTTGGCCACCATGAACACCGCTATGGCAGGCATTAAGCACTTTCTCAACTTCAACGTGTGTGAGACAACGATGAAGGATAGTATCTACAACATGACGTAAAGGTCATCACCGATGAGAAGGTAGCGATGGGGCTGGTGTCAGAAATGTCATCGAGCATCACGATCAAGGTGGAGGGAAAAATTTTGGGTTCGCAAATAAGTGAGTATGTCACCATACCAACGGTCGTCCAAAGTAATGGCAAACAAATGTTCGTCCGAAAAATCGTCATTAATTGGTGGATCCTGCGTACTGGTAGGTAATTCATGAATGAGCTCAACGAGGGCTAAACCTTTCTTAATTTTTGGTGTGACAAATTCAAGTTCTAAGTCCTAGAGGATAACGATCCAATGAGCATACTTCCCATTGATGATCCATCGACTCAATAGAAAGGCCATAAGGTTGTAATTAATCACAACCTTGGTGGAATGCATAAGGATATAATGAAGAAGTTTTTGGACTGAAAACACAACATCAAGTGCCAATTTCTCTTCATGTGAGTAAGACACAAGGGGGGCCTATAAGGTCCTTTCTGAAATAATAGATAACATGCTCAATTCTGTTGTCATCTTCCTGAAAAAGGACCCCGACGACCAAATGGGTGGAGGTTGAGATATACAGGATGAAATCCCTATCAAAGTCAGGGGAACAAATCAAGATAGAGGATATGAGAGAATGTTTCAGGGCATCAAAAGACTCTTAAGCATATTCATCCCAAATGAATGCAATGTTATATTTTAGGAATGTAAGGAACCCATGCACAGTGTTGGCATAGTGAGGTATGAACCATCAAAGGAAATTAGCTTTTCCTTGGAGGATTTGTAACTAGCATAAGGTACAAGGAATAGGAAGCTCAATAATGGCTTGAAATTGCAAGGGGTCAAGTGTTATACCATCTTTCGACACAATGAGGCCTAGAAGATGACCCAGAGGAACAAAAAAGACACACTTCAGTGAGTTGAGGTGGATATTATACTTGAAACATCAGAGGAAGATGATACACAAATCATGGAGGTGTTGTGCCAAATGTTTAGAATGCGCAGTGATGTCATCTAAATAATCATGAATAATATGAGCCGAGTCATGAAAACAGTATGACATGGCTCGCTAAAAAGTGGCTCTAGTCTTTTTAAGGCAAAACGTCATGACCCTATAAGTGAAGGTTCCCCACGGACTAATGAAGGTAGTCTTAAGCTCATCAACATGATGGATAAAAATCTGGTTGTATCCATAGAAACCATCCATGAAGGATATAACCTCGTGACCCACACACTCGTCAATGATTTGGTCAATGAATGGTGTGGGGAAGTTGTCTTTGGGGAAACAAATTTTAGGTCACAAAAGTCAGTGCAGACATGGATGGAACCTTGTTTCTTGAGAAAGGGAACTAAATTGGACACCCAAGTGGTGTATAAAATGGGATAGATAAAACTAGCTTGTTTGACCTTATCGATTTTGGCTTTGACAACCTCTCATCTAGAAGGATTAATGGGTCTCAAATTTTTACGGACATGATTAGCATGACGTCATGTATTGATATGGTGTTCGAAAATGGTAGGATCAAGTCCAAGTATTTCTGAATAGGACCAAGTGAAAAGATCGTGGAATTCCTTGAATAACTTAGTGTAAGCTTCAATTTCTTCCAGGGTGCATTGGGCACGCAAGATAATGTTTTCTTCTACCCCTCGTTTTTCAGAAATGTATCTTAATGGTAGGAGAGATATTGGCAATATTTCCTTCTTCGAAAGCATCGGGTGCAGGGATAGGATTTCTAAACGAATTGACCTCATAAGGAATTAAGTATTTTGTTTCCACAACATATTGGGTCATGGGACTATTGCGGGAGGAAGTATGTATGATGTTGTATAACATCCCATGGAAAGTTAGGGGTGGTCATCGCTTTCTTAATGTCTTCATTAGAATGGAATATAGGGTGAATAGTGGAAGGGAGACCACATGATGCAGCAAATCTACCTGAATCATCATCATGAGAAGAAAGGTTCACATGTCCATCGGCACGGGGGGTAACCAACAAACAATTAGATGAGGGATCCACCGATGTTGAGCCCAGGGTGATCATTGAAGGGAGGTGATACAAAACATAAGGGGATGCCCTAGAGGGGTTTTCCATTGTGGATCTCATAGATGATGATAGGTAGAAAACGGTGGCCGAAGGCTCCGTCATCTCAACATCAGGAGGGGGAATGTCAATGGGAGCAGATGTGTCCTCTGGCTTTTCCAAAGAAAAACTCACAAGTAAGGGAGAGGTGGACTCACTATTCTTGGCCTCGAATTGGAGGATTGCTTCTAAAGAGATGCAGTAGTCTTCGAGGCGAGGAAAGGGGTGAGTATATTGGCCATGGAAATCACACAAAGCATAAGGATGATTTCTGCCCAAATACTTGAGTTTTGGGGCTGAATTGGTTAAAGTGTCATGGGCCTCTAGGATATCAGACTTAGGAAATGCTTCATTGAGCAAGGGCTTGAGATGAGGCAATTCAAGACAGATATGGGTGGCATGAAAAATAACATCACACAAATCACATGAAAGGGTATGCTTTGGAGGTTGAGAAGGAATGGGGGTTGGCTGAACAGCCTTGTCCTTAGGTGCATTATTGCAGGATTTCCCCCCTCACCTGAGGCTTTCGCAACAGGAGTAGGTTCCCATTGAGGTGGTTGAGACACATAAGCAAAGGGAGGGGTCATAGCAACTGGTTGGACCGGGTTCAAATTTGTATAAGTTTTGGGCTGACCAGGCTGGATATTGGCTGGGGGGTCAATGTACCAAAATGGGATCCCTAGGGTCAAATTAGGAAGAGAAAAGGTAGCCAGAATAGGTACTGAAAATAATCTAGATGGGGAACACGAAACGGTATATGACCAGAAGGGTAGTGCTCAGGCGGGACAACTCTCATATGGTTAAGGATAGGGGGAACCGTTCCAGGAGGATGGATAGGATCATGGACACCAACTACAGATGAGGGGCCTTGAGGAGGGGGTCCTATAGGCTGAGTTGAAGTAGTAGGAGCAAGTTGCGGAGGGTGGGGCTACTGGCTAGTTGAACCAGTCTGTTTGAGGTTGGACCAAGAGGATTGCATCATGCGAACATTTGACGAGCTAGGGTCAAAGATAGAAGTGGGGAGACCAAGGAATGAACCAAGAAAAGAGGAATATTTATAGACTCTGGGTGATACAATGGTCGGAGGTTCAACTACTTGTTTATTGGCCACCGAAGAGATAATGGACTCTGGAGAGGTCTGGGACTTTAGTTCATAATATGTCAACTAATCGATGGTGATTATCTTTCCATTATGAAGAAATCAAATCTTACAGTGAACCACATATGGGACAGTAGACATCGTTTAAGTGTAGTTACGATCCCATAAAATCTTGTAGTCTAAAGGGGCATCAATGACTTCAATGTCAGCACAGACATTCTTGCCCGCAAGATTAATAGGAAAATTGCCAAACATGTCAAGGGGCTAGGAAGAGTGGCCATCCCACACACGGAGGGTGATAGTTGAAGGGGATAACGTAGGGGAATTGAGTTGCTTCCAAACAGAGGTGGATTTCACGCAAGTGGATACACCCTCATCAATGATACAACAGGAGACATTGGGATTCAGGATCTTGATAGGGATTTGGAAGGTGAGATATGCAGGAAGGGGGGCATGCTTTGACTTGTCAATGTATAAGACAATCAAACAATAATCTAAAGGATCCACAACACCCATAGAAGTTAGTATATTTTTTTGTTTTGAAGGGCACGACTGGAGGACTTCCAGCGTTGACATGGCAGCAGGGGATTGTGCCAAGTCATATACTATCTTGTAGGAGTGGTAAACTTTACAGGGAGAAGCGTTTCGACATAATGGTCCCTTGGGGATCTTGGAATGAACCTCTCCCTTGGGTTGAGTGATTAGTAAAGTACCATTTGATGTCGAAAGAGGCTCTATGGGACCTGAAGATGGGGGCTCGGTAACAAACGTAGCAGGGGGCTGGGTGTAATGGTGGGACCGAGTCTGAAGGTGGAGGGAAATGGTATTAGGTTGGTTAGAGTTCATCATAAGGATCTAGTAATTGGAGGTACCAGATGGAGGAAGTTGAGTGGCCCCGTGATTGTTAGGGGTTTGGGGAGCTACATATCCTTGTTGGGGGGAATGATTGGTAAGCACAGCCGGTTGGATAGGGGAAGCATAAGGAGGAACCAAAGGGGATGATTTCTATCCTCGGGATGTTTCTTGAGCTTCCCACATTTAATAAATATGAGGTAAAAGAGGACAATCATGGGTATAGTGACCATAGACACCGCAACAAGAACAAGGTTTATTCGTGTGCATGGACATGTCCTGATTGGGTTAAGTGACCTCTTGTTGGGTTTCAGTGTTAGATGTATTCCCTTGGTGATTGTTTCCTAGATTACCTAGGGCAGATTGGTTTTGGTTTCCTTTCCTATTATTTTTGGAAGTAGGAGGATTATTTTCACTCTACTATGCATACACCTTCCCCTAACAAGGGTGGGTTGTTGCTATTGCAAAGCTTGAGAAGGCAAGGGAGGATGAGGTGATAGTGCAAGAGGGTTTGGAGCACTAGGCTACAGATATGGATAATAAGGAGGTTGGGAAACATTGGGGTAAATAGCTTGGGGAAAAGGAGGATGCATGTTGCATCCTGGATACATGCTGGGGGGGCGAAGTGCAAGAGGAGTTTGCCCCTCCCTGAGGGAAACCATAACCCATGGGAGGATGAGTGTATAGATGTGAAAGGGATCCAATGATACCATCGGTGGCATGGGATGACCCCGGTGCATTGGAACCATTGGGTCTAGGGAGATCATGTAATATGGTTTAAAAATAACAAGATTGTGCATAGATCAGGTCATATTTCAATGCAATCTGGAGGGCAGCTTCCTTAGTATAAGGAAAGTGGTATGCGACATATTTTCCAATATCAAGGAAAAGGGATCTGAGAAACCAGTCCATGTAGGCACGGTCTTCGAAAATATGGGCTCGACATAGGCTCTTCCTTTTGTACCATTCTTGAATATGGTTAGATAGGCAGGTAGCAAAATTATGATAGAAAGAGGTCAAGAGTACGATACTGGTGTCATAGCGAAGGGGAAGCTGGAAGTAAGACAGAAAAGCCTTGGAAAGGGTCACAAAATTAGTATGAGAGGAGGAGGCCTGATCAACATACCACTTGGAAGCATCTCCATTAACTGTACGTTGGAATAACCAAAGACAGACAGAGTCATCGGTGATGGATTTAGATGAACACCACATGTGGAAATAACAAACATGGTTGGTAGGATCCCCTCCAGAATTTCCTTCAAAATTGGGGATGTATAAAGGAAGCTTGGCTAGAATAGTAGGACAACTAGGATCATGGTGTATGGGGTCATTAATCAACTGGCTAAAATCAGGAAGGTTTACGCCTGCCATATAAGGAAGCAAGGGAGCAGCTGGAATAGTTCTTGTTGTGCCACCACTAGTGAAGTTTCCAGGATTAGGGTCGAGGCCACCACTAGTGTTAGGTCCTGAACCAGACATGATGAAGGTGAAATGTGGAGGAGAGCTAGGGATATAACTAGAAGGGGAACCCGATGAACCATAATTAGAGTCAGAATGGGGACTCGATGGAGGAAAAACATGAACCCTACGCGATGGGGTAAGTCTTCCTAACGGAAACTAAGGATGAAGGCCTTGGAGTCTCTAGGATAAACGCCTTGGGGGTGAAATGATGGTAAAGATACATGGATCACAATAAGGAAGTGAGGTAAACAAGGGTAACGAGGTGCAGGATTAATTGATTACAATGTTTAAGTCTTGGTATGGAGGTGTAAACCAACCACTCTTCGATTAGGGTGTGCATGTATGTGATAAGTGTGTTAATTTTAATTAAGCTGAGACATGTGTAGAGAAAAAATAAAAAATATGTTGTATAACTGTAAATACAACTCAAAATTACATTAAAGGAAACTGAATGCGACAGTAAAATAAACAGCTAAATATACATCAGTCTAAACCCAAGGAGGAGGGATTCCTAACATCTAGTTTATGGGTGGGCGAAATCTAGAAAAAACACAAAAAATGGCCAATGGATATAGGGTCAATATGGATAGGGATATAAAGGCCATATCTACTGGAAAGTGGGGCAGAAAACAACAAAAAACCAGAGGGAAAAATGTTGCAAAATAGGTGGTGAAAGGCTACAACCTGAACGGAAATGGAGGGGACCCTAAAGGAGGACCAAACAAAACTAAAATGAGGTGTTTTGGATGGATAAATAACCAATCTAAAAGGGATCTAAAAGTACAGGTTTAGATCTGAGAAAAGGTTGAAAAACACTGAAATATTAGAGGACCTGCTTCAACTAAACTCCTCCTAAAATGGTGGAAGTGTACTGAAGCCCTAAGGGGCTTGGTTCCTACTTTGAAGAGTAAAAATAAGAAAGTATAGATCCAAGACGGGTAAAGAGGGAGTTCAAACAACCTTGAATAGTGGCTCAGAAAAACCTAGAAAAATCACATAAAAAATCCCACAAAAAGTACAAGTCGCAATTTCTAACCTGTTTTCCACTCAGGTCGTTTTCGGCTACCTGAGAGCTGAGGTCATAGTTTTTGGTCCAAAAAGTGTGACCTACACTTTTTACTGTTTCAAGAGAAGATTTCAGAAAAAAAGTGTCGTCTCTACTGCGGCTGATACCTATTACCTGCATAAAGGGCCCATAAACACATGGAAGATATAATTTTTATTCTTTTAGGGTTTTAAAGGTTAAAAAAAAACATCAAGAAATGAAAAATAAGAAGCTGAATAAATACCCTAGGGTTTGAAGTAGCTAGTCATGTAGGGATTTGAAAAATGACAGTGGTCATAATTATAAACCATTGTGGAATTGCTAGTTCTTAGTGTGAATTCTAATTGCAAGCATACGAAAAAAATTATCACTTTAGCTGTGCATAACAAACAACCCTAACTTCAAAGATGGTTTTTAATTTCCTTAGATCTACCATTAGTGATCAGAATAAATGATATATAAATCTAGATCTATTTAGTTAAATACATTAAACAACAAATAATAAGCAAGAATTGCTGCATGAATCCAATGAACAAGACAATAATTTTTAAAGAATTTTTTGTATTATGACACCTTGGAAGGGAACATGGAAAGATGTTGCTAGTCCCCCTCAATGGGATGGGTTATTTTATGTCCTCATCACTTCAGATCTAAGATCTCTCTCTCTTGATGGTGCAGAAAACACAGACAAAAATGGAACTCAAAGGGAGCTCATAAGAAAAAAGTAGAAAAATATGACAATGATGGAGGATCAAAGTCAGACCAAAAGTATAGGTCACGAGTGATCTCTAGGTAAAAAAAGATAGCGAATGAAAAGAAAAACCTTTCTATTTATAACAAAATATCGAGTTAGTCTAGATATTGTTGCATAATTAAAATATTATTAACCAAATCTAGATCCAACTTTTATGGAATATTTTATTATTTTTGTTGTACAGAAAAAAAATTTGAATTTGGTCAAATCCATTTATTTAGAAATAATAAATAAATAAATGATTTATTTATTATTTTAAGAATGTGGTTAAGTAATAATTAAATAAATAATGATTTATTCAATTATTTATAAATGATTTAGTCAAATTTAAAAAGGAATATTATTTAAATATTTTTTTTAAATAATTATTCTTAGAAAATAATAAGATAAATAATGGTTTATCTAATTAACTTTATTGTTTTGGGTTAAATATGACTATGAATATTAATTAAACAGTGGTTTAATTAATTATCCCTTTAGTAAAATCAAACAAATAAGGATTTATTCAATTATTACTCATGGGGTTCCCTGTTCCTATTAGAAACAACTTAATAAATTATGGATTGTTAAGTTATTTTTCATAGTTAAAGAAAATTTACTATGGAAAAATTGGTCTTACATGGTGTACTTTAGTCCATATAATATTAATAGGTTATATGATGAAAAATTGGTGTAATAGTTGACAGAAATGATGTTGTGTTCCTTCTTACATGCCCTTTCAGATCATAGTACAAGCTCATTTTTGGCTTTATGGATCATACATACAAGTTCAAAGTGACTCCACTGTACAACAAAAGCAACTATTACGGGCCCTTTTGGCAACGATGTGCTTGCCCAGACTAAAGTCTCACGGAGGAAATATAGGGGGATGCTAGAACTAGGTTTCTACATCCAGAGTGACACTAGACTGTGGATTTAGGGCCTTTCCTTCTTATTAGAACTTTGGAGGTCAAATCTCTCAATATTACCAACATTGTTCAACACAATTATTGAACTTGCTCACAAACTATGTGATCTTACTTATTCATGTATTAAACACAATAAATAACCATAAAACAAAATGTCATATTCAATTACAAAACAAAACCCTTATTCAGGATAGAAATTTATAACACTAAACAAAAGAAACACATCATTATTGCTATATCTTAGATTTCCTCAACAGTTCCTTGATCAACATCCAAATCTATCTCATACATCCACTTTCCACCCTACACACATAGCTGCAAGGGCATGCGCACATAACTAAAATATTTCCTAACGTCTCTGCGCATACATCTGTATGATCCTTTCCTCAAACCCAAAACACAGACTCTAACTCAGTCTGACATCCAAATTCATTGTAAAATATATCTCATTCATAACCTTCCTATGACTTCTATTTATACTCCTTATATAGATTTGGCTTTTACAATACCATGGTACCAAAGCATGGGTGGATTCCAACGTTCACAAAAGGTCCCAAAGCCCCTAAGACCAAAAATATAATTTGTGCTATGTGCTTTGCGCCTCGAACTATGGAGTCTTTACTTCATAGGGGATCCTAGCTCTAACATGCCCCAAACACAAAACGGTGACTTGTCCCGAGTCACAATGGTGGTGCACCATCAATCGTTTTTCTAATGCCGCACAAGAATCCTTTAGTAGAGGAAATGTATTGGCACATCGCTTTGTAAAACTTCCATATTTTATAACTGGAGCCACACTCTTCTGAAAATCACTCGCTTGATGCACGTTCGCTTGATTCACACTCACTTGTATCTGCAACCCAATTATATTATTTTTCCCCCAACCAACTGCACAGAGCATCGAGACTCTACGTCGACCATATAGTCATTGCAAACCACTAAGGATGGAGTCAGACCTGTAGATTTTTAATCTACTACTATTGATATGACTAGGGAAAAATTACCCATCCATCTTGGTGAGCTAGACCGCGCCTTTGTCTGTTACTTCCCGGACAATATATGGGCCGAACTTGTAGCTTCCCTAGGAAGTAAAAAAATTGATTTTGTATAGTAGAACCAGTTCCCCATATTTGAACATATTTTACTTATATGTCAGTCATTCCATGCCTTCTATCATTCCCTCTAAGCTTGATGATGAAATCCAAAAATGAAGAAATCCTCTTCGAGCGTGAGCAACTGCGCCAATATTTTCTCCATGATGTCCCTGTCCGCCATATTCGTTACTGCAATAATGTGAAGACTAAGCATAATATATTCCATGGGAATTACTGCCTCTTGTCCATATACTAATAGAAACAGGGTCTATCCAACCAGCCTCTTGCAGGTAGTTCTGTAGGCCCATAAAACAACATGAATGTGCAAGTCCTAGTTGTTTATTTTAACATTGCATACTTTAGTGATCACATTCTCGAAGATATTGTTGAATGATTCTACTATTCAATTCACATGGAGATGGTATGGAATACTCTTGTGGTGACTGACTTGGAATTATTCAGTCAAGGCTTCGATAGTTCTATTCAGGAAATGTGTTCCCCGATCGGTCATCAAAATGTTTGGATAAACAAACCATGACAAAATATGCTAAAAAATGAATTTGGTCACCATGTCCGTAGTGAAATTATTTATTGGTTGTGACTCAGGCCACCGAGCGAGGTGATCCATTGTAATAATAATTTACCACACACCTATCTTCTTTCCTAGAGGATCGATTGGACCTACAAATTCAATCACCCATTTATCAAAAGCTTGTAATGTTACTTGCGGCTGCAACACCATTTCATCTCTTCGCAACGGTCATCCAGTCCTCTCAAAAAATCACATGTGCTACAATATGCCTTTGAATATTTATATACCATAGGCCACGATAACCCAATGTGAAGAATCTTCTACACAATAGCTTTTCCTACATAGTGACCTACAATGACTCTACCACGTGATTCAACCAATATGTTGTGTCTCTCATGCTCAGAAACATATCTTCGCAAAATTTAATCAGCCCGCATTTTATACATGTGTCCTATAATAAGAGTAAAGTATGCCTCCCTTATGACCAACTCCTTCTTTTGGTGCATATTGTATTCCCAAGGTGTGATTCCCATGGAGATAAAATGATTAATATCCAATAAATTCTCATATGCAACCTTCATAGTCAACAACAGCTCATCAGGTAATCCTTCCTCAATATTTGTTGGTTCCTCCCCTGTCTCAATCCTGGAAAAATGGTATGGTTCGACATTTAAATGACCTAGCTTGATGATTACCTTGAATGATATAATTGGAACAACATTAGCCATCGACAAATATTACCCCTCCAACACAGGATTAACGACCAAATATTTTAAAGAAGAATGATCCCTAAACATTTTGAAGTTCACCCCCAATAAATAGTGCCTATAATTTTACACTTCATATATCATTGCCAACCCTTCACGCTCTATGGTGGCTTAGTTCCTTTCTGATTTAGACAACTTTCTGCTAGCAAAGGCTACCAGGTGATCAATATCTCATCCTTCGAGTTGTGCTAAAAAAACTTCTAAGGCTATGCAAGATGCATCGACATGTGTATGGAATATATTTTTCCAATCAGGGAAGATAATAATAGGCTCAGTCAACAATTTTTCCTTTAGGATATCAAGACTCTGATGAAAATCATCATCCCAGCAAAAATTGACATCCTTCTTCAATAAATTCTCCATGGGCATAGTAATCTGTGTGTATGTCTTAATGAACTTATTTTAGTAGACTGTATGTCCGAGCGTCGTGCGTAGCTACTAGAAATTTGTTGGGGGTTCTAAATTAATAATCATGATAATCTTCACAGGTTCTACCATCAATCCCTGTTTGCACACAATGTTCCCCCAAAAAATAGCATATGGTATGCAAAAATGATATTCTTTAGGTTTAAGGAGATTTGATACTTCCTACAAGTATCCAACATCAAGTGAAGACTAGAGATATGTTTTTTTAACAAGACAAAGACCATCTAGTCATCAAGATATACTTCTAGGAATTTGTGGATAAAGTCTTTGAAAGTTACAACAACAACCCTCAAAAATATAGCTGGCACATTCTTCAACCCAAATAGCATGATGATGTACTTAAAGGACCCCCACTTAGTAGAAATGGTGATATTTCTCCTATCGTCTGGTGCAATCTTTATTTCATGATATCCATAGAATCCATCCATAAATAAGTAAGTTTCCTGCCCACCAAAATTCTTTAAAACGTCTTCGGTGAATGGAGTGGGAAACGGATCATGGACACATGCATCGTTCAACTTGTGAAGATCAACACAGATCCTTATCTCTCCCTTAGTCTTCTTCTCCTAGACCACCATAGGGCTAACCCACTCAGAATCTTCAACTAGTTCAATCATGCCAACATCAAGCATTTTTTCAAGCTCTTCCGTTACTTTCTCATACTTTGGGTTCAACCAATATGGGCACTTCTTAACTGGTTTGGCACCATGCATAAAAGTGATGTGCATTACTCCTAGATCACCCACAATGCATTTTAATTCTGAGAATTTTGTAGGGAATAGGTCCTGGTATTCATGCAACATATCAGTGAGTGTTGGGCAATTTATTTGAACAAATTGCTGCATTAAATTATCGACCAGGGAAACTCGTGAGCTTGTGATGGTGCCAGCAATATATATGCAGGAGTAGGCAACTAACTCTATGTCTAACTAAATTGTTTACGATTCAATATAATATGCAAGGGAAGAGGCTCCTAACTTAGGAGGTCCTGGTTGTCCTTCCCTACAGTATCATAGAGAAATCATTCATAAAACCAGAAACGTGAAATAAAGACAACTCTATTCAAAAGCTGAAAGTAATATATTCTATAACTCTAACTCAATTAGTTTAAAAAGAGGAATAATATTGAAATGGTTCTTGACTCAAGAAATCCACTTTCACCTCAATTACCACTTAATGAATCACAGATTAAAACCAAGAACTTAAGATGGATAAATTATTAATGAAAGAAGCTCTTAACTTAAGAGACATGTAAAGTATTCCATTATAATTCATTCATCTTAATATCCGACAAGAGAATGAACTTTAATTGTTGTTCAGATTCAAAGAGAGAGAAAGACTAACTTAGTCCTTTGATTGTCCTCTCATGTACTAATCCAAACTAAACTAAGATTCATTCATAAGCATAAGAAATGAAATGACTTGAAACATAAAAGCAAAAGAATGAATTTCAATTATCATAGAAATCAAATAGAGAGAGAGCCTAACTTAGACCCTTGGATATCCTCTCACATGTTGATAAGATTCTAATTTAAAACTCATTCATCAATCACACACAAATCCTTAAACATCTAAGCAATGAAATGAAACAAAATCTAATATGAAATAAAATGTTTCTCTCATCCTTTTAGAGTGAGCTCAATTCTCTTAAGAACAAGACAAATTATTCCATATACTACATTAAGGAAACTTATATCTAAAACTACATAAATTCCATAAATTCATATTCTACACAATTTACATCTAAAACTACATAATGGAAATATATAAAAAAATGAAGCTTTATTCTATTCCATCATCAATTGGATACAATGCTCTAAGAGTCCTCTCCTTGGAATGGAGGAGGTACTCCTATTTATACAATGAGAAGAGTAACAAACTCATAATGATCATCCACTAATATCTCTAACCATCTAGACACATAACCCTATCCTCCATGATTTCCTCCATGATCTTTTCCATGAGGTTTATCTTCTTAACTTCGAATTTGATCATCCAAGGCCACATAAAGGTGTCTTGGAAGCTTCCTTTGAGCCTACACATGTCAACAAACTCATGCTAATTGTTAGGCATAAGTATAAGCATATTATTTTCTAAGTTTTAGCCATAAATTCACCTTAAAATGTTAAGAATTAATAAACTTTGGAAAAACATAGTTATGACCCAATAATGAAGTGAATGTAATGATATGGAGGTGGAATGGAGGTGACATGAAGGTAAAATGTGAAGATATTGATGAATAATGGAGTGAAAATAGGGACTATTTTGAGGCCCAACATACCCTCAAACTGAAGGTATTGCATGTCCTCATGCAATCTATTACATTACTTTTTGGTACTTGAGCTTTGGCTTAAACTCTGCATGAGATCATTTACTTAACTTTTGCAAAGCGTTATTTTGATGAACTACAACTTGGTTGGTTCTTGTGTTTCAACCATATTTTGTTTGTTGCGTTCATTGTATGATCTTTGCATAATGATAATGTGCTTTTTATGGCAGAGTATTTTTGTTTGAATGCATCATGGTTGGTTCTTGTGTAACAACCATGATTCTATTGGCATCCAATTAACTTTTAAATACTTTAGACAAAGCCATTTGTATGCTCATGTAATAGTAAATATATTTTGAAGGTAAGTGGGTTTAGAATGTGATATATAATTGTGGATATGAATGTGACAAAGCATGTATGTAAATGTATCCTTCCCATTAAACGTATGGCTTTGGCAATGAAAGGAAAGGAAGTGAAGTTTTTTTTTCCAAAAATTATTATTCTAACATTTCAAGGAATTTAATGGTTAAAAGTTAGAAAATAGCATACCTTAACTTACCCTTCCAAAAATAGGTGAGAGTCGTGCATGTGTGACTACAAACTGTTGTGAAAATGGTGGATGAAAGATGGATCTGCATTGTCGTATCAGCTGCTGGATCTGCTGCTACTAGATGAAAAATCTGAGGAGTCTGCTGAACATGGCTGAAAGTTGTATCTGCTGCTGGATGATGAATCCGATGAGTTTGCTGAATATGGCTGAAAATCTATAAGGCTTGGAAGGTATACAAAATATAGAAGTTACATTTTCCTCCCAGCCTTATTTATTGACTTGTCCTCAAGTGAAATACAATGAATATCATGAATGGAAATACAATGAATGGAAATTGGCTTCATCTGCTGCAAAATATGGGTCTTCAAGTCTTCAACGCTCGATGGCACAAATCTTGCTATGTGATTAAATGTGTCGATGTCGAACATAGCAAAAAGTTGTTGACTTAGTGGCCGTTAATGAATGCCCCTAGCCAACACAAGAGCTCCCACCATTGATTCCAATGGGAGTCAGGATGCCTAACACATCTTTGTAGGTACGAATAAATTTGTCGTGGTCGAGTCACCTACAAGATCCAACGAACAAGGAATATTAATGTACTCCCATTGTTCATTGGCAAGAGTACTTGCCATTAAGGCATGCAAGCCTCTAGGTGTTTTTCAATGATACTTAGACTCTAGAACTTTGACTCAAGCAGGGTTTTATTGGCGGAAATGAAAAAAAATGGTATGAAAATGGAAATGGAAATGGAAAATGGCTTTTATTGATGAGTTAGGAATAGATGAAAGGAAATGCATGGTGAATGAAGAAGAACTCTTGCTGTGAAAAATGGACATGGAAATGGTATGCGTTATAGATGTACAATTGATGGGATTCAAAATCTTTTCAGAAAGGGAGGTGGAAGGTAATGGTTGTTGAGATGGATTTGTCTTGAGAATTTTTCATGAATTTAGTCTTTGGAAGACTAATTGTCGTCACAATGTAGTCTCCGTAATGATCGCTTTGTCGTCCTGTAACCTGTAAAAAAAACTTGGCAGAAAGAAACATAAGTGTGTTCAAGAAGGAATGGCCAGTTCCTTCATGATTATTACGCAAAAAATTTATACCAAATAAAACAAATTAAGGACAATCAAAGGTGTTGAAATTGACTTAATCATGACATTAAAATCAATCCATTCTTAAAAATAACCATGAAAAATAATACTCCCTTGTCAGATAACTCATGAAATGTGCTTGGCAATTCTGTTCTGTAAAGCATACAAGAACCATGTGATGAGTTTATACCATCTTGATGCTATCGAAATAGAATTGAATCCTCCAATTGATTTTTAAAATTTGTTTCCAAGTGTTCCATTATTTATTTTGAAATCTGCGTGAATTTTGTGAAAAGTGTTTATTTTTTATTTTTTATTTTTCCCTTGTACCAACTGTTGCGGTTTCATCCAGTTCCATTATTCTCTCAATATGCATATCACCAAAGTTTTTTTATTATGCCAATGTTCTTCACTTTATAAAATGCCAATATTCGCCCCTGAAATCCTTCAAAACAATCACCAAACACATAACAAATTTTTTTATTTTTTATTTATTTATTTTTTAATGATAACAAACATAATATCATATCTAGTATAAAACAACATAAGAAAAATACATAGCAATCATAACAATTATATACAACAAATAATATGAAATTATAACTATTAATTAATGGAATTATAATAACATATTAATATATTAATATAATTAATACAATTAATATATTAATATATTAATACAATTTTTATAACAAACATTAATTAATAATTAAATAACATAATTAACAAATATATACAAAAAAATATAACAAATTACAATTATATTAACCTAACAAATATTAAATATATACAACAAAATTAAAAATATAAATAACAACAAAATACAATTATAATAACATATCAATATACTAATAGAATTAATATATCAATATATTATAATAACAAATATTAAATATATACAACAAACTATAATAACAAACATAACAAATTATAATTATATTAATATATTAATATATTAATATAATTATAATAACAAACATTAACATAGATTATAACTAAAAATAAATAACTAAATCAAAACAAAATAAATGCAATTTATAACAAAAACAAATTAAATCTAAAAATATAAAACAAACCAAAAGAAATGCAAAATAAAATGGAAAAAAAAACGCACAATAACTAAATTCAAGGCACATGGAGGGTTTTGCTTTTCGTTGCGGATATTTTCCCGTTGAGGCAGCGTAGGAACACAAAAATCGAACTAATTCTGGATTGTGGAGAAAACCGGCATCATCTTGTGGAGAAAACCGGGAATCTGAGTTCTTGATTTCACAATGGATCGATTGGGAAGCATGTTGCTCCTGGTGGTCTCGGTGCTTTTAATGGAAGCGGATCCCCTGCATACAGCTGCGAATGGCCAGGAAATTACAGGTAACTCTAACTGGTTGGGCGGCGTTGCATCTTCTGTTGACATCGGAATAGTGAAAAAGGGCGACAATCGGAATGGGCGTAGGCGACTTGAACGCCCTCAACCCCCTGTCATTGCCGTTGCCCAGCCCACCAGCACCACCTTCATCGACAATGTTCGTGGTCAGACATGAGGCTCGAGAAGAGCGTTGTCATGGGACCAGGGCTTCCCTTCAAGGGAAACGCTTGTTCTTCACTGGAGGCCAGACGAAGAGGCAAATTCAACCTCGACTTCGACGTGCCGGAGCTGGAGCTGCTGGGCTGCCAAATCACAGCGCCTCTACAAGCCTGCATGATATTGTTATGTGTATGCTCCACAGAAATTGTATGCTTGACTTATTCTTTTATTTGTGTACTGCTGTAGGATCAACGAAATTGATGGAATCATTTTGCACACGTGAATAGCAGACTTATTGGTAGCAGCAAACAAAAACAAACCCATGAATGGAGAAACATGTCCTCCGAATGTCATCATATCGATTTGAGGGACAAATGAATTTATAACCAAAGAACAATAGTCACAAAATGGTGCTATAGTTCGTTTTTATGCTCTCGGCCTTTTGATATGACGCAGTTTGATGTGTTTTGTTTTTTTGTGAAATTTTTTTTATTTAAATGAAATCTAACCTATCTTTTAAAAAAATAAATAAAAAAATGGGCTATTCTTTTCAAAAAGATTTTTTTAAATAATAATATATATATAAGATATATATTATTATTATATGGGATTTTTTTATTTTTTATTTTTTAATTAATTGTTTTGTTGTTTTATTATTTTTATTTCTTTTATACCTATTTAAAAATTGTTTTTTTTTTTTTTTTTTTTTATTATTATTAATCTAAAATTAAAATCTAAAAAATTTTATTTTTTAAATCTAAAACTAAAAAAAACTAAATTTCATAAAAAATTTAAAGATGTTTTTTTTTTCATTCACAAAATTAGTTTTCCAGCAAGAGTATTTTTATTTGAACAAAATCAACAGATTTTCTGATCTTCCTGATCGCACGAAGCGCAGGAAGAGAGCATACTCATCGCTTGATTTGTTTTTATTTATGCAGGGGGTGTGTTTTTGAAATGACGAAATTTAAAACTAGCTAAACATTAAAACATCAGAAAATTCAAACTTAAACTCCTTTGTGAAGATCCTGTTGTCACCAGGGTTCACAAATTATTTTGTCTAAAGAAAAATGCTAGTACTAAATTAAATTTCTAATGCCTAATCCCTTAGCACCATCCCCGGCAACGGCGCCAAAATGTTGGACAATTTATTTGAACAAATTGCTGCATTAAATTATCGACCAGGGAAACTCGTGAGCTTGTGATGGTGCCAGCAATATATATGCAGGAGTAGGCAACTAACTCTATGTCTAACTAACTTGTTTATGATTCAATATAATATGCAAGGGAAGAGGCTCCTAACTTAGGAGGTCCTGGTTGTCCTTCCCTACAGTATCATAGAGAAATCATTCATAAAACCAGAAACGTGAAATAAAGACAACTCTATTCAAAAGCTGAAAGTAATATATTCTATAACTCTAACTCAATTAGTTTAAAAAGAGGAATAATATTGAAATGGTTCTTGACTCAAGAAATCCACTTTCACCTCAATTACCACTTAATGAATCAGAGATTAAAACCAAGAACTTAAGATGGATAAATTATTAATGAAAGAAGCTCTTAACTTAAGAGACATGTAAAGTATTCCATTATAATTCATTCATCTTAATATCAAAAATCTCAACAAGAAACTACTTGCACACAAACAAAAGAAACCAATTTTAATTCGACAAGAGAATTAACTTTAATTGTTGTTCAGATTCAAAGAGAGAGAAAGACTAACTTAGTCTTTTGATTGTCCTCTCATGTACTAATCCAAACTAAACTAAGATTCATTCATAAGCATAAGAAATGAAATGACTTGAAACATAAAAGAAAAAGAATGAATTTCAATTATCATAGAAATCAAATAGAGAGAGAGCCTAACTTAGACCCTTGGATATCCTCTCACATGTTGATAAGATTCTAATTTAAAACTCATTCATCAATCACACACAAATCCTTAAACATCTAAGCAATGAAATGAAACAAAATCTAATATGAAATAAAATGTTTCTCTCATCCTTTTAGAGTGAGCTCAATTCTCTTAAGAACAAGACAAATTAAGGAAACTTAAATCTAAAACTACATAAATTCCATAAATTCATGTTCTACATTAACACAATTTACATCTAAAACTACATAATGGAAATATATGAAAAATGAAGCTTTATTCTATTCCATTATCAATTGGATACAATGCTCTAAGAGTCCTCTCCTTGGAATGGAGGAGGTACTCCTATTTATACAATGAGAAGAGTAACAAACTCATAATGATCATCCACTAATATCTCTAACCATCTAGACACATAACCCTATCCTCCATGATTTCCTCCATGATCTTTTCCATGAGGTTTATCTTCTTAACTTCGAATTTGATCATCCAAGGCCACATAAAGGTGTCTTGGAAGCTTCCCTTGAGCCTACACATGTCAACAAACTCATGCTAATTGTTAGGCATAAGTATAAGCATATTATTTTCTAAGTTTTAGCCATAAATTCACTTTAAAATGTTAAGAATTAATAAACTTTGGAAAAACATAGTTATGACCCAATAATGAAGTGAATGTAATGATATGGAGGTGGAATGGAGGTGACATGAAGGTAAAATGTGAAGATATTGATGAATAATGGAGTGAAAATAGGGACTATTTTGAGGCCCAACAGTGAGCTTGATGATTGTGTCATCATATCAATAGTCCCTTAGCTTGACAAACTTGGACACCACCTCTAAGCCTATGTTGACCTATCGTCTTTTGATTAGTTTTGCTACATCTATCATTGCTGTTTTAGGCACTAAAACCATGTGCTTTCCTTCAGATGCGGGGATATGAACATCATGTGGATCCTTCTCACTTTCCTCCACGGTCAAATTGTGACATTCCCAGGCCTATGCAATTTGCACAACCCAATCAGGTTGTACTAGTCTTGTGTTCCTTAGTAATCCAGAATACATATGCCTTCACTTCTTGAAGAGCCTCATTAATGCATTCCTATCCATCTGTGAAGCTATATGTCAACAAGAACCATTCTACCATCTCATCCCAATCTGTCATTCCATGGAACAATTATGTCTCAAGATACCATTATTGAGCTATCGTCTCCAAATAATGAATGAAAATTTGTGTCCATTATGGCTGAGGTTCTAGCCCTAAATCTGCAATCCAAGGAGCTAAATGATCGAGCATATCCTTATCTCGATCATGCTTATCCATAATTTTTGTGTAAACCTGACCAAACCTTAACCTTATTAGTTTCAAAATTCTCTCCATCCTCCTAAACTTCCTTTGTGTGCAACCAACCATCGGGCTGGAGTGGACATTAATGAGAAGTCCAAAGCGTCACACATTTGTTTCTCCATCACTTTCTGCTCAAATTCCTCCAAGAACAAGACAGAATTTCTTGTTCAATAATAAAATGGAAAGCCACAAACTTCTGAATTGACACAACAGATATTTTGTAACCTTGTTACAATGCCTGATGGCTGCTTCATGAAATTTATTCTGCCAGTCCTCCAACTCCTCATTGGAATCAGACACATTTGAACTATCATGCGCTGAACATATTCTTCCATCTACGGTGGGATTAATATAGTCTTTGTCCCATGTAGTAAGATGATAAATATGATCAATCGCAACATCACCATACCCATGCTGGATAAGTTCTGCAAAGTGCATGCCTTCAAAGGCATCCAATGGGACAATGACTCGAGTGCCATCCTTTTCAAATACCATTATCTTATTCTTTGGGTTTATTATAGCATCCATGTCATAATCCCAGTCAAATCCTAATAGCATGGGGTATGGATCACTATCATCAACAATATCAATGACCTCAAAGTCAAAAAACACACTCACACCATCAATATCTACGTTGACTCCTTGCAATTGCTCCGTAGGCATGATCTTCTACTGATTTTCCATCCTCAGCTAAATAGGAGACCATTGCAACTTCAACTTTCCCATCCATTTGTAGAACATTATAATTCTATCCAAGATCCAAATGTACTTGATCCATGTCATAGTATTTTTATCTGCATAGTTAATTGTATCTCCTGTCAAGTTCTCTTCTTATGATTTTACACTTTGTTTACTGCGCGTTGTTCCATCAACAACTCTTCTTTACCAATGCAATTATCAAGTAGCTCCTGCAATCCTTCAACAGCCCTTTGCTCCCTTAACAGCTTCATGCACATCTGTAAGAAAAATGGTAGTATTGATGGACTAGATCCCTTTACTTTAGCATTCTGTTTAGGCATCTTTTCTATTGGGAACAATTTTCTCTGCACAGTTGATGTTGCAGCCTTAGGATTCATAAAATATTTCTTCACTTCCATTAACGTCTCCTCTTTGCAATGTATAGTAAAACCATAAATATTATCTTAAACCTTCCTTACCCATGTGTCTGGCACAAACCTCTGCCCATCTATGAGGTTTCCTCCAATATTCATACATTTGTGCATGAATATGTTAACACCTGGAACTCCTTGGTCTGGTTCAGCCTTCATCATATGTATGTTTTGTGTTGGCTAGTGGTTGCACTTCTCCTACATTTTAGCTAACAAAATGGGAAAATCTTCTATTTCATGACCAAATTCTTGACGATACTTACAAGACACAGTAGTAGCATTCTGGAAATATCTAGAAAAAAATCTAGTTTGTACACAGTTGTAACTAGTGATCTGACCTCATCCATGACCTGCACCTCCTCCTTGGACACACCCTTTTCCTAGGAAACCTCCTCACGTGGTCAACAAACCCGAAGCTTCACGACCTTCTATTCACATTCGATATGCACCCAGACTGTTATGCAACATTAGATCGTAGCTCCTACAATGTTTTTCAATGTTCCCAACTGAACTACAAAATTTGCATAATATTTTCTTCAACGATTTGACCAACTTTTATAATAAGTGACAAAAATAGGTTGAATTTTGGCCTACAATTTTTCAGATACTACACCATACAGTAGACCCTATACTTGGCCCTCCGCTCGATCCATGTTTTAATGGATTCGACATCCCAACACCCACATAATATCTAAATATAGGACACTTCTCCTTGTAGTGACCCTCAGCCTTGCACATGATACATTAGACCTTCATTCTCATCTCTGGGTGAAACTCCTTTACTTTCATTAGATCTTGGAGCTCCATGTGCAGACTTTTCAACTGAGTCTGAATTTTTTGCACCCCTATGCTTGCATTAGTTACTGGTGAAGCATCGAATTTCATGATTATCTACAGTTATTCATCCTAAGTTACGATCTTCTATCGTGACAATGGAAATATAATATGCAGAAGAAATCCAATAATAAACCACTCTTTATGTTGTTCCTCTAGGATCTTAAAGCTAATTTGACTCAAAAATTTCTTAAGTCTTTGATCTTCCTCCCACACAGTCTTAGTAGTTAGCTGCTTAATTTATTTTATCTCGGTGATACACTAGGATTGTGACTTCGGTTTCTTGAATTCAACCAATGAATAATTTGCATTTGTTGTAATAAACATCATGTACTATGACAATGTTTGATATTACAGCATAGTAACCAACTGCGCTTTCTTCGTATCTTCATCTGTAACATTATGCGAAATACAAATTTCTTCTACTATAGACCAGAACTGTCCAGTGTCATATTTTCCCTTGAACAAATGTATATTTGGTGGCTGGTCCATGGGGGGAGGTGGAGGTGGAGGAACATAACAGGATGGAGTGATGATGGGGGTGGAAGGTTGGTGAATTTCCACACCACTTTGTTGAATTTTGGATCCCAGTGGAAAAATTTGCAGAGTAGCGAGGTTTTTATCTCCCCCTTTGGTCTCAAAAAATATTTTATATTCCCTCTCAATATATGTTCCTCAACTAGTCCTAAACATTTTTCCACTTCAAGTAGCACCAGGTTTTTTGTCTTCAACCATAAATATGAGTGCAATCATAGTATACCCTTTTCACACAATATAGTTTTGATCCAAAACTTTAGTGAATTTAGGTACTTACCTCACATGCCTTTGAAATTTTTTCTCTGCTTCACTATAGGACACAATGGTCTCGATAAAAAACTCAGTAATGAATCCCCCAAGGATGCTATTAATATAGAAATCAACAACTCTCATGATATTGCTATCGGTATTTTTTATTTTCTCAATCAGATCTGGGGTGCACACAATATGTCTATTATTAAAATAGCCCATTTTCATAGCTAGCCTTCAGATCCGCTCATGTAGCTCGCTAGAAAATGATAGAAATAAAAGCTCATACTAATCTGTATAGATATACTTATGTAACCAATGTTTAGTAGAGATACGCAAACTTATGATTTCTTGTGTAGTAAACTCACGTTCTTTCATATCTATCCAATCTTCAATCTCTTTCTTAGATAGATGCCACATCCAACTATCCCTCAGTCATATCCTAGTCTCGGAAACAGAGCCATTTGTTGGTTTTATGGGGCTTAGACCCAGGTTTAAAGTGATTGTGCAGCAAAACAAAGCCCACTATTACTGGCCCTTTTGGTAATGATCTGCTTTCATAGACCAAAGTCTCACCTGAGGAAATATAGGGGAATACTAGAACTGGGTTTCTGCATCTAGAGGGACACTAGACTATGGATTTAGGGCTCTTCCTTCTTACCATAACTCTAAGGTCATATCTATCAATATTACTAGCTCCATTAAACACAACGGTTGAAATTTCTCACAAACTGCACGATCTTACTTATTCATGTATTAAACACAATAAATAATCATAAAACATATTGAGCTATTCATTTATAGAACAAAGCCCTTATTCATAATACCCATTCATAACAATAAACAAAAGAAACACATCATTATAACACATATTTCCTCAACAGTTCATACATTAACATCCACATATCTCATACATCCACTTTCCACCTTGCGCACACAACTACAATATTTCCTAAGGTGTCTGCACACACAACTGTAGGATCCTTTTCCTCTAACAAAAAACAAAAAATCGAACTCAGTCTGAAAGGAAAATGCATTGAAAAATATATCTCATTCATAACCTACATATGACCTCTATCTTGACTCCTTATATATATTTTTATTTTACAATACCATGGTCGCAAACCATTGGTGAAGTCCAACATTCACAAAAATTTCGTACCCGTTACATAATTAAGGGGCTTTGACCCACCCCAAATCCCGTAAGACAAAAACTATACTTTGTGTTGTGCGCTCTGCACCTCGATCTGTGGAGAATTTACTTCATGGGGGATCCTAGCTCCAACAATTATCATATACTCGTACCTGGGACAATCGTAGGTGAAGGTGCATTTGTTAGTATTATGTCTGCAACTACTTGGCCAACTTTAGGTTCTCCGCAACTTGTGCCCGTTACCCAAAATTTTTTGGCTTTTAACACAGGAACCAATCAACCATTAGGGATCATTCCTAAGTTTCCTATTACCATGGGAGAAAAAATGGCCTATATAAATATAATGGTTTTCCAAGGCCCTTTGGATTTAATTTACTCCTTGGTCATGACTATTTTTATGTCATGGGAGCTCTTGTCTCTTCTCTCTTTCATGTGATGTTTTTTCTGCATGAAGGAAGAATCGTGACCATTGATCAACTTTCATTCATTGATCCTAATTTGGCTCCCAATTAACCAATATCCATAATTGGTCCTTATATGGAAGTGGTATCTTCCCGAACATAGGTTAATTATGTGGAAACTTGTTCCATGCTCGTGTCTACTGATGATATAGTTAGTGATATAGTTCATCATTTACTGGGGGCATTAGATCATGATCTTTCCATTATATCCCTTTATACATATCCCTTCCAGAGTGTTTTTCTCCCATCTAATGAGAACCTCTTGGAAGACATGACATCTTATGGGCCATAATCTAGGTGTTGGAGCATAGCTCCTTTTCTTGTGTCAAGCTCCCTAAGAAATGAAACAAGGTTCTCTGGAGAAAAGCTCCTTTTCTTGTGTCAAGATCATTAAAAAATGAAACAAAGTGTCTAGAGCATGGTTCCTTTTCTTGTGTCAAGCTCATTAAAAAATGAAACAAGGTATATAGAGAAAAGCTCCTTTTCTTGTGTCAAGTTCATTAAAAAATGAAACAATGTCTCTGGATGAAAGTTCCTTTTCTTGTGTCAATCTCGTTAAAAATTAAACAAACCGTCTGGAGAAAATTTATTTTTCTTGTGTCAAGCTCATTAAAAAATTAATCAAGGTTCTCATGACTATAGTTCTTTTACTATGTCAGCCTTGTTAAAAAATGAAAAAGGTTCCTATGAGAATAGTTCTTTTACTATGTTAACCTCGTTAAAAAATTAAATAGGTCCCCACGAGAATAGTTATTTTACTGTGTCAAGATCATTAAAAATTGAAACAAATCCCCTTTTCAAGTCTTTTATTAGATATCATAAATTCAGAGTTGATTATTTCACTTGTTCTCATAAATGAACCTTCGTTCCATTCATATGTTAGTAACCAATAGTATACTTAGGTTAATGAAATGAAGCTTGTGGGGGCATGTACCTCGAGTTGAGTCATTCTATTGGGGGCATGCAAACTTATTCCAAGCATAATTTGTCTCAGTTTAAATCTTTTGTAAAAATGAAACCACTCTCAAGAATATTTTTTCCTCTATTTCAAGCTTGTGTATAAATGAAACCATCTTCAAGGTTTCTCAAGCATAGTTTCCCATGTTTCAAGCTTGGGTAAAAGTGAAACAATTGTGATTCTGCCTCTTTTGCTTTCCTTTTTATCTGCCTCTTCCACTAGATGAGCCTTTGTTTTCACATTCCATCATCACCACATTCTTGGTCGATCATACACTCTCACTTGGTTATTTTACCCTTGCCTAAGGAACCATTGCGATGAGTGGTTTTGTTAGCCAACCTCTTGACCTTTACATGTTTTGAGTAGTTCCATTGTGACCAGAACCAGTTTCTATCGTTTATACCACTCTATCATCTAGGAGGAGTCCTCTTCCATCTCCTTCAGACTCTAAAAACATGAAAATAAGTCGAGCACTTGTCCTTTCAAGCTCATAAAATTAAATGAAAAGACATCTACCCACTATATGTTTAACCCTTTTTCGGACAAAACATACTAGTTATGAAAAATGAATAACTTAGTCAAACATGGCTAAGAGGTTCTCTTGAATATTTTTTTCTGCCTTTCCTAATTTGAGAGACTATTTACGAAAATAAATATCAACAATTTTCTTTTTTCCTCTTTTTTAAACTCTCTAAACATGAAAAAGATGTCAATTTACCCCTCTGTCGGAATTGTAAAACTAAAACGATGAAGGAATTTTCAAAATTATGAGGCTGAGCTAATCCTTCCCAGGGTTCATTAATAACAATATGATGGGTTCACCTGAAGGGTGAATTTATACGACAAGCATATGGTGTCCTCTTCAAGCTTGAGATAAGAAATAAAGAGGTGCTTGCTAGAAATGGTAGGGGAAAATGGAAGGAAACATATATCCTATATTTTGTGTGAAAGGCAACATGTTTCTTTTGAACATGGCACTTATTTGTATCTCATTTCAGGTTTTGGATATCCTCACATTGTCATTTTCCTTCCTAGGTTTAGTAAATACATTTGCATGTCATTTGATTATATCCTATTTTCATCATGACCTCTGATCCTATTTTGAGTAAAATTCTTCCAAATTCCATAATTGTGTCACCGATATGTTCAAGAGAAGTCCCACCTGCAAATTCAAACCACTTATACCCTGTTTTAATTTCTCTGCATCAATCCTTAATCACTCTTGCCAAATTTTCAAAATCCTATGTTTCTTGTTGATTATGTGGGAAAAATTATGACCCTCCTTCGATGGATAACTTCTTGTCAACTATAGTTCATTATATAGGAAGATGATATAGAAATCCCCTTTTAATACCTTGGAGCTTATATGCTTCAATGGCAGGTTCTTCATATTTTACGATAGGTTCACATCACTGGCCTTCGATTGAATGATTATAAGAGTGTTCAAATTTAGCTTAATTATTCACACTTGTGGATTTTGTTGTTGTACCTTGAGAGCCATTGCCATCATTGGTGGTTTCTCTCGTGCCTGTTAAATATTTACATCATTAACTAGAAATCAGGTGGTTTCTAACATGTTTGACCTCAACACATCTATTCACATGGTTATAATCATACTTTGGTTAGATCGAGACAAGGTGAAGACCTTGGGTTTCATTTGATAGATCTAGGTTTCATGGAGTTATTTAGTATTCATGATTGTACACATTATGCTTTCTAGTCGGATGGCTATACCCATGTCATGGATACATGTATTCATGATTATAAACATTATCCTTTCTAGTCGGATGGTTGTGTCCATTTTGTGGATTCATACATTATTAGATTCCTCCTTAGAGATGTATCACTAGGAATAATTACATCATAGATGTCAGATATATTTTATTTTGTTTGATTTTTAGGTCTCCTTACGGTGGTTCTATCAGTCCTTTCCTTTTCTTATAAATCACTTCAGCCATCACTCCCCGTTCTGACTTCATGCTTTAAGGGGTATCTGTTATACAATATTTTTTCAGACTTTGCTTTGTGTCATCATACCACCAGTGTCACAAAATATTTTCTCCATGAAAAATGTCTAAAAAATACCTGAAGAAGCGGAAGAAGACATGAGTTGAAAATATTCTGAAAATATTTTGAAGGACCTTCTTTTACAAGCCCAATGCATTTTACATGGCTGATGACTCGTGCTTGTCACCTTTTTCACTACTTATGTCTAGCATTGGCAACGTGAGTTTTGTTAGGAAAATCCATGCTGGCCCTCTTTCAAGCAGTTCTTACCAAAATGGAGGAGAACCTTCCCTTACTAGAAGACTTGAGAATGATGATGTGGTTCCAGGTAGTTGATGATAGGAATGAGAACTCCCATTCATGGCCGTGGATCCTGTTTCCATGGATCTTTCCGTTAATATGTGGAACTCCTCCATATTTTTGTGGATCCTTGACTCATTCTCCTTCCATATAATTGAAACCACTACCATCCACTAATGATTGGCCACCATCCTATGAGTTGAATCATGCCCAATTGTTTCCCATTTTCAAAGGAGGAAGTTGTTTGAAGGCGAAGGCTAGGACTTGGAGTCTCCCTTGACTGACGCATCCAATCATCAAGGCTTATGGTTGTATTTCTCCCTTTTTCATTCTATTAATAATAGATTATGTGTTTCATTTCCATAAATATATCAATTGTTGTCTATTTATTGTAGTGTTCCTTTATCTGTTGCATAACTTGTACTAGAAACTATAATGTTTTGTATACGTTTCTTGCTCCACTTTTTTTTCCTTGTAGGCACTCATCTGTGGCAATAGAGAGGAGATCGTGATTGTGAGCATGGAAGAAAAGGAATCAAGGCTGACACTAAAGGTGCTAGCATCATAAAGAGTTAGGAAGTGTATCCTTCTTTGTGTTTTCTAGTATAATTTAGGAAAGATTGCATATATTTGTCTCATTTGTTGCTAGATCCTCCCATAGGAATAGAGGGGTCATTTTTGTCCGCAAAAAGAATTGGCTGCATAACAAAGAGAAAATTTATGTTTCTAAAAGAAAAATACTGAGGGAAAAATGTCACTTTGGGCAACAATTCCCAAACAAGAACTAAGGGTAAGGGCATAGTCAAAATTGGTCAAAATACGAAAGCCCAAAATGTGTTGTATGTGGAAGGTCTCAAGCACAACCTGATTTGTGTAAGCCAAATGTGTGATAATGTCTATGCTATGAAATTTTGATACAATGACTGTGAGATTTGAAATGAGAAATCTAGATAGTTGGTGGGAAAATTAATCATAACTCACAATATTGTATATGTGTTTTATGAGTCTAGACTAAAATATTATTTGGGTAAGATGAATGAAGCATGATTGTGGCACAAGATACTTGGTCATATGAATTTTGACAGGTTGATAGGAATCAACAAGCTGGGAGTTGTGAGATGTTTTCCAAGGCTGTCAAGGCCTGATAATTCAATTTGAAAGTCATGTCAATTTGGAAAGTAGACTAGGACTCATTTCAAGAAAACGAGTTCTCTTCATCTAGACCAGTCGAGCTAATTCACATAGATATCTGCAACCCAACTAGAGAAAGAATCCCCAGAGGAGAAAGGTATTTTATGCTGCTCATTGATGATTTTACCAGGGCCACTTGGATCATTCTCTTAAACTAAAAGATAAGAAGAATTTAAGAATGTTAAAAAATTTAAATATCAATTATAAAATGATAAAGAATTAAATATCAAATGGTTAACATCAAGTAGAGGAGGAGAATACACTTCAAGAGAGTTTGAAGAAATATGTGAAGAGCATGACATTAGGATTAAGAATTCTATGGCTAAAGCTTCACAACAAAATGGATTATTTGATAGAAAGAACAAAAAAAATCCATGAAATGGAAAAAGCTATAATGGATGAAGTAGATGTACCTCACATATTCTAGGGAGAAGAAACATAAGAAAAAATGAACCTATAAAACATATCAAAACTCAAAGCTAATAGGGATACAAATTCTTATGAGTTGTGGAAGGGAAGACCTACATCAATGAAACATTACGAGGTGTTTGAGAGAAAATTATTTATTAGAAGGAATGATAAAAATCCTGGAAATTTTTATTCACACACTGATGACAGTATGTTACTTGGGTAATATTCTCGAAGTAAAGGATACAAGTGCTAAAACAAGAGGAAAAAGAGGATCAAGGATTGCATTGATGTAGTAGTAGATGAAATAGCTCCACAACCTCAGATCTACAAAGGAAACATGAACTTATATGGATAAGAGATTTCAACCATCAGGTCCCCAAATCATGAGGAAATAGATTCATTTAATGAAGACATGGAAATGATCACAAATCCAAGGCCCAAAACACCTTCAATATATGTACAAAAAGAACATCTTGAGAGTCAAGTTCTTGGAGATCAAAGACTTGGTGTTCAGACAAGGAAGATTTTTTTAGAAGTTCAAGTTGTGAAAATATTGCTCTGCTATCTTAGGTTGAACCTAAAAATCTCAGCCAGGAAAGTTAGGACAAGTTATAGGTGAGATATATGAATGAACAACTTCATCAAATTGAGAAGAATGACACTTGGGAGCTTGTTACAAGACCCAAAGATACAAATTTTCTAGGAAGACAACGGGTTTTCAAAAAAAAGTTAAATGAGAAGGGCCAAGTAATTAGGAACAAGGCTCATTTTTTCTACAAAGGGTATGCCCAGATAGAGGGGGTAGATTTCAAGGAAACAATTTCCCCAATAGCTGGAATGGAAGATATAATAATATTTATTTCCTTTTTTGGTCATAAAAGCATCAAGGTTTATCAAATGGATGTAAATTCAGAATTTATTAATGGATCTATGGAAGAAGAGGTTTATATGGAGCATATAGAATGATTCACACTCATCGAAAATGAAGGATTTGTGTGAAAACTAAAAAATGCCTTTTATGGACTTAAAGAGGCTCCTAGAGCCCGGTATGCAAGACTTGCTCGATACCTTCAAAAAAAAGGCTTTAATAAAGGTATTTTAGACAAAATTATATACATCAAGTATGAAGATGATCATCTACTAATTGTATTAGTGTATGTGGATAACATAATCTTTGCAACGACTTGGAACAATTGGGACATCAGTTCACAAACTGTATGCAAATATAGTTTGAGATGTCCATGATCGCAGAGTTGTCATTATTCTTAGGATTTAAAATTTCTCGATCAAAATATGGGGTGTTTGTCTCCTAATCCAAGTACCTACAAAAAAATCTGAAGAATTTTTCGCTGGAAGATTGCAAGCCATTTAGCGCAACTATAGTTACATGATGCAAATTGTGCAAAGAAGATGAGATATCATTGATAAATCAAACTGAGTATAGATCAATGATAGGAATTTTTTTGCACCTCATAATGTCAAGGCTGTGCATCATGCAAGAACTAGGTCTTGTGGCCAGATTTCAAGCTTTCCCTCATGAAAGTCATGCCATCGTTGTCAAAAGGATTTTCAAATATATTCAAGGAAAAACTGATTATCGACTATGGTATGATAAAATAATTGAGTTTAATTTGAAGGCCTATACTGATTCTAATTGGGCAAGAAATATTTATGACAATAAGAGCACCTCGGTTGCAACATACTTTTTGGGAAACTTATTAGTGTCATGCATCAGCAAGAAACAAGAATCCATTTCTTTATCAATTATTGAAGAAGATTTTATTGTAGCTTACACTTGTTGCATGAAAATTATATGGATGAAGCAGAACTTGAAGAAAAGTAAGCTACAGCTGACTAATCATATTCCAATCATGTGTGATAATACTAGTGCCATCAATATCTCTAAGAATCCTATCATGCACTCAAAGACCAAACACATCCCTATCAAGTTTCATTTATTAAGAGAGTAGGTTGTAGCTAATGTTGTTTTACTTGAATATGTGGACACTAAAGACCAACCTATAGACATATTTACTAAATCACTAGAAAGAGAACCCTTTGAATATCTTAGGCAGTAGATAGGGGTTATGAATCCTCCTCCCCAATGAATCAATTAAATTGTGTTAGCAGCTACTCAACATGTGGGATCAATTAAAGAGTAGGTTTTAGTGGTTTAGGGGGATTTTAAAATAGAATCATTTGACATTGATGCCAAAGGCGGTGAAGATTATTGTTGCAATGGAGAAGAAAATCAATTAAGAATACATCAGAGAAGAAAAATAATGTATAATACCATGCCTTGTCTTAGGGGGATCTTATATTGTTGCCATCAATTCCAAATGGGGAGATTTTTGGAAAATTTATATTATCTGATTGGTTGGTGGAACTTGGTATGTTGGAATTGATGTCAACCTGACTAGCTTTGAGGAAAATTCTAGGCAAATAGTTTGCAGCCATGTTTCAAGTATAAAATGGGCTCAAATATTGTATCAAGCCTTCTCCACTAGAGAGTGCTTTGAAAAATATTTCCAATGGTATATGGATGTATATAAATTTCCATAATAATAAAAATTTATTGATATTTAAAGTAAGGACCTTGAAGTCCTTAGGATTAGGCTGAATTTTGAATATCAGAAATAAGTCTCCCCGAATTTCAAAGCCTCGAGACCTCGGGAGGTCAGAATATCAGAGGGTAAGAATCTCGGAAGATTTGAAATGTTTTATTTTTGAGCAGGAAGAATATCGAGGAGCAGGAAAAACATCAAAACTCTAAATATCGAAAGGATGACATATCAGAACCTCAGAGGTTCAAAAATTCGAGTTTTCAGAACCTTGTAAGTTATTATGAATGATTTATTTTAAAAAAAAATAGGTTTGGAGGAGCATGGATTTATAAAGGAAATCATTTATGAAACCAAGGACCAAGGGATCCTTTCTGTCTCCTCAGACAAGACACATGGAAATCGTTGATTGGTCCTAAGGAGTTGATAGTGGTAGATGACATCAACAAGACATGGTAGTACAAAGGACATGTTGAAGTAAAAATTAGAAATATTTGGTAGCCTAATGGGGAAATCCAAGTGAAATTTTCCACCAATAAGGAGATTCCATGTGGGGATGACAACGTCATCTCGGAGGTCAGAATATTGGAGGTCGTGATTTTTTAAATCCTTTTTAATTCTCTTTTTGGGAAAGTTCTAATCTGATACAGGGAGCTTCGATGTTAAGTGGAATTTCGTTGTAGTGACCCAGAGAACCAAGGGCATAGAGTAAGGCATAGTGCCTAATTTATATGGAGCATATCAAAGGTTGGGTATTTGTGAACTCCTATATATATTCATTTTGAGAAAAAAATTTATGCCTAGGAGCTCCAATGTTGTTTGGACTCGATTTTGGAAGCCCAAATAACCAAGGGAAGAGATCAAGTACACAAGGATATAGGCCACCGGTAGAATCTTGAAGGTCTTAGTAGCTAAGTTCTATGTCTCTAGTCCCAACACCCTGTCCCATTGAGGAAATAAAGAAGGGTCTAAGCGAAAGGGGCTAAAGGCATGTCAGAAGCTCTAGATTTCCTAAGGTCACCTTAATAAAAGTTACAAAATGAGGGGCTCTAATATTGTAGTATAGAATAATTAAAGGATGAATGGGTCAAAAACTAACAGTAAATGCATTCAGGAGAGTTGGTCACTATAATAATTGGAAATTTTCAAGATCTCTAAGTCAATGGCGATGAGGAAAAATATTTCCAGAAGAAGAGTGTTGAGCATTTATTAAAGTTGAAATAAGCTACCTCTGATCTCCCACAAATGCCTTATTGAATTAAATGAATAGTAGAGAAGTCGTGTCGAAGTACCTGTCAATCTCTGTGAGGCATGAATATGCATGGAGATCCTTTTTGGAGTGTGCAGGTGGATTGAGGATTTATTTCTCGGGATGGAAACTCTCAAGTTCCCATTCCCAATGTTAAATGTGACTGAATAGATCAGGAAGTTTATGAAACAATAGCATGAACAAACATGCAAGATTAAAATTGGGCAATGTGAATGCTAGGATAATGGTAAACGGAGAGAGCACCATTCCCAGTACAATAGAGGAACAAAATAGAGGTGCATGATTAAGAAAAGTGGGAATACAATATTGTTGTGTGTGATGAAAGGAGTGGAGCGGAGTGTGCGAAAGTTGAGAAAATGGTCCAATTGTTGAATTGAGGCAGAGTGCTATAGAGATATGTGATTAAGATTTGAAGGAAAAGAAGTAGTTGATTTTATAGGAGAATCTTAGTGGATCATATTTGCATCTCTTTGTATTTTTATTTGCCCCTTTTTTCAGTTTGAAAAATGTATAAAAGGTATAACAGTGGCTAGAGAAGGTAGTGGCCTGCATTCATAAGAGGTTGGGGCCTCTTGGAAACTAAGTGATTTCTATATTAATGGGTTCGGTTCCTTGTGTGAGTTGGTTCTCACAAAACAAATGATGTAATTAAGTAGGTGCTTAAATTACATCGTAACAATAAAGAGCCTGGTGGTTTTCTCCCTTTGGGTTTCCAGGTAATAATACCTCTGTCAATATGTGTATATTTCTCATGTGATGGATTGTATGTACATTTGAATTCATTATCTTGATGTTCATTTTTATTATGCATGAGTGCTCTCATAAGTAACTAACAGTAGAAGAAATAACTAGAGACTTATTTATAAAAAAAATTAGGAACCTCACTATTACTAATTCACCCCCCCCTCTCAATAATTCCTTATTCCAACAAGAGTGGCTGCAAGTTATATACAACTAAAAGAAAATCATTAAAATAAACATGTAGCTATGTATATTGATGGAATGCCAAAAGCAACAGGGAATATTGCATGGTTTATAAATATTACACAACCCGTCACCACAAATAAGAAACCCAATTTCATATTTAGGGGATGAGAAGGAAACCGTGTATTCATATGTTACATTAAATCAATAGTTGCAGGGGAAGAGTTTCTCATTGATTACAATTTGAATAGGAAAAATACAATTTTTTCTATTATGGGGACAACATGTATTCAAGTTTACCCAACTTGTAAGCAATGTCTATTTTATGTTATGATTGTCATTTACTACATGAAGTTTCTATATAAATTTATACATATGTAAATAGTGGTTTTATTATTAATATAATGATGATTAATTGTGGATGAATTACAAATTACACTTATTTGGTAAACAAGGTGATAAGAGGAAGACACTAGAAATAAAGAATTACACATATGGTCGTGAGGAAGAGGTTACTGATGATGCACTTTTTATGTTCATCAATCGAATGCAAGAAATAAGGAATCACAATGCAGATATCTCCAACAAACTGTCACTCAAATAGATCTCCTCAATGAAAAATCCACCAGAATTTATCTACACAAATTCTTCCTTTCAAATACTAAGATCTGTTCTCAATTTATAGAGTAGCTGAGGTAGTTTTACAATCAATGACTTTCCAATAATAGGAAAGACATGTTCCCAATCGTGTAGATGTCAAATGGACACAGGGATTCAAAGTTTGACACATGTTAACTCTTCTAGAAGGCACTGGCCAAGTGGAGATTCTAGAACAATGAGAATTTCTCTCCCAATGTGACCAACACACCCATAGATGTCGGGAAGTTCTTTGTAGAGAAACCTTGCATAAGGCTACCTAGATGTGAAATACACTTAGTCCCTTTAGAGGCAGTGTTGGTGAGCTCTCATATGATATATTATAAACTTCAAACATTGGAAACCTTTATAGATGAAAGTCTTTGATTGATTTGTCTTGTTCTTTGTCTTAGGGCATGCAGAAATTGAAATGTTAGGTGATGATAGACCCTATACATTGGTCCTTGAGATGATGCCCGGTTAACCAAGTCATTGGGAATGATGCCCAATTTGAACTATAAAAATTCCCCCCTAAAGCATGAATTCAGAATGATAACGAAAATATTTTGATTGATATGCTTTACACTGTGATGAGCTGGAGATGAAGCGGAGTGGTGATCTACATCAATCTTACAATACATTACATCATGATATATTCTATTGATCATAATTTCTGAGGGTAGGAATTCCCATGTTGAGCACATAAACAATCTAATAACATGTACACAATTCAAAAAGTCTTCGACATTATAATGTTGCCCAAGGCAGACATGCTTACAGATATAGACCCATGCTCGAATGACGATCTATATGTAAGGTCACCGTACAAATGATGTGTACAAAAATCCTGAAATTGTAGCCTAAATGGCTGAAACTAGATCCGGGGTCTTCTTATCTCTTTCCCTCAATCATTCGGGTACAAGTATAGCCATGAAAATATATGATTTGTCATCGAACATGGAAAGACATCGTTTGATTACCAGCCAATGATGTGAGCTATTAAAAAATGCGAGAGAACCACCATCTATGTCAGTGGCCCTCAAGGCACTGTAGTACATTTCGTAAGACGTGAATAGATGATTTGATGTCGAATGCCAAACAAAATCTTTCGGTCAAAAATCCAGAAGCGAGGATCTTGTCGATGCTATAACAACCCTCATGGTACTGGAACTGATGTTTCTAAGTGAACTTCCTGGATAATGATTTTTTGTCGACAGGAAGCCACCTTATTGCGAAAAGGGAGTTACTAATTTTGGAGGTAAGGGTATGACTTGATATAGAAATTTCCAAGTATTACGGTCATGAGAATGAAGGTTTACGAGTATTGCAGAAGGATGAGTTTATTCACTGGATGACTTATCTTGATCATATCAACGACACTGTGATGAGTTGGTAGCATTGACCCAAAACTGAAGTGAAGGTATGATGAACCATAGGTATGAATGAATCGTCAAGATGATTACCCAACCCAAACAGTAACTAACATGGAGTGAAGGAAGTTTCATGATCAAGAGCGACTTGCTACCATAAAGAATTTTGCTCACTTTTCCCAAATTTTCCGCATTCATTTTTTGACCAGTACCTCTTTATTTTTTAACAAGCTTGAGTAGGATAACATTTTATTGATCTATAATTCAACCCTTCGAGTGAATAAAGTATCCCTATTAATAATTTAACGAGTCTAGAGATGAATGAAACTTGATTCTTGCCATGATCGACAACGCCATCGCTATTTTATTTCTTAACAAGCTTAACGATAGTAATAGCTCAGTCCTTTTTCATATTTAGAGAGTTTGAAAAAGAGGACGAAAGAAAAATCCATAAGTACTCTTTCGTAAATTTGTCACTCGGATCCAAAAAAGTGTAAAATAATATCTGAGAGAACCTTTTTCGTCATGTTTAACCAAGGCATTCATTTTTCGTAAATAATGTATCTCAGTTCGGAAAAGGGTTAAACTTATACTGAGTAGATATCAATTCATTTACTTTTATGAGCTCGAAAAGGCAAGTGCTTGGAAATATTTTCACATTATCGGAGTCTGAAAAGAGCTAAAAGAAGAATCCAGGGGTTCCTTTTTCGCTGTTATCAAAGCTCAAAAAAGAGATAAAAGTGCGCTTCAAATCCTTTTTAATTTTTAACAAAGCTCAAGAAATAAGGAGAAAAAGTATGCTTTGTGGTCAAGTCATTCTTTGAAATAAATCTGCATGACTAATATGTTCATTAGTTCTAAGACCTATTTAGAACAACATCAAATGGATTAAAAATACATGTTTCATGATAAAAACATAATAAAACTATATTCTTATCAATAAATTTAACTTGAAAATAATTAAATGACTATTAAAAGTAGTTTGACTATTCATTTTTACCATTCCATAGTTACCATTTTCATTTTGGAGCTCTGAACCTGATTTTTCCCCTGAACTTTAGTTTTTGATTACGATTGTTTCTGTGGACAGAAATCATTGCCATTTGATCCGGGTTAGTGATATAAACCTCCTCTTTCCTTTAGTATTCATTTCATTTCCATTTTCTGCAAATTTTCAGGTTTTTAAGGCCCCTAGGGTAAATTCTGCCCAAAAAGAGGCAAATGCACCCCTAAATGTCGAAACCTACATTGCATAGCAGGTAAAATGAAGGGTAATTGCATATGCAAAGAAATATCTCTTATTAGGGAGTGCATTGGGTGCAATCTAGATTTTTGTTTCTCACATTATGCCCAAAATTTGCCTAGTTTTTTGCAATGAATGGAATCTAATGGATATTATGGTTGTATTTCAGGTTTCCATTGGATTAAAATGATGATTACATGGAGGGAAAGAGAACATGAAGAATAGGATATGACTTCCTTAAATGATCTGGGTACAGTAAGAGACCTAAGAGATTGTGGACTGCTTAAGTACTTAAAATTGTCTTGGATGAGGAAACAAATAGAACTATTGGAGTTATTAGTTCGATCATGGGATACAACTATTGATGCATTTCATATTAAGAGCTATGTGGTTCCTATAACAATCGAGGATGTGTACTTTCTTACAGGTTTATCAAGGAGAGGCTTGTCCATTTCGCTCTCAGGGTCTATTGTTGGAGGAGAGACAGTGAGAGATTATGTTTTGCAACGTTGTTATCCAGAGGCAGAGCCAAGAAAATATGGAAAGATAAACACGAGAGATGTTAGATATTTTCCCTTGATAACTATCCTTTTGACAATTGCAAAACTTTTCGGCACCTTTACACTACATATAGCGAATATATCATATATGCAGTACGTGCTAGAGTGTATGGAGCCAACAGTCTTCAGCTGGTCTGAAGCTATTCTATATGAGATAAAGGAACAACTGAATAAAGAAAAAGGGAGGAAGGAAGAATAATTTCAGTTATGTTTCCATGCTTATATCCTTCACCTTGGAATGGATTCCACTGATGCAGCCACAACATGTGACACTAGATATAGCTAGTCCTAGAGATCCTCAGATTTAGAGATGGGTAGAACCCATGAGTCGACATGCAGGCCAATCTACCATTGTGTTCTTGACTCCATTATTTTCTTGGTTCCGGTGACAAATCATCACCATCGACGAGTATGCATACGCAGGCGTAAATTTCCAAGGGGATCCAGATTTAGCATTACCAGAAGGCGCTCAATGGGGCGCAATAGGTAAGAATTTTTTGACCATGTTTTTTATTTTCCTAAGGTTTATAAATTGTTTTTGTATTTTGATGTTTTCCCAAGACTAAACTAATTTTTTGATGTAATGTAGATGTTGGTCATGTTCAACTAGTAGTGGAATCAGAGAGCGAAGCAGATGTGCCAGCAGAGAGGGTTGCCGGGAGAGCAGCCCTTCAGGATCTTGATATGGCTGATAATCTGACTGAGCTTCAACATCATATAGAAGGTGTGACCTTTGGGATTCTGAATTTCCTGATCGAAGAGCTTCCTATGGGACTGCAATGACACTCTATTGGGGTTCCTAACAGCTGGATGCAATTACTTCGTAGGATAGCTAGATCTATAGCATGTTTCCACGAGCACCACTAGTTTACTTGTCACATTTTGCATACATTTTGAGGTCAAATGACCAATGTGTCTTGTGCACAAATTTTGTAAAAACCTATAACTATCTATTTATAGGATTTCAGAGTTTTTTCCTATGTTTATTGTGCAATCCCATTCAATGATGTGAATGTTTTCTTTACATATGTTGCAAATGTCTATCTAAAACATGATTAGCTAATGAATCAGTCAATGTATTCAAATTTCTGGAAATGTGTTGATATTGAATAAAATAAGTGTCTTTCCATTAGTCAAACTCTAAGGAACAATCTATGCAATGTTGGATTTCTAACAGTATAAACACTAGTAAGTTGTAATACCACAAGTTGTGAGTCTAAACTTATGATGATACGGTTAATACCAAATGAAATGGAATCAGAGAGAATTTCGATAAACGCGTTATACTTAGCGATATTTTTCGTCGATCTACCAATACAAATCCCTTGAATACTCACTAACTCGTCATTCAGAGTGAAAATGGCCCACGCTGCAGATGATAGATTATGCATACTACGACTAGCACCATCAGCATATTCAACAAATGGTTTCGAAGATTTAGACCTCTGTGATGAAATGTAAAGCAGATTACTAACGTCAAGAAAAATCTAAAAACAAATTAAGATAGCGAATGCAAATCAACATCATATATATAAAATATAATAATAAAAATTACAACGCTCACGATTAAGCATATTAACGTTTCAAATAAAACCCATTTCTGGGTTGCGCCAATGGAATTCCATTGTAATCAACCAAATCATAGGCGCCCTTAGCAAGAACTCTTTTGACAATATAGGGACCATGCCATAATGGCTCAAACTTTCATGTACCTATTACATCAGCCTCTTGATCGTAAAAAAGGACAAAGTCACCCTCTGAGAAAATGCGAGGCTGGACATTTTTGTCGTATTGTGCCTTTATATGTCTCTTATGTGATTTTTTGGCCATTTGGGCTTCATGATGCATTTCATCAAGATGGACGAGGTTAAGGAGACACATTTCTTCTTTTGAGGTGTCAGGTAACAAGTCTATTGCAAGTTTTAACGACGGATTTCACATTGGATTGGTAAGATAGCTTCTAGACCATACACCCATTGAAAAGGAGTAAAGCCAGTTTCGTTTCTCACTAAGGTTCAATATGCCCATAAGGGGGAGTACAGGATCAAATGCCAATTTATTTTATGAACTCTTATCATTCGTTCAAGCATAAGTTTAAGAATTTTGTTGATAGCTTCAACTTGTCCATTTCATTGTGGATTATAAGGAGTAGAATTATCATGTGACAATCCTAACTTGGCAGTCAATTCAACCATCATGTGATTGCGAAAATGCTTTCCATGATCTGTAACTATAGCCCATGGGACCCCAAAGCATGAAATAACATGATTAAAGAAAAACAATGTAGTTGTTTGTCCCGTGTTGTTGAATGTAGGCATCACTTCAGCCCATTTGGAAAAATAGTTGACTACGACAATAATATAACCATGCCCCCCAGATGAATGAGGGTTATAGGTCATGAAGTCAATACCCCATTTCAAAAATTCTCCCACAGAGACAACAGGATGCATTGGTGCTAGCTATTTGCATATTTTACGATAAAAAATTTGGCATGCATGACAACTTCTAACTGCGAGGATGCAGTCTCGAAAAAGAGTAGGCCAAAAGTAACCTGCGTGGAGTATCTTCTATGTTGTAGCATAACCAGATAAATGTCCACCACAAGCCCCAACATGACAATCATTTAACACTTTTTTAGCCTCGTCATGAGTGAGGCACCTCCTTAAAATGATATCGACACCACGACGATAAAAGTGTATCGCCGACGATCAGATAATCTTTGGCTTGGTATCGAATCCATCATTGTTCAGAGCGAGAGGTATGAGGTCGAAAATTTTAGGTTTCGAGATAAATGATGAAATCCCCATACCAAGGATCAGATGATCCGATCAAAAATAGAGACCTGTCAGGAATTGATGGTTCCAATGTAGTTGAAGTACTATTAGAGGGAAGGTCACAAAGAAGCTCAGCCATAACTAAAGACTTCTTTGACTTGGATTTGATGAATTCCAAATCAAATTACTGCAAAATGAAAATCCTTTTTGAATATTTTCCCCCCAAAAATTGACGTGATAAGATATAATTCATGGGGTTTCAATCTGAAACTATAGTAGTCTTTCAGAGCAGGATATAACGGAAAAATATTTGGATAGCTTGAATGGCAGCCAAGGCAAGATTTTCTACTTATGAATACTTAACTTCCATATCATTGAGATTACGACTCAAATAATATATCAGATGTTCAATTCCATCTTCTATTTGGAATAATACCATAGCAATAGTCGTTTTATTCGCGATGATATATAGGAAATAAGAATTTTGATAATTATGGGGATACATTAATGACGCTTGGACAAGAGTGTCCTTGAAAACATCAAAATAATATTGCACAACTTGGTCCCAATGGAAGGAAATCCCTTTTTTCAATATTTGAGTAAATCCTTTAGCCATTTCGGCATAGTTTGGAATGAACCTTTTTAGGAAGTTAGCCTTTCCTTGAAGTTTTTGTATCTGAAGTAATTTTGGTGGCACAAGAAAATAAAAAATGGCCTGAACCTTCAATGGGTCTATTCGAATTCCTTATTTTGAGACTACGAATCCAAGAAAACCACTAGAACCAACACAAAACACACATTTATGTGGATTGAGACATATTTTGTAGTGTCGGCAGCGTAATAAAATGGCTCTCAAGTGCATCGAGTGATTAGTCTGATTTTGTGAATGCACTGGTAATCATCTAGATATGGTTGAACAACATGCTTGATGTCATTGAAAGCATAATTTATTGCTATCTGAAAATTTGCCCCAACGTTATTTAAACCAAACGAAAATTTCCAATAAGCAAATGTACCCTAGGGACAGATGAATTTTGACTTATGTTGATCCTCTCGATGGATATTGATTTTATTGTAGCCGAAAAATCCATCCATGAATGAAAATATTTCACATCCAGCATAATCGTCAATAATTTGGTCGATAAAGGGAGTAGGATAATTAGCTTTTGGAAAAGAATGATTTAAATCCCGATAATCGACGCACAACCTAATGGTTCCTTGCTTTTTCATGACAATAATGATATTGGAAACCCACTTAGTCAGTGGATAGGGTATATAAAACCAGCATGCAAAAAATTTTCAACTTCTGCTTTGATTGAAGTAGCTTTCTTTGGATGAACAGGACAAATTCGTTGATGCACCAGTTTGACATCAGGATACATATTAATAGTGTTCAACTATACTAGTATCTACGCCTGGCATTTCCTCATAATACCAAGAAAATACATCACAGAATTCACGAAATAGTGAGCGATATGATTCAATGGAGAAAAAGATACACCGAAATGAATATGTTTTACAATGCCAGGTTTGGTAGAAATATCGATGGAAATGGTTTCTTAAATATTTGATAGATTTATCTCGGAATAAATTGCATTAATGGGTAAATAATTTGAAAAGAAATTTTTGATGGATGGGTGATATAGTTCACTATGATAATTTTCTTCATAATCAGGAAGATGGGAATGATGATGATAATATTCCCATGGTTCTCCTTCTAATATCATGGCTTCCAAAATATTCTCATATGTCAAGAAAATTGAGGAAAATGGATCAGATGGAGTACCAAAATGTAAGGAACGATCAACCCAGGCACGTGGTGACGCTAATTTCAGATTCACCACCCAAGCCAAATAGATTGATCGCTATGCCAGCAGAATAGGGTTGGGTGGTAAAAAATCATCCAATGTAGAAATATCAGAATCACCCGTACTCTCCCTTAAGCCAGATAGAGTGGAAGAGATCATGTAGCAGGTCTCTATACTTTCAATTTCTGCCGACGTCACAGGTGGCGGTAATGCAAAGCTTCCCATGAGAGTGGAATCATTTAAAAGTCTTACACCAATGTTTTGAATTTCTAGTTTGGGTATGTGAACAAACAGAATGCTTCAAGTTACCTGCGAAGCGGAGGCAAAGAAGGATAGTTAATTAATGGTTGTGATAATACCTTTATGTGGAAAGGAAATCATTCTAAAATATGTAGAAACAATTTCAGTCATCGCATATACCCATGGCCTTCCAAGTAAAATATTATAGTCAAGGGGTTCGTCAACAATCTAAACATCAATACTTAATGTTTTCCCCCCTAGTTCAATATGCAGGTTATTAATAATACCACAAGGTTTAAATGTACATCCATCAAATGCCTTCAATGTCATTAATGATTGTGATAAGCACGACGAGCCAAGTGACTTCCAACAATTTAGAGACATAATGCATGTATATTCTCCCTCATCAATAATAGTGTGATGAACAAGGTGATTGAGAACATTTATCTATATGGAGAATTCCAATTCTGCTGATAGTTGAGGCACATAGCCCGTATGATTAAAGACGACAAGATTAGAATCAGTTGGATGAATTCCACCAATAGCCGATAATAAAGCCTATTTTTGGGAGGGACAATTTTGTAATACTTCAAGAGTAGAGATAGCTGAAGGGGATTGAGCCAAATATTCAACTATATAATAATTTTTTTCAGCTCTTTCTTGAGGATTATGTCGATTTGTGAATTAATCCCTTTGGTGGCTTGATTATCAGTTTAGGAATAGTAGTAGGTGGTACTGATTCCGTAGACGGATTCATTGTCGAGGTAGTAGGTTGATCAGTGGCTTGAATATGATAATCTTTATTACGCATTGAAACCAAAATATTTTTTGAAGTTTTTGTGATAGATAACATTAACACTTGGGAACTGGGAGTTGGATCTGTAGCAACCATGTTTGTGTCCAGATTTGGAAATGGGTCTGCGAACACAGCTGATGCATGGGAAGTCTTGATGATTTTTGAGACTTCAATGTGGTGATAACAATCCCTAACAAAGTTTTCCTCATTACAGATTATGCATGGATAATGAGGTTTCCTAGGTCTAGATGATTGATCAGATGATCTTTCCTACTGGTTAGAAGTTTGATTTTTATTAGATTTCCCATTTTTCTTACTTCCGGGTTGCTTGTCACTTTTGCCTTTGTCAAATGACACGACATTAATTTCAGAAGTAGCAGCAGGATCATATGAAGTAGCATTGTGTGTGCTTGCATTTCCAATCAAGTTGTCTCCAACATGAGACTCCTTTAATTGAGGAGGAATAGTAAAATTAGATCTCGGCATGTTAGGAATTTTTTCATAGAGTGTGCCAGACTGAGTATAAATCAAGTCTAAATGCTGGGCACGAGCGATAACTTTCTCTTCTATGAAGAATCCACCCTTAGCCACATCCTCAGTTATAGATGGTAACATGGACTGAATGAACCATTCAGCAAGGAGATGATCCGGAACAAAGGTCTTAACCATTCGACGACGACGACATCAAAGATGTGTGTAGCATTAGTCTATTTGAAATTGGTCAAGAGTTACATTCCAGTTTCATATCTAATAGGGAACTGGAAATGAGTCAAAAATATAGTAGCTAGGGCTATGAAATTATCAAAAGAAGCTCTAGGTAATTCAATGTACCATTTTGTAGCTAGACCTATGAGCGTACGCTAGAAATGACGTAGTCAAACAGAATCATCATTGAGGGAGTTTGATGAACACCATAAATGATAAGTCATGACATGAGTCGGTAGATATTCTCCATGGTTTCCATTGAACATAGGAATATCCGAGGGTAGTTTATGAGGTATCACCACCCACCAAGGAGCATAGTTAATTGGATCATTAGTTAGCATATTTAAATCTAGTAACTCCAAAGTTGCAACAAAGGTCAATTTTCGATTAAGTTCACGTTAAGCATAGATGGAATTTCTTGAGCAATAGGCCTTTCAGCACCAACATAATGAATCTGTTGTTGGTAACCCAAATAGAGGTTTTTTTGTAAAGAAAATGCTTGAGGATTCTATTGACCAAATCTTGGATATGATACTTGTTGAAATGAAGTTTGAGGCATTTGTGCCTGTGGCTGCCAAGGGGTCTATCCACCAATGTTATAACCCAAATTAGGATAACTTGGATTCCGTTGATAGGTATAACTAGGTTGTGGTTGTGACATCCCATAAAATGGTAAACCAACTTCTGAATAGATGATTCGGGATACAGGTTGTTGTAAATTAACCGAAGTATTTGGAGTCTATGGACCCAAGATTCGATGATATTGAGTTGAAGGATCCACTTGATAAGGTTGTACAACAGTTTGATTCTGTAATAGGGGTAAAGTTGTATTGAAAAGTGGTAATGATGTGGGTGTAACATGTTGAACTGGTTGATACGATTGTATAACTGTTTGTGGTTGGATAGGCAGAGTGGGTTGCCATTAAAAAACATTCATTTTGACATTAGGCTAACCAAAAAGTGACAAAGTACTGTCATATTGGGTGACCAAAGGTTGCCCCCTAGCATGAGGAGGAAAATAATACGGAAAATATTACTCTCCAAATGATGGGAGTCCAGTTGATATGGTACTTGAAGGAATAGACCCAGAAGTATTGGATTGATATTTCCCTGAAGATGTGTATAATGAATCAATTATTTCAGTACTTACTATATGATTACCAGTTAAAATACCGAATGATGACATTGGTAATGTCCATGGATTCAAAGATGCACCAGAGAAAATTCCAGATAATGATTTGCAACCTAATGGGACCAAAGGGCCACCATGAAAATATGACTATGGTGAAGTTGTAAACATTGATAGGGTAGCTAGGGAAATAGCTAACGTAGTTGTAATAGATGGCCCAACCGAAGATGTTGGTTCAGACATGGTTACTTGACCAAATGTGTACCCTTTTGAATCGACGGGAGTTTGAAAAGGAAAAGGATCAACAAAAGCAGATGGAAACGATTGAAGAAAAGACTCATATAGGTAAAGGTCCTCCCCAAAATGGGTTGGAGTTAAAGGTGTCTCGTCTTGTGGGATTTCTTCAATCAAAATTAAAGCAGGGGGAATTATTTCACCGTTAAGCCCAAAGTATATTTTAGGTGGTTGACTGTGTGATATGGGAGATTCAATAGCTACAGAAATTTGTGGGATGACCAAGGTAGGAACAAATTCTAGTTTTACGACTTCAGGATTCAGATGTTCTGGCAAAGAAGAGATAGGATCTGGATCAATTTCTGGTTGAACAACATCAGGCACAAGAGGTATGGTCTCATTGATTGGATGGATCGTGACCATGGGTAGTTGTGAATACTCTGTTTCGACAACAGTAGATGAACCAGGATGTGTAGAAACAACTTGAGCTAACTCTGGTTTATTGAAAGATGATATTTCGCCATAGGTATGAATTGTACTTGATTCAGTAGATCTTGATCGCCTTCGCCTACCAGAAGTAACTTCTGGTGGTAAAGGTGGTTTTAATGCTAGTCTACACGAACAATGGGGGAAAGAATTTTTTTCTTCCACAATTACTGATTTATTTTAACCAAAAAATATAAAAAAAAATAAAAGGTTAATGCTAGGCAAAAGGGTTTACCCAAAAACTGTGAACTACACAATACCTCCTGGCGAACCAAGAAGTATGGGCAGGCAATCTCCCTGAATGATGTGTTTGGTGTATCACAATTTACAAGACAGATGACTCGCTTCGCTATGGATGGATAGCACCTAAAATTTTTCCTCCCAAATATACCCGAAGGTACATGGAGGCCCAAGTCCGTATTAGCATTGTATGATGCGAAACTGCACAGTGAGAACACCCCTTTATACTTATCGTACTGTAACACCGCCCAATATACCAGAAGCTTGTGGACGAGCTACAATATACTTACATAATTGGAGTGAGGTATCACACTCGGAATGTATCGCAGACAAGTTAATGACAGCTGCTATGTTTTACAACATCAGAACACGTCTCTAGCCTAGACCTTTTAAAAGTTATCGTTATGGTTCCAATGCTTTGTTAGGTAAATTGAGATTAACTTTATGTTGATATTGCTTAAAAATTTTCCTTTCAAAGGTTCACCGTGATGATGTATTGAAAATTCCTAAAATGTAACTAAGAATGATAAGAAATCTTTCACTTTTACTTTTTCAATGAAAATCCTAGATATTAGAGGGAAAGAGTAATCAATTTGTGAGAAAAAAAATCAAAGGACACAAACTAAATGCAAATTTACTAATTGTTCCTTTTTCAAAACACACAAAATACTACATGCAAATGCATATTTTTCTTTTTAGTTCCTTTAATGTTATGAATGCAGATAAGAAACTAAGTGCACTAAATCAACAAAAAAAATGCCTTTTACTTTTGAGAAATGAGGAATATAAACAACAATTTCTCTTTTGAAGGAAAAATGAGGAATGAAACAACAATTTTTCCTATTAGGAAACGAATATTTTATGAAAATTTCCTTTTTCAAAAGAAAACGGATCTAACGTGAAAATAAAAATACTTTTAAATTAACTTGCCAATGATAAAGAAAAATGCTTTAAACAAACGTTGAACAAATTTTCTTTCAAAGGAGGAAGAGGTAGATGAATTCACTAGTTAATATGAGGCTCATGATTTTCATAACACATCAGTAAAAAAACTGAAACAAACTGCAAAGACAAATTAAAGGGAATTTGGATGGCTTCATGAGGCAACATAACCTCTAAAGACAGATAGTGCTTTGCAATGCAGGCCTAAAAGGGAGACAATGCTATGCAAAGCACTATGTATTGTCCAAGAGTGCATTGGGTGTAGTGTATAAAGAAAAACACAGCTATTTAACACACTTATTTTGAAAATTTGGATCTAAAAAAGCCTAATATTTGTGAGTAACAACTACTGGGTGAATAAACAGAGAAAATCAGAGGCTAAAACGCCTAGGATAAAGAGTAATCTCCCCAGTGGAGTCGTTAATTTGTTGGACATAATTGTGAATTATGGATAAAACATGCTTCCCTAGATAGGTGATAATATATAACAATAGGTTAAAGAATATATGACTACTTCTCCTAACTAAGAACAGACACACAGAATGGATTAGATGCTTACTTGGAATCCAAGCGCTTCCAAATGATTCCTTTTGTCCCTTTCGTTGTAGCTTCAAATTCTATTCGACTGTGAAAAATATTTCCTACAAGAATGAACACTAAATAGAAGAAGATAGCAATAATACAGATGTCTATTCAAGTTAGTTTTCTAAATCAGTGAAGCATAAGCCATATACATCAACTAAGATCTTTCAATATGGAAAGTCAAAGCCAATACAGATGAATATAGGGAAACACAAGTTGTATTCTTTATTAATGATAAAAGGGGAGGTTACAACCAAATGACTGATTTAGTGTCACCATATCGAGTAGCATCCCAACCTCATCACAATGTAGATATCTCCAGCAAACTATCACTCAAATCAATATCCTCAATGAAAAATCCACCAACATTTCTCTACACAAATTCTTCCTTATCAAACACTAATATCTATGCTCAATTTATAGAGTAACTGAGGTAGTTTTACAATCAATTAATTTCCAATAATAGGTAATACATGTTCCCAATCTTGTAGATGTCAAATGGACACATGGATTCAAAGTTTGACACATGTGAACTCTTCTAGAAGACATTGGCCAAGTGGAGATTCTGGAACAATGAGAATTTTACTCCCAATGTGACCAATGCACCCATAGATGTCGGGAAGTGCTTTGCAGAGTGGCCTTGCATAGGGCTATCTACATATGAAACGCACTTAGTCCCTTTAGAGGCAACGTTGGTGAGCTCTCATATGATATATTATAAACTTCAAAACGTGGAAACCTTTGCAGATGAAAGTCTTTGATTGATTTATCTTGTTCTTTATCTTAGGGCATGTAACAATTGAAATGTTAGAGGATGATAGACCCTATACATTGGTCCTGGAGATGATGCCTAGTTAACCAGGTCATTGGGAATGATGGCCAAATTGACCTATAATAGTATGGGGTGAGAAAATCATCTGATTATCCCAATTATTTAATTATGATTTATTTATCTCATCATTTATAAAAAAAATCTTTATTTTAAAGGATTTTTTGGTGGATTTTGATCCTCATGCTACGACTATGGGTCGGGAAAACATTGGTAGTAGCATTGATTTTCCATCTAGGAGTGAGTCAACGATCACTGAAACCAATACAACCTCTCAATCACCCACAACATGATATTCACCCCTTGAAAAAAATACACCACGATCTACACATGATGTTTTGAATGCAAAGCATGATACAATTGCAAAACTTGAAATTAGCGTTCCTAGATATTCCCATGTTACTAGCACAAGATCACTATTGATCACGTTTTTGGTAGATGATGACAATATCCTTATGAAAATAGAGAAATTTTTAGGCATTTAAGAAGTATTTTAAATATTAATTACAACCTAAATGAAATTAACGTATAGTCTATGATTATTTTAAACTAATGATAATATCGTTTTGCGGGAAATGATGTATTTTATAGGAATTTTTCAGACATAACCTTTGAAATATTTGGCTCTACCATTCACACAAACTCAAAATCCCAAAGTTGAATGTTAAAAAAGGAATTTATTAATAGGATTGTTCACATCTTCGGTGATGGTTCCTTCAACAAATATAGAGCTACCTCAAAGGCAAGCCTACATTAAAAATATTTGCAGAAGCAATTTAGGTCTCAATTGGAAAGGGGTAGGTCCCATGAGTGCCCTCCATCGATTGCATAGATGGAGTGGAGAGTGCTCATGGTAGATGCACATGAGAAGGAACTTCGAAAATCAGGGTGACTCCACCTAGACCAGGAAGTGTATGTTCATCCATGCCCTCATTTCAGGAGCTCCTGACTTTCCCATTATGGAGTCAGCAAAGCCTTAGGTTGATGAAAATTCTTGAAACAACCTGAAGAATGCATAGCCTCTCACATCACTATAAAAACTCCAAATGTAGGATTATTCATTTTTGTAACCTTTGTATCTCCTTTATTATATTACTAAATAGATCCAATTTTTTTTAATATGGGGTTTCCCTTTTAAGACAAGATCTAGATACTTGATCTAGATATCCTGTATAGAAAAAAATTATTTGTGAATTTAAATATTTGAAATTTATTGTATCAAAAACTATTGATGAATATTAGATCTAGATCACAGAAGTTTAAGATGTTTGGATCTCATGTCACCTCCCAATATATTCTTATTTATTTAGAATTGGATAATTGAATGGGATGTGGGGACCACATTTTAGAACTTTTAAGTGTTTAGTTATCAATAGAATCATAAAGTGGAAAGGTAAATGTGGAAATTTGGATAATTTCAATTTTGAATTTGAGTTACATTTTTTATGAAGTCCAGATACATTTCTCATCCTTTGTTACTCATTTGATGTGGAAGTCTAAATGGGACCTTAAATTGGGTATTTAGATAATCTAGAAAATATTGTCTCTCTCCTTTATCAAAATAATGGACACTAGATCAAGCTTTTACATAATGGATAATAACCAAAGCCTTGAGGTTGGAAATTTAGTATTGAAATATGTGAATAAATATAAATTTGGATGATTTTCAAAAGTTTATATGTCCCACCTCATTGTACTCTTCTTCCAAATTACTAGTTTTAAGAAACTCAAAAATGTATTTGCATTATGGATAGTTATTTAACCTTGCCTTGTAGGTGGTGTCTGAAAAAAAAAAAATCTCTATTTTGGTTCTACTCTTCATTGTATTCCTTATCCTTAAGGTCTTCAGTCATTATTTTCTTCTCTTTTTTATTAATTTCAAGGGATTTGGTTTTTTTATCCTTTCCTCTTATCAACATTATTCCTTTAACAAGTCGAATTCAAAAGAAATGTATACATAAATGTTATCCCAATTTAAATAATTTTAGTTAAAAGTGCCGAAAAATCAAGAGAATATTTTTACCAAAGAAAAGCGGAACCATAAAATTACTTTGTACAATCAATGTTAACTTAAACTTGGTGATTAAATATTTTGAACCAATAGAAATCAATTTCAGTTACTTTGTCTACGGTGGATTATTGTCAAAATTCAAAATTATATTGCACTTCCATTTAATATAGGATAGATGTTAAATCCACACTTAGGCGTCTATGTAGGTATATGAAGGCCTATAGGCATTCAATATACATATGTAATATGGAGTAAAAAAAAATATAATTATTTTGTTTTAACTAGGATTGTGATGTAATTTATGATTAAAAATGTATCTAGTATCCAAGAATACAAAAGAGCGTGATGAATGGGGAGTTCCCTTAACCAGAACAACCTTAGGTCATATGATAACTTTCTTTAAAATTTATGATTTCCTACTGATCCATTAATTGGATCAACCCTAAGTTTTTGAAGAAAATGTTAGTCCTCCCTGTTATAACAAAATTGTGCTTGATTGGCTGCTAATCAGACAAGTCTATGTAACTGTTTCAAACCAGCTTATGACTGAAGCTTAGCCTCTTTAGTCTGAGAGGGCTCTCTCGAAGGGGTTTATGATATTAGATAATGATGAAACTACATGGCTAAATCTATTTGAAAAATAACTTGATTTTGGTGTATGTAGGTTGAAAAGAGTTCAAGTCCACAACCATTGGGCTTATGGAGTCAAAAAATCAGTAGGTTCAGTGGTAAGGTCTCTTGACATGGAAGTTGAGGCATGTAAGAGTTTTTAAAAAAGGTAAATCACTCCTAGAACATAAGGCAACACAATCATTTCGTAAATAAAGGAAGTTAGAGCATAAAAATATCAATGTTGAGAAATAAATATGAAATATACTGCAAGTAATACACATAATAATATAGATTAGAAAGGCATTAAAAAAATCATGAGAATCTTAGGTCCATCAACAAAAATTCCTCTGTATTACTGATATCAGTCAAATTTCATAAAGCTACATTAGTGCAAAAAATCTCCAACCCTTTACAATTTTGATGATCTTTCCTTTAATAGACCTTCTTACATCAGAGATGATCTGCCTCTTGCCTAGATTCATCAAAATCTTCCTATGACACCCTGCATAATAGGAAAACATCTGCTTTAATTAAAAAATGATAGGTACACTCTAAAACAGTCCTTTGCCTAATAGGACACAAACTCCTATTTATTACATCAAATACCTTATATATTAAAACAAATACATATCTTACAACTTATGCTTCACATGTTTGAATGGGCTATGTCATAGCTCATCACTACTTAACATCTTAAATATACTCCTCAACATATGGAAACAAACCCTATTTTTCAAGAAAACATGACCCTATCTTCAACAAATGCTTCAACTGATGATTTTTCTCCATTTCAAGGTATTCAAGTCATGGATGATTACTGGAAAGTTCCCTTGACCTATTCATGTGTCCACCTATCTAAAAATGCTCTTAAACTACTCATAAACCTTCAAAGACAGCTCGCTACGAAAACAAGATAGTTTTGTAGCATCCAAAAAATGACTTTTTCAATCAAAATATCTTCTTCTTTGTTCTTACATGGTGCCCATCATGACTTGACACATCATCACTACCGTTCTCCCCCCTTGAAAGCTAGAAAAGGTGGTTTTAAAGGAAAAAATACAACTACATAAATTTTCATAGCCTTTTCTGGCTTCAAGTCTAGGAAACGCTACGAAACTGTGGAAAACTATGTAATTTCGAGATTTTGACCTTGTTTCAAAAAGGTAACTTCCAACTGTATAAACATGGTTTTCAACATGCCATTAACCTCTTAAAACATAATCAAACTCAATTTGAGAGCCTTGAGGTGTTTCCTCTTCGTTTTTGATGAGTTGAGCTATGGGTTCCTCAACTACAGTCATCTTTAAACCCTTCTTCTCCAACTCCTCATGGATGAATTCTAACTACTCTTGGAGGTCTTTGACTTGGTCCTTCAGTTTTTTGTTGCTAGATTTTAATGCAGGGATTCTACTATAAAAAAAATTCTTGCACATAATAAAATGTGTGCTTCCTTAACATGGAATCCTCAATTAAATTCTTCGTTAAAACCACATTCAATTCAACTCAAAACATATTTATAGAAGAGAGAGGAAACACAAATAAAATATGGGTATATAATAACACAAGAAAATTCAGATTCAAACGAGCTGCCCGAATATTACATTTCTGGGCCTCTCAGCTCTCAGCCTTTTCAAAACTATCACACCATTTCTCTCTATCTCTCTCTATATTCCTCACTATTTTTCATCTTCACACAAGCTTCATATTTATACATAGTTATGGATCAATTTGAATCCATGATTTCCTCCACACAAATCTCAACTAGATCCTAAAATATATTTATCCCTTATTTGACTCAACTAAGTTCCATTTAAGGAATTCCTAATCCCTAAAATATCTACCCAAACCAATTCCATTCATATCCTCAATTTATTAAGAGAATATTTACAACGAACCTCACACTCAAATATTTTCCTCTTAATTTATTTAAAATGAGTATAATAATTTATAAAATAATTAAAAATACATCACCCCCTAATTACACAATATTTTAATGAAAATCAAGTAGGATGCTCGTGCATCGGACTCCCCATGTAGAGAAGTTTCCATAGGCTCTTGTCTATGAGGTCTACCACTTTTCTAAAATAATGTGACAGCCACAAGTCTCGATGACTTGTTCCCTCCAAGATTCCAAACCATGTTTTGTCATTGGTCTTTTAAAGTATCAACTCTCTTTTGTAATTCATCACCAACATCACTCACTCTATCAATAGGATTCCATCTGTCAATTCCTCAGAGTAATTCCTCTTTGTTTGATGTTTCCATCTGTAATTGTGTTGAACACTCAACTTTCTGAAATGAAGAATAATCAATAACTTCTTCTTGATTGCAATTATTTTCATTGATTTCCCTTATAGTAAGAATTTTCTCACTCAGTGTTGTACCTGCATTCATCAACAAATTGTTAGTTTTAAAAATATAAGACCGTTCGGCCTCTTTTGATGCTTCAAGCACCCATCTCCCATCATAGACCTTATGGATTTTAGTAAATCCTCTTTGGAATTGCTGGCTGCTTTCATCCTGTTGGTTCAATAATTTTGTTTCCTTTAGGTCTCTAATGACATAACTTTCTTGTTGTTCCTGATCTTTCATCTCATCTCCAAATAATTTATGATCAATTTCTCTTATTTCAACATCATATTTATTAATTTTTCCTTTTGTACCTACAACCACATTATTATTTGAAAATTTATAACATTCACTCAACTTTATAAATGTTAAAAAAATTTCATCCCTATCATGCACGGTAACTGCAATCTCTTCTATATCAGGTTCTGGAAGCTTCACTTCTCCCTCAGGTTCCTTAAGCCATCGTTCTAAGAACTCTATTTCCCTATGAAGTCTTTCCAGCATTTCATCAAAACTTGTATTCCCAACTTCATTATTCTTCTGAAAATCTTCCTGAGTTATCCTGGTTTTTGTATCATCACATTGCAAAATTTTGTCATCAATTTCTTTAAAAAAAATTCATTTGTTTACCTCCTTGGAATGTCATTTTGTCATTTTCATTATTCTTCTGCTCCCTAACAGCTTCAACTAGCTATCTTACACCAAATATGAATTCATCTATGATCTTGTTCTGCATCAATAAATCAGTACCTTCCTTCTCTGAAAGGAATTCTCCATCATACTTCACCTCAAGAGATTCATTCATCTCTGTAAAAGTTTCACCAGACTGTCCACCATCTTTTGCACATCTTGCAAACATACACAAACTATGAGATTTAAAAATATAAGGCTTCATAGCCTTATATGCTTCTCTTGTCAACATATCTTCCAATTCTTCTGAACTATTCCAATAGTCCATGAGATATTTCTCATTAATCTCGCGACCCATAATTTCACCCTGTTCTGGGCCACAAATGGAAACTTCCATTTTCAAATCAGCTTCTTTGAGTTCTTCACATCTCAATTTCACACTCATTATCTGCTCGAGCTTCCTCAGCTCTTCTGTCAACTGTATGTTTACCTGTTGTTCTCTCTTTTCATGTAGCCTCTGCCACTTCACTTTCTTCCTCATGGTCCAACCATGTCTCTGGTCTTTATTTCTCTACAAAAATTCCATCAATAACTCAAGGTGAACTATTATCTCAGCTTTCTCTCTCTCATACTCTTCATCAGTCAACTACTTACATATGCCATTTTCCTTGGCATATTCCTTCTTATTTTTCCTGTTGCGGTCTTTCTCAGACCCTCTGAAATGACTATCAACAGTCGTCTTGTCCTCCTTTGTGAACTTCTTCCGTTCACATGTGGATTTCATTCAAATCCACTTTTCACCAAGCCTCCATACTTGCCATTCAGCAATACGAGCTCTCTTCCTGCGCTTGACCTCTTTCAGTTCTCTGTCCTTGAATCATTTCTGGCAACTCTTTTGCTCCTCTTTTCTACAAACAACAACTTCAGTAATGCTTGTGTTACAATTACCAACTCTTTGGGTGTTGGGCTCCGCCGATCATGCACCCAATTACATTCAAACCTTTGACTTGATTTAAGACTTTTTGATTCTAGACTTGACATCAACTCTTCATCCTGGATGAAAAATGCACATTTTTGTACAATAATTCAATGATTTAACTTGACTCAAGCTATCCAAATTTTCATTTGACTTTAACATCTTATTTGACTTCAAAGCTTGACCCAACAATTACAATAGTTGATATTTTGACTCTAATTCAAGTTATACAACATACCAATGAACATCCACCCTTAATACATTTTCATGATGTAAAATATTCACTCTCTCTCATACTCCATTATTATGTAAATATCATCAGTCTCCCATTATCACTTCACATTATATAGAAGCCTTTAAATCAAAATGCAATCCACTTTTCCCAAGATTTATTTTATGATTAAAATAAAATAAACCATTTAATTTTCAACATTCAAAATACCTTTTTGAAATGAATGATCATACCTTATGCTCCCTTCAAGGTTATTTAATAAACCTTCTCTTCACAATTTCACCTCTCTAGATTTCATTCACATGCCCTTCATACCATAACCTCTTCAACACGCTCATCATCTTAGCGCAAATAGTCCTCCTGCACTTCCATGCAGCTCATTCTTTGCAGTGACGGCTCTCATGCAACACCATCTCTTCTCCACTACAAGAAAAAAGGACATTGGTGAGGGGCGAAAATGGTCACCATAAGTTCATTGGTGAGGGTCAAAAGAGCCTTCTTCACCAAAAATTGAACGTCACCAAAGGTGGCATCGCCGAAAGTATAGGTGTTGTGGTGACATTCAAGGTTCGTCACCAATAAAGATTTATAGTGATGGATAGTGACCGTCACCATTTCATATGAGCAATAGTGATGGAAAATAGCCTCTGTCACCAAAAAACTAAACGTCACCAAAGGTGGCGTCGCCTAAAGTATGTTTTGTGGTGACATTCAAGGTCCATCACAAATATTGATTATAATGATGGATAGTGGCCGTCACCATTTCATATGAACAATAACAATTTTTTGTGATCGACCTTTCATGGCCGTCACTATTGGTACATATATATGGCGACATTCATTGACCGTCACCATAAACTCATTGGTGACATCATGGTCCATCACGAATAATGACTATAATGACAAAGAATGACCCTCACCATTTCATATCAACAACAAAGATTTATGGTGACAAACCTTTAATAGTCATCACTATTGATGTGTGTATATGGTGGAGTTCGTTGACCATCACCATTTCATATTTTGGCAAGGGTCGAAAAATGTCACCATAAGCTCATTAGTGATGGTCAAAAGAGCATCCGTCACCAAAAAATGATCATCGTCATTCCCTATGAATATCAGGGAATAATGGAATCGAACCACCAACCTCCTGCTTCTAAAGCAGGTGCTCTTCCATTGAGCTAGCACCCTTTAAAGAATTAAACTTTAAACTAGCAATTTCCCTAAAGGTGTAAAGATACACCAAAGGAATAGAAAATCTATGAAGATCAAAAGTTGCTAGAAATAATATGTTCAATATACATAATAAAAATACAATAAGAATAACTTTTGATATAATCTAACAAAACATGTACTACATAGGAGAATAAATAGAAAGAACAACCAGAAATTTGAATCACAACATAACAATATAAACTAACATGCAACAGGAAAGGAACAACTCCACGGTTTGAGAAATATGAACAATCCATGGGCCTATTCTTATATATTGATAAGGATAACTAGATACAAATCTAGATTTATGAAATTCAAGTATCACAAAATAATGTCTTAAAGAAATATGAATATGTAAAATAGTATTTTTTGCATTTGGATTTACCTTGCAGAACCTCAGGAAAAGGTTTCCACGGAAATAGCCAATAAACATAACAACATGGACCTCAGGAGGAATAGAGAAGTATTCAAAGAAAATGATGAAAAGCGTATCTAGAAAGAACTGAGAACCCTCTGAAGTAAACCACACATTTATCATCCTGACCAATACACTTGAAAAAAAAGATTAGAATAAATTATGAACTATTCCACCAAAAAAAAATTAATTTTTCCACTAAAATACAGTTTCAAATTAATTACTAGCATGACGCTAACTTCCCTGAAAAAATAGGGAAGTTTCAAGACAATGTATAATAGCTTGCATGGAAATCGTGTTGATAAAACCTTCCAAGGAATAAGACCACATTAGTCAACAAGAGTGCCATCATACTTAATACTATCAAAGAGTGGTCAATAGCAAAAGTGAATTGACGGACCTTCATAACTTGCATTGGTTCCTTATCCTTCATCCATCCCTAAAATTTTAGACCGAGGTTAACATTTTAAAGGAAAATTAAGAGAAGTCACATGATCTTGTGAAATAAGATTTTTATCACTACCATTAACTATCATGCAACAATTTTGCACAAACAAATCATCCTTGTCTAAAGTGAAGTAGTCAATGATTATTAAGACTAATTGTGGGCTTAGAATTGTTTTTCCATTTTTTTTTGAATTGTTAGAATTACTGTACTTAGTAGTAGAGGAATTCCCGCCATGGATTGGGAAGTCCACAACAACCACTTATGTAACTGGGATTGTTGATTATAATCATTTTAACCTTCTCCTTCCCTTTTCTCAGCCACTGAAATATGTGTTGAGAACTCTTTTCTTAAGACATTCCTCATTAGAATGGGCAGACCATTACTGATAATAAAAATATTCTCGTAACATTTACACTATCATTACAATTTATTTTGGGCTAAAATTTAGACTTATGGGTATATTTTTCATGCCTTGTAAACAAATGAATATGACAAGGGGAAGGAGCGGAAGAAGAGGGATTAGAAAACATCCACTACGAGGAGCTTGAATTGTTGTCAAGGATGCTCCATATTTAGGGATCACTTTTGTAACTTGCTTTCAATATTCAAGGCAAGCCATAAAGCCTTGCTCCCATGAACTAAGTGCATGCAAAGTCCATCTTGTGTTGAATATGAAACAAGAGACACTTGATAAAATTGAAACATTAATCCTCGACGATGAATTTTTCAATATACTAAAAAACAATCAATACCAACAATTGTCAGAGAGGAAGCCACTGCTAAGTAGCTCCTTCCTAAGACTTTAGAAAAATTTTCTAATAACTAGTTTGTAGAAGCCATCGAAATCACCCAACAGGCACCACATTGTACACAGCATGTTGAGTTGTAGGAGAAAGAATCTTAAATTAGAATGCACCCTTTTGCGAGAGTAATGGAATTTTGGAGAAAAAAAAATGTCTATGATAAGTGATATACCTACTGGAGGTATAGAAATGCTGCCAGAAGATCAGGAAATTGGTCCAAACCTCAAGAGATATCTAGGGAACAACCCCAAACCCGAGTATCTCTGAGGTTATGGCAGAAACATTAAGAAGGAATGTGAAGGAAAAAGTCTTGGTATCAGACTAAACTCACAGGATAACTACGAACCAAGAGTGAATTTTTTTTGGATAATTCCTTATTCAAAAGAGGCTAGAAGCTCATGCAACACTAGAAGGTTATTTTATTGGGCAAAGAGAATGCTATGTGCATCTTGCAAATGCAAACTTCTCTTGCACATGATGGGAAAAAGGGCTTGCAAAAAGATTCCCTCTGTGCAGCATCAACGCACACAACATCCTCTTTTTCCCAATGTACTAACCTTCTAGTTGTGGCCAAATAGCACTTGGGTCATAGTGGCAAGGCTTTCAATAGTAGGAACTTACCAAATCTTCCACAATTTGCGCTATTGTACCAGAACTAGATCTTGGACCTATGCGAAGATGTGAGGTGTTTCTACTGTAAGACATCAAGTAGCGTGTTTAGCATTCAGAGCTAACAAACTTGATAAATACCTTGACCAGGGAGAAAATGTCAAAAAGAAACGAACTCTAATAATAATAATAACTCTAGAAGATTATAAATAGGAAACTCTACTATCACTGCACTAGAGGTGCAAGCCTTCACTTTTTCATCTTTCATTATAATTTTCACAAAATCCCTCCAATCCTAGCCTATCACATTTTTTCATTTAGCAACAGCTAAATACTTTTTCATTTGGTCACGTATGAATCCCAATGGACAGCTGGTATTATATATGCCATACATAACAATTAGGAAGCCAAAACAAGTAAATTCAATGTTTCAACTGTAAATTCTTGTCAGGAAATGTTAGTTACAGTAACAACAATGGTATGCCAATTGCATAAGCCATATGTATCTCTTGTGGAAAGGCTGATTGCAATCCCCGTGTGAGCCAAAATATCAATAAATAGCAACATAAAGAACTAATATGGAGCACAATTTTTGTAGAAACTATTTTATAAATGGGAAAGGTAGTGAATTATGGAATAGCATATCATGCGTACTACCTATTTAGTTGCTTACCCTACAATATCTACTATCATTTTCAGTTTCTTTATTATTTGGGTACACTACTCATTTGATATAGAATTATAGTGAGATAGTTGTCTGATAGTTGGTCATATTATAGTAGGAACGTCATCAATATAGGAAATCTAGTTTTTGACTGAAAATGAGATCAGGGCATAAGGAAAATCATTGCCAGAAGGTAAAACTATGATTGACAACTTCTTATTGGAATGTATATTATTTGGAGTTAAATACAAACTATGATTATTTATGGTAATGCTATGGATGTTGGAGAATAGACATTCAAGAAATTATTGTCATTGTAACACGTCTCCAATGTACTTGTAGATCCTTTTTCACCTTGGTTTCTATTTTCTGCAATGGCTTGTAGTGGTAGCATGATGCATGCATTAGATATTTTCTTCTAATGCTCTAGTGAACCTGGTATTTTCAAGAGGGTCATAACTTGTTAGGAAAGAACTTATTTTTTCATAAGAGGCATTCATAGAAAAAATTGGTCAAGAGGCCAATCTGCAAGACAAAATTATAATATATATTGTGACTTCTCCAAAGCTTGTAACTTATTCACTGGTTTATACTTCACTAGTCAGTCAATAATGCATCAGCCTTCAGAAACCAAAACACAGTGGTGACTTGCAGGTCATGTTTGGATTATGCTAGTACAATCTTAGTCTATTCAGAGGCCTACCATATGCAACAAAAGAGATTTACAGAGAAGCTTTCCATGTGCATTATTGGAATTGTAGGACAAATGTAATATTTAATTTATATATCTTCAGCGAATTTGAATTAGGAAAGAAGCCCTTAAAATTTACATCCATCATAAGACTAGGCCGAGTTTAATCTAGTCAAGTGTGTTGCTTCTTGCACACACTTGTTATTTATTTTTCCCGTCTTAGGCCTTAGCAAACTGACATAGTAAATGTAAAAGAGTTCCCAAAATAAGGTTCTAAGTGAGATGGAAGACATGTGAGAAAATTCAAGCTAGCCTATCCATGTTCACCCATTATTGGGCTTCTTTAGGATTAATAGTTGAGGAAAGTTTTTCAACACTGTGGGACTAAGAAAGTATGCCAACTTGTAAGATTAAATAACATTGCAACACCATTAGAGTCATCTAGAATTTTTGAACTGATGCTGACTAGTTTAGCATATTAGTAGGAGACAACTTAGCAACTTCTTAGTATCATGTTGCACGAAGAATTGACTTGAACCCAAGGATTTTAGGCAACTGATATACTACCCAAATCATGTCCTTTAGGAGACAAAGTTTGCACATTGAGTGTGTGAGAGAGTGAATGGGTATCATGTTCACATGGATTGATACATTCGTCCAATTTATATTTTCTTATATTTTCCTAAAGGCTAATATCAGTAAATGTGAACATGAGAGTGGGTGCCCTCACATTTGAAGAGACAAATCTAGAGGGATGGTGTTAAATACCATTTAAGTTAATAATTCTACCCTCATGCTTAATGGAAATACAAATTTCATATGATTCATGTCGGATGTGCCCAAGGTTTGAAAACACTAAATTTTAAACTCCCAACATGTCCTTTATGAGAGTGGGTGCCCTCACATTTGAAGAGACAAATCTAGAGGGATTATGTTAAAGACCATTTAAGTTAATCATTATACCCTCATGATTAATGGAAATAAAAATTTCATATTATTCACGTAATATGTTCCAAAGGTTTTAAAACACTAAAATTTAAACTCCTAGGATCTCATCATTCCCTCTAGTTGAAGGAAGAAGAAATTTGAAAAGAAACATTGATCTCCTATAGTGACTCGTACCTTTCTTATTTCACCTTTGCACTTGGGAATTTGATGGCTTAGGATTTAAACCTCAAATTAAGTGGTAGGTTCAACATATGATTGAGGTTGTTTGACCTTTTGGGAAACTATGCAACAATGAGTGCTTTCTATGTCCAAGATTATAACTAGCATTTGCACCGAGAGGTGCAAACTAAACGCCGGAAGTGGGGAATGTGGAAACTAGTAATAAAGTGAAATATATGGAAATTTTAGTTTCTATATATATTTTAATGAATGTAATAGGAGATTAAATTGAAAATGAAAGTTACACTAACATAATTGTCATAGAATTTATTTGAAAAAACATTTATTACAAAATCAAATTCTTTAAACCTTGTAATTTATCAAAAATATATTCACAATTTTGTAGGTAATAAAGGTTAAACCCCAACTCAAAATTCAAATCAAATGAAAGATCAAATTCCCATAACCGCATTGGAGGTAACACCAGAGTAAGAACCAGTGGTTAGTGGTTTGGGGCCAGCAGACCTACGCCGAACGAAAGCCCTGATACCAACCGGAAGAAACAAAACGGAGTTGCAGAGTTGCACCGCCAAGGGAGCTGAATGAAATGGGGAGCTTGCGCCATGACTCGGGTAGGGGTTAGTTACCCTAACCCCGACGGACTAATCTCCGTCGTTGGATCAAGACACCACAAATCGACCGACATGAAATAACCACTTGTGAATTGAGGGAACTGCACCTGCCTACGAGCCAACTTTCGAGATGTTTCCAAACCTGTTTCCAGAGCTGACTATGGTGACCGGTTAAGGCCAAATCTCCCTGTGGCATAGGTACAGGGGAGGTTACATCGTTGGAGATAACTATAGTAGATGATTTCTATGAAGCTATCATTTCTAACAAACTGACAAATCACAACCATTTCTGCTCTTTCTTTATCCCTTTTCAGAGGCTGTGAAACTTCCTACTTGGAATATATGAATGCCTTATCTCACCTTTGATCGGAAGAGGAATGTCCATTACGAGACAAATCACAATTTTCGGTACAACAGTACAAGCATGTCTCTAGTCATGTGCTTCCAATATTAGATTTGCATCATATTGACAACATTGTTCTTTGCTCATAATTCCTGATACAAGCATATTCTCCACATTCCCATCCATTTCAGTAGATAGAGGGTTATCATGAAAAGATGAAACAAACTCTAGTGAAAGAAAACAGGGATCTCTCCCTTTTAAGTTCTCTAATCCTCCACTTTGATTTACACATGTTCTATCTTCAGCTGTAGGTGTAGCATGGTCTGAAGCACTAGATTGCATGACATTTTTACTTTCAAAAACATCTACAAAGGAATCATTGCCAACTTCTGGAGGAGAATCCTCATTATGAACTGGATATTGGATTGTGTCACTCTATGCTTTTTTAGTTGGAGTAAAAATACCACTTGGCACTTTGAAAATAGAATTAAATATAGAGTTGTCTATATCCAGTCTCCCACTGCTTCACTGATGCAATACCCTAGCCTCTATCTGTTTTGTTAAGCCTGCATCAGCAGAGTGACAAGTCAAGGCATTCTCTTCACACCTTAAGCTCTTCAAATCATTTAAATATCATCTAAGTTGATAACCAGCATTTGGTAAATCAGTGGCATTCAGAACCTTTGCATGCACAACTGGCCACTTGCAATTGTTTGCCCTGTTTAAAATATTCACTGACAATGTGGACTCCTGTGAGGGTACACTTGTGATATACATAGTATCATATCTACTCTAGAAATTCATAGAACTCTCATTCACTTTTAATTTAGACATATTGTCCTGCTGGTTAACCTCTCTTGACTTGTGTACAACAGTTTTTTTTCTAATCCCCGCAGCAGATTCTACAAGGTTGTTTTCCTGCATGCACCTTGATTCACAGTCTACTAATCATTTTATTGGAACTAAACTACTTTGAATAGGTTGTTTTTCTGTAGACTTTATTTGATCCACTGGAACCGAACCAGTTTGAGTATCTTGGTTTTCAGTATATTTAGACATAAACAAGTTTTTACTTGAGCTATAGTTGAGTTTCTACTTATTCTCAGTTTCTAAGTCACTTTGCAGGGCAGCTTGAAGATATTCCTAGGTGCTATCACTATTTGTGTTGGGACTGGGATTTTTTACTGGAAAATCCTCATGAATATCCACAAAAGAGCTATCTGCTGAGTAATAATTTCCAATTATAGCAACTTCTTTTCTTCGAAAATCTGAATCAATGACCCTGAATTCAACCATTCCAGGAAAGGATCATTAATCTGGGTATAGCTAAATTCAACATTTTGACAGTAGTCAGAACTACTGTCATCCATAACAGCAACTATATTTTTTCCACTTATATCTACAAGCATTACATTCTCAATGCCATTGCATTTAAGATCTTCCTGTTGATTCCTGCCATAGCCTAAAGAATTATCTTGAGCATCTTCAACTTTTACCTCCACCTCTTCAACTTTTACCTCCACCTTATCAATGGAAAAAAATTCCTCTTGAATGTGCAAAAACATGCTTTTTTCACACTCCTTCCCTACATCATCTTGATCATGATCACTGCCTTCAGTATCAGGTGCAACACTTGCAGCACCCTGCTCAGAGCTTGCATTACTGCTTGTCGTTACTGAAGAATTGATGGAATATGCCCTACGTTGTGAGGTATTTTATTTGCTGGCATAAAATATGTGACCAATGCACTCAATAGTAGGGGCCTGAACATGCCTTGAGAATGTTGAAGATCCTGCACATAGGTACAAATCAAGAAAATTAACTTCAATTGGAGCATAAATGCATAGGAAAAACGTCTAAAAAATAAAATAATTACTCAAGTAAACAACATTGCATTCTTGTGCATCAAATGCCTATTTTAACTGGCCATGATGCAAATAAAAACATAAATAAAGCACAAATATGAATAAAGCATATCTCTCCCCTAGAAAGGTTGTGAGAAACAAGTTGAATCTCACCGTTAACAATGTTACTCATAAAGAGCTCCACCAAACTCCTCTTTCAGTCTAAAGAAGTTAGGCATGCTGGTTTTATTTATATTATAAGTAGAGAACATAGTTTACAGTGTACACCAGAGCCTTAGGCCAAAGGAAAAATACTCAGAATACCACCAAAGAAAAACGACATAGTGATCCCTGACCTCTGGATATGATAGAAAAAGATTGAAATAGTAAAATGGCTTAAGAACCAAATCAATGAACATATAAAAAACACATGTGAGATGATAGACCATAGATGGGGAAACATAACAATCAGATAATATACAAAAAATTAGAATATAGGGGGGCCGGGAAAGTATACACCATTACTCTGATACACATCTTACTCCACTAGCACATATAAAAGGACTCACCAATGGCACCAAGGATGGCCATTGACTAATAGACACTTGTTAAGCCTGGCTCGCAGTTTTGATTTCAACTGCATTTTAGTGCATATGTTTGAACTTGAAGCCTCAAAAAAAGAACAACACATGGGAAAAGAAAACTCAAAACAACCCAAAATCAGGCAATGCCTTGCTTCCATGTGAGGACTGATGTCAATGATATCCCAATATTATCAGTTGGGAATAACACCCTCAAGATTTCACTTTATAGGAATCAAGTAGAATGAAAATACATGAAAGGACCAGAGTTAAGAGGTAACAAAATATTGCTATGTCAAATATCGAAAAATGGAAACCCATTCAATTAGAGCTAACAACAACATCACTGCAAGCTTAAAAAACCAATACTCCAAGATAGGAGGCATACCATTTGGTGCAATGCAGAGTCAAAGGATCTCTTTGGCATAGATCTTGGTGAAATATTAATTGTTGATGTTGGTTTTTTGGAGAATGACTAAATTCTGCTATTTGGATATGTTTCATGTTTCCTTGTTCCTTGCCGATGTACCATGCTCATAGTGATTGTTCTTTTTTTTCCTGAAAATGCAGACTGAATGGAATCGATCTCATCGTCACAAGATGAAACTACAGATCCCTAACTTTGGGAGCTGAAATGATCATGATCGTGGCTCTTCGAAGAGTTCACACTTCTAGAAACTGTTGGGGAAACAGACTATTGCCTTGATCTATTTCCAGCCTCACTTCCAGGCCTTGATGCAGGAGACAACCCACAATTTGATGTAAGATATGAACCTCTTATCCGTGATATGGGGCGATCACTTATTGATGTAAGAATATTTGGAGGTGGCTCTATTATGAAATCATCGTTTGAATGCTACAAGAAACCATCTTTTTCCTTTGTCTGCATATCCTGGAACAGAGCAAGGTATTCATCCTTATCCCTATCCATAGCATGTGGGGTGATTTGCAGACTCCGTCCCCTTTTGTGCCATTCCACTTGGTGGTCCCTTGCAGGTGAACACCTTAGAGCCGAGGAAGAAGGCATTTTATCCACACTATTTCACAAGTCAGAATTTAACTAGTGAAATAATTCCCCAAGGCATTTCATCACCAGGAGTTTAAACTCTGCATTTTCCTTGCTTGCAGGCTCTGCAGAACTTAATTGCGCCCATTTTTCCTCTCTTTTTAACACAAAAACAAAAAATTGTCGATTAGCTGGGTATGAACATGAAGCCCAAAGAAGGACAGTTCATTAGTATTATTGTAGGACGGACGGTTACACTTGTTAATTTTTTACTCGACACAAGGGAGATGAGGAAATTTTTTGATTGGGTGGGGTGAAAAATGTTTGCTCACCCCACTCCAGCAAAGATAATGCCTCCGGCGTAATGATCCATTTTAGATGAATCTCTTAGCTTTCACTGTCTTAAGATTTTTGAATATTGATCTTATTAGAAATTGTAGTTAAAGGTAATTTTTATTGAAAAATCTAGCACCCCTATGGCATCATAGGTATGGGCACCTCAACTTGACCTATCTCTCTCAGTTGGCATGAGAGAAACTAGTAGATGGACTTTCGAACATTCTGTAGAATATCCATAGAGTTTGCAGAGCTTTTCAGGCAGGGAAGCTACATCGAATACCATTTTATGAAGGACAAGCGTGGAGAGCGTAGAGGGTCCTTCAGTTGGTACTTTCAAACATATGTGGACCAATGAACATGACATCAACCACTGGTGCTAGGTACTTTCCTCCGTTTGTTGATTATTTCAGTAAAAAAATGTGGGCATATTTTCTAAAATTAAAATATGATGTGTTTAATGAATTTCAAAAGTTCAAAGCATTAATAGAGAAACAGTTAGGTTCTCATATTGCCTCTCTTAGATATGATACTGGTGGGGAATTCTACTTAAAATATTTCAATAAATTTTGTGCTAAACATGGGATCCAAAGACAATATGGGATGAAAACACCTTTCAAGACCTTGTGGCGGCCATATAATAACAAGAAGCTCCCACCCCTCTATACCAATATCACTAAAAGGGACCCTCCAGATTCACAAGATTAGTTCATGATGGATAGGCTACTTTGTAACCAACACAGCCCCACAGCAAACCCCATCGTCATTAAAGAACTAGTATGTGTTGATGTATGTGTCCTAGATTCTATGAAATATTTGCATGATAAAATAATCATGATAATAATTTTCACCATTGTGAGGAGACTAGTCATGATGTCCAACATGACAAAGAAATAAACGTAGAAAATGAAATTTTTTTGAATAGTTCCACCAATGATACAAGATGTATGTAGTTCTAGTCGGGTAGAAACCATGTTTCTACCCAAAAGGATCAACCATTTGAAAAGTATGATGAAGATCATGCTTCCCTTGATGATAATTTAAATCCTAAAAACAATTTTGAGGTCACAGAATTATACTTCAATCACACTAATCCTATTTTGTCAAAGAGTGAAAGTAAGAGAGCTGCGGAATTTCATGGTAATATATTTGGCACCTAGACATTCCATTGTGAGTTTGAGTAGAGCAGTAATGTACCCGCACATTGCACTTTGATTTTAATCATGATCGTGTAAGAAATAAATGGAAGTAATCATGGTTTCCTAGAGTTTGAGGTCAATAAACTCAAAGGGTTTTTCAAAACCATAAAATAAATAATGTGACCCTCGTGATTATCATAGGGTCCTTGTTGTGTAACCATTCATTGACGAAAGTTACTTCCTCGATGCGATAGAAGTGAAAACTTATAGTTGTAAAGGTAGGAATAATGGTGTCATAGATTTCCATAAAGAAGAGAACCAAAAATAGGCTTATGAACACCATCAATATATACTGGAGATGTTGCAGTGAAAGAAATAATGAATACAAAACTTTTGGTCAATAGGATAGGGATCATTAAGATGTTGAACCATCCAATGGAAAGATGGTTTTCAGTGCTAGTGATCTAGTCACATAAAAGACCCCATAAATGTGTGCTTTAGGATACTCCCAAGATTCAATAAGTAATCCAAAGTGAGAGGATTCATTGTTAAGGTGACAATGGAAATAACCCTGAATTGACCCAAAGTGACACCTTGTCAGCCTTGCACAACTAGGGTTCCAGTTTGAGCATCATCAGGAAGCACAATTGCACAAGTGGAAACATTTCACATTTATGGCACTTGACCGCAAATATTTATGCATGATTTTCCATTAAGGGTACCTTTAACATTTCCCAAGGCACAAATCATATAATTGGAGGAATTTTGGATAACTTGTCACATTCCACTAGCTTCATGCATGAAGATGAGCTCCCATCCTTTAAGAATATTTTGGAGGATTTCATGGCATAGTCAAGGGTCACATGTTTGAAAAGAAGAGATTCATAGTCAAGAATATGAAAATTGGCATTTGTATGATGTGGTATAAAGGAGAAGGACATTGGTGAAGAGTACTCCATTTATAAGCATCTAAAAGATTTTTTATGTCCTGTTTCCAAAGAAGAGAATATATCTTGTGACAAAATGCCCAAATTTCCAACATAAAAAGACTAGGGTAAGGGTTTACTTTTTCTTCCACATGTTGAGAGGCATTCATGTATTCAAGGTGTGTTTTGTTGTTGAGTTAACATATTTGGAAGCACAATTGCACAAGTGGAAACATCTCATATTTGGGGCACTTGGCTACAAATTTTTACACATGTTTTCTATTGAGAGTATATTTCACATTCCCCAAGGCACAAATCAAATATTTTGAGGTATCTAGGATGACTTGTCACATTTCACTTGCTTCACACATGAAGAGGATCTCCCATCATTTAAGAATGTTTTGGAGGGTTTTCATGACATAGTCAAGGGTCACATTTCCAAAAGAAGAATGCCCAAGTCAAGAAGATGACAATTGGAAGTCATATCACATGTGGCATAAATGAGAGGAACATAGGTGAAGAGTGCTCCATTTTGAAATATATAGAACATATTGTTTATGTCCTCTTTGTTGCATTGTCTGCTAATAGTTTCACTAGCTTCGACAAGATTGATGCTATGTTCTATGTTCAATTTCAAGGGCTAGGAACAAAATTTTAAACTTAAACTTCTTTATTTGTGTGAGGGTTTCATCAACTTGTCAAACAATAGGCTACGCAGTATAATTCCTTCATAGTTTGGGTTTCTCAAAGGCCTCGAGAGTTTAAATATCTCCATCAATAAGTTGAGAGGACACAGAGACATCAAATATGGGGTCTAGACCAAAAAAATACTAAGATAGGTTAGAGACTACTGCAAATGAAACATGAAAATCGGATTCAAGACATCAAAATCAAACAAGCTCAATAAATTCACTTCCAAGGCATTAAAATATGGGGTTTTGACAAGTTAAACGCAATCAAGAAATAGAAAAATATTCAACTTGGTTATTTTTGGAGGTTCATTTTATAAATATCCGGTGGGCAAGCTATCAACGAAGGTGAGCAACATCTTGAGCTTACTTCCCCCTCAGAGGCTAATCTAATGCGCATCTCCATAGCTATGGCGTCTGGCGTGCATCTCCACATCTATGGCATCAACCAGCTACATCAAACGATGTAAAGGAGTAGAGGATCCCTCTTCAAAATTCGGTAGAATGCCCACCACACTGTTCCACTTGCTCTGGCTCCTGAAGGGTGGATTTTTTGCAGGAGGGAATAAAAAATTATCAAAAAAATAAAAATAGAATCATTCGCTTCAACTGCAATTTAAATTTCCCTGTCGGCTATTTTTGGCTCGTGAACATCATGCAATTGTTGCTTTCTTTAAACCCATTGTTTTTTCTTGGCATGGCATGCATGCACAAGATCCATCAAAATGTAACAAAAATGTAAATTTTTGACTCCTACAGTTTGAAGACAAATATCTATCCATTCTGGATTCTAATGGAAATTTGTATTAAGAGGAAAACTTAAACCACATAGACACAAGGGATCGCAGGTAAAATTAATGCATGGAAATGAACAAATAATAGTTTGTGACAGGAAGTGTAAGTGAGTTCTAGGTGTGCTAAGGAGGGAGTGACAAGGTATGCTAGAGGTCAGGGAAACATGCTAATATGTGCCAAGTTCTAAGGTGTGCTAATGCATGTTATGGAGTGTCATGGAGTGTCGAGGAAAGTCAAGGGAGCACGAGTTTCGAATGCATGGAAATGAATAAGAGTGTCTAACAGGGAGTGTCAGTGAGTTCTAAGTGTGCTAAGGAGGGAGTGACAAGGTATGATAGGTAGTTGCAAGGAATGATATGGTGCCAACATGACAGACAAGATGTATTAGGTGTCAAGGTGTGCCAATGTGTGCCAAGGAGTGTTAGGGAGTTCCACATAAACACAAGGGATAACTCGTTCAAAATGCATGGAAATGAATGGATAAGAGTGTGTGATAGGGAGTGTCAATGAGTTCCAAGTCTTCTAAGGAAGGAGTGACAAGGTTATATGTTAGGCAGTGCCAAGGCATGCTAGAGTGTTAGGGAATGTCAAGGAATGCTAGGGTGTGCTAGGGAGTGAAAAACATGCCAATAAATGTAGAGGATGTTAACACATGCCACATAGTGCTAAGGGAGTGTTAAACATTCTAGGTGTAAACTATGTTGCTTAGTTGTTTTATGGCCAGAGTTGGATGTGAGCCTTGACTTGGTAACTTGTTAAGTAGGATGAGTTGATATTGGAAATGAGTATCGTAAGATGAGTTATAGGAATTTCTTAGGTGAATGAGGCATAATATAGCTGTAGTAATTGTAACTTGGTCAAGATATTATAGTCAAGGAAGGACTTGGTTGGATTCCAAAGTCTAAAAAAAGGTAAGGGTAGTTGTGATGGCATGATAGCTAAGGAGTGCCAAGGCATGCCAAGGAATGAAAAGGTGTGCTAACACATGGCAGACAATGTCAATGAATGTTGAGGAGTGTTATGGAGTTCCAGGGGAACACAATGGAGAATTTGGTCAAAATTATTGGTAATGAACGAATAACAGTGTGTGCCAAGGAGTGTCAGTGAATTCTAGGTGTCCCAAGGATGAAGTGTTTTAGGAGAAGCTTTGAATAAGACTTGCAAGAGGGAAGCCTATGCTTATGATAAGGTGTGGAAAAAGTAATTTCAGAGAAAGGGAGACTTTGGGTTGGGCACAAAATTGTTTTTCTAATGACTTGGTTGGGTTCCCAAGTTGCAAAAAAAGTAAGGCTATCTATGAGGGTATGATAGCTAGGGAGTGCCAAGGTGTTCCAGGGAATGTAAGGTTCCCAAGTAAGGCTAGTTGTGAGGGCATGAATGCCAAGGCGTGCTTTGGAATGCTAATATGTGACATATAGTGCGAAGGCATGTCAAACATGGTTGTTGAAGCTCTTTGAGCACGTGCTGGTGTAGTAGAGAGTTTGTTACCATCATCATCAAACTGTTGTACATCCACATGAACAATATCATCTCAAAGCTGGGCATCACTACATTCTGGAAGGAGAAGCATTGCTAGGTGGTACACCTCAAGATGAAGTACCAACAATGATGACCTCATCTGGTAAGGGAAGGATGGAATAAACATCCAAAGGATAGAATGTACTAGATGATGAAGTAATCCATTTAGTCCTGACTCCCCATAGACTATTCAATAACTACAAAGGATGAACTCAAAGGAGTTTGAAATTGGTATAGGTGGACCAACACAAGATGGAGATGTGGAAAGGTTCACTACAACCAGCTGCAAGTCATCAACAAAAAACTCAACAAGAGAAGAAGAGGTATGTTCCATGGATACATGCTGAGGGTCATCACCGGAAAGGAGCTATAGAAGAGATCCTAGTAGTCACCATGAAAAGGCTCATCAAAGATAGCACCATGATGCTTAGTCACTTGGTGAGAGGGAGGGTAATAAAGATTATAGTAGCAAACCAAAGTCCTATGAGGAGTCTAACGGACAGGTTATATATCATGTCTTTCATGATACAAGTGGGTCCATGCACTTGATCTAAAGGACCTAAAATGTGAGATAGAGGACTTCCACCCATGCAACTAATAAGTTTATTACCTTAATTTTGCATCAAGGAATAATTTGGGCTGGTCATGGAGACAGTATTATCTACAAAATATTTAACGTTGTAGATCATCACACCATTTTAATTACCATGGAGAGAGCACTGTTATTTCCAACATAGAGAGCCTTAAATGTAGTGAGTTACGAATTTACCAGTTAGAGATTTGATGTCTCAAATAATTATAGGAACCGGTGATTTTACTTTTTGGTTTAATATGGCTGTTGGTAATCCAAATATTTTAATGGGATATTGAACTTAGGTGTTGGTCAAAAATCCTATTTCACTGATCTCAAATACTAGGCTGTCAATTGGGTCTACTGTGGAGGATGTCAAGGAATATCTCAGTGCTATCCCAAGGATAAGATCACACTCTGAAATTTGGATGGAAAGTTACAGTCAACAGTTCGGTTATCATTTCAGGAAGAGGCTCGGATAAGGATACGCAAGATCTCAGTGTAATTGTAGAGATTACAATTCATACTAGAGCAGAGAAGTTAGGAAAATTTTTGGTGATGCCACAGTGACATTCCCTCACTATCTTGGTACTATATCACAGTAAGGATCTCGGAGTAATTCAATGCCACCACAGTTCATTGATATCACAGTTTGGTGACTATCTAAGTCATGATGATTCTATAGTCTTGGTACCATGATGCTCATAGATCTCGGTTCTATCCAAGTCATGGTGTTTCTGCAATCTCAGTGCTATCCCAAGCATAAGATCTCAATGCTATATCAGTGCTATCCCAAGGATAAGATATCCGTGCTATCTCAGTGCTATCCCAAGGATGAGTAGCTTAGTCATATTTTAGCCTTTTCTCTCTTTTCCAGTCACAATGATGAGCTCAGACTATGTTTGTTTGCAGTCCCATTACTGCTGCTAATAATTTCAGCATGTGTGCAACTGCTAAGTCATCTTTCCTTTGGGACTATGGACAAGTTTCAAAACATAGACGGACTTTGAGAGCACATCATCCTCATAACATGGCACATACTGATTCATGTATCCAGGAAAATGTTACTATTATGATTTATCCATAAAACCATGAGTGGAAAGAAAATATGCATCAAAACAAACTATCTACATCAAAATGAAAGGTTCATGCATCACCAAGATCAACCCAGAACAAGAAGCATGAAATCACCAAGAAACAAACCATCAATGAAAATATGGAAACGGTGTAGTAGAGGGTCTGTTACCATCATCATCAAACTGTTGTACATCCACATGAACAGTATCATCTCAAAGATGGGCATCACTAATGTTTAGGTTGTACACCTCAAGATGAAGTACCAACAATGATGACCTCATCTAGAAGGGGAAGATGGAAGAAACATCCAAAGGATAGGATGTACTAGATGATGAAGTAATCCCCTTAGTCCCGAATCCCCATATACTATTCAATAACTACAAAGAATGAACTCAGAGGAGTTTGTAAAGGTGGACCAACACAAAATGGAGATGTGGAAAGGTTCACTACAACCAGCTGTGAATCATCAACAAGCAACCCAACAAGAGAAGAAGAGGTATGTTCCATGGATACATGCTGGGAGTCATCACCGGAAAGGAGCTATAGAAGAGATCCTAGCAGTCACCATGAAAAGGCTCATCAAAGATAGCATCCTGATGCTTAGTCACTTGGTGAGAGGGAGGATCATAGAGATGATACCCCTGAAATTTTTCATAGTAGCAAACCAAAGTCCTATGAGTATCACGAAAAAGTTATATATCATGCCTTTCATGATACAAGTGGGTCCATGCACTTGATCTAAAGAACCTAAAATGTGAGATAGAGGACTTCCACCCATGCAACCAATAAGTTTATGACCTTAATTTTGCATCAAGGAAGAATTTGGGCTGGTCTAAGATTTAACATTGTAGATCATCCCACCATTTTAATTACTATGGGGAGAGCACTATTATTTTTGATGTAGAGAGCCTTGAATGTAGTGAGCTACGAATTTACCAGTTAGATATTTTATGTCTCAAACAATTATAAGAATCGGTGATTTTACTTTTTGGTTTAATATGCCTGTTGGTAATCCAAATATTTTAATGGGATATTGAACCTAGGTGTTGGTCAAAAATCTTATTTCACTGATCTCAAATACTAGGCTGTCAATTCGGTCTACTATGGAGGAGGTCAAGGAATATCTCAGTGCTATGATGCTATCCCAAGGATAATATCACACTCTGAAATTTGGATGGATAGTTATAGTAAATAGTTCAGATATCATTTCGGGAAGAGGCTCGTATAAGGTACACAGAATCTCGGTGTAATTGCAGAGATTACAAATGCATACTAGAGCAGAGGACTTAGGAAAATTTTTGGTGATGCCACAATGACATTCCCTCTTTCTTTGTACTATATCCCAGTAAGGATCCCAGTGTAAATCGGTGCCACCATAGTTCATTGATATCACAGTTTGGTGACTATCTAAGTCATGATGATTCTACAGTGTCTTGGTACCATGATGCTCATAGATATCGGTTCTATCCAAGTCATGGTGTTTCTGCAATCTCAGTGCTATCCCAAGGATGAGTAGCTTGGTCATATTTTAGCCTTTTCTATATTTTCCAGTCACAATGATGAGCTTAGAGCTTCTAGACTATATCAGTTTTTGGTCCCATTAAATTTTCCAATAATCTCAGCATGTGTACAAGTGCTAAGTCATATTTCCTTTGAGACTATGGACAAGTTTCAAAACATAGACAAACTTTGAGAGCACATCATCCTCATAACATGACAGATACTAATTCATATATCCAGGAATATGTTACTATTATCCATAAAATCATGTTAGCCAAATGAGACAACTATTCAAGGAAATGACAACAAAATGTTATAGCATTAATGCTTTTTTCTAAATCACCAAACTACCAGTAATAAATAATTGACTTTTTGGAGTTCTAGGATTCTGGAATCTATGGTTACTACAACTTCTTGGTTAGTATGGTAGATGGAAAATAAACCAAATACTCATGTATTCATAAAGACTCATATGAGCTGGTAAATGGACCTTTGTTTATGTGCATTCAAGTATTATTATTGTGAAGGTCTCTGCAAATTTTCCAAAAATTTGAACTTGTGCTACTTATTGCCTATTTCTAGTGCAACTTAGATAAAAATATGATGTTAAGAGGTGGTTCACTCCATTAGTACGTTGAAACATCCAAATATTGAGCATCTATGATCAAAAGATAACTCTTGACAAAGAGTTGATGGCGTACCTCATCCTTCCAAACAAAACAAAAAGAAGACAGAACTAACCTCACAATAAAAACCCACATTACACCTATGTTTCCAAAGAATAAATAGAGTTAGAATCTAGAAACCAGCCTAGATCCATCTTAACTCCGGATCTATCAAGCACCGAGAGGGATCAAATCTCTCGAGGTGAAAACCTCTTTTTTGAGTGCAAAACTTGAGGAAAGGTTTTCACCTTGAGAGATTTGATCCCTCTCGGCGCTTGATAGATCCGGAATTAAGATGGATCTAGGCTAGTTTCAGTCGTGTGCGACCAAGGAAAATCTATCGATAATATGAGGAACATATTCTTAATTTTATCAATAATATGTAAATACATCTAATATTGACATAACCATTTTAAATATGTTAAATACATTTGAGATTCATTGAGTCATTTTAATTTTAAATTTGATTAGTTACCTCAGTTTGTTGAGATGATAAATATTGTAAGATAACTTTAATGATGAAATAAAATTTTTAACGCAAAGTGACAATGTAATAATATTGCATGATAGAAACCGTGAATAATAAGAATGTAGTCAATTACGAAGTCTTCATTGTGATCGATTTCAAACTATTTTCTTCTACTATTCTTATTTTCACCCATGTTAGTTTTGTCATATTTTCATATTGATTATTTGAAAAGGATAGTTGGAATCGTAAACCATTTAAATATTTAGCTCGAGCTGTTTTAGTAAACATCATACCTTGTCTCTCTTGCTCTCCAATATTAATAGGTTGAATTACTATAACACAAAAATCAATGTACATTGTCAATATTTTTTTGTGCTTACACTGAAATCATTGCACACACACTATTAATCCAATGAATTTAAAATTAATGTACCATCATACATCAAATTAGAAATCAACATATACACTGAAATCAATGCAACTAATGCAAGAAATCAAATAATAATAGAAAACAACATCTACACTAAAATCAATGCATATAATGCAAGTAATGAAATATGATTAGAAATCAACATCTACACTCAAATAAATGAGTCTAGTGCAAGTAGGAAAATAGTATTTAAAGCCAACATCTACACTGAAATCAATGCATCTAGTGCATGCAATCAAATAGGATTAGAAATCACCATCTACACTGAAATAAATGCATTTAGTGCAAGGAATCAAATAGGATTATAAATCATCTACATTTAAATCAATGCATTTAGTTAAATCATATACATTTAAATCAATGCATTTAGTGCAAGCAATCAAATATAATTATAAATCAACATCTACATTGAAATTAATGCATCTAGTGCAAGCAATCAAATAAGATTAGAAATCACCATCTACACTAAAATCAAGGCATTTAGTGAAAGCAATCAAATAGGATTAGAAATCACCATCTACATTGAAATCAATCCATTCAGTGAAAGAAATCAAATAGGATTAAAAATAATCTACATTGAAATCAATTCATCTAGTGAAAGAAATCAAATATAACCAAAAATTAAAATCTGCATTAAAATTAATGCATCGAGTGAAATCAATCAAATGGGATTAGAAATCATCATCTACACTGAAATTAATGCAATTAGTGCAAGCAATCAAATAGGATTAGAAATAATCTACATTAAAATCAATCCATCTAGTGTAAGTAATCAAATATCATTATAAATCAACATCTACACCAAAATCAATTCATCTAGTGCAAGAAATCAAATAGGATTAGAAATCACCATCTACACTGAAATCAATGCATCTACTGCAAGAAACCTTCTTCCCTATCTCCCCCATATATATCTATATATCCATCCATATCTCCTTTTTCTCTTTATCTCACCCCACCATACACACACTCTCTCTCACTCCATATCTATCAATTTCCTTGTCCCTCACTCCTTCTCTCCATCTATCTTTTTTTCTCTTCACCTTACATCTATATCTATATATCACTCTATCTCTCTATATCAACTCCAAAACATAAACTCTCTTTCTCCAATATATATATCTATCTATCACTCCCTCCTCCTCCTCCTCTCTCTCTCTCTCTCTCCCTCTCTCTCTCTCTCGCTTCTATCTCTCTTCCTTCCTGCTATGCTTTCTCCCTCTCTCTCCATATTCTTTATCACTCCCTCTCTCTCCAACTTTCACCCTCTATGTCTTTATTCTTACCTCCTCCTCTCTCCCTCTCCATCTTCATATCTCTTTCCCTACCTCTATTCACCCTCTCTCTTCCTTTCTCTCCCCCCCTCTCTCTCTCTCTATCTTCACCTTCCAACTTTGTTACCATATGCCTCTCTCTCTCCTTCTCTCCCCCCTTCTCTCCATATCTCTTTATTTGTCTCTTTATCTCACCCCAAAACATACACACTCCCTCTTCATCTCTCCCTTGTCACTCCCCCTCTCTCTCCACTACTCACTCTCTATGTATTTATTCTTCCCTCCCTCTCTCCTCATCCAACTCCATCTCTCAATCCCTCCCTCTCTCCCCCTCCAAATCCATATTTCTATCCCTCCCTCTCTCCTCCCCTCTTTCAAGTCCCCTCTCCTTTCCTTCCTCTCTCTCCCTTTCTCTCCTACCTCCCTTTCTCTTCCCCTATCTCTCTCTCTCTCTCCATCTCTCAATCCCTCCCTCTCTCCCCCTCCAAATCCATATTTCTATCTCTCCCTCTCTCCTCCCCTCTCTCCTCCTCTCTTTCAAGTCCCCTCTCTTTTCCTTCCTCTCTCTCCCTTTATCTCCTACCTCCCTTTATCTTCCCCCATCTCTACCTCTCTCTCTCCGACAATCCTCTCTTCCCCCATCACTCTCTTCCTCTCTCTCATCATTCCTCTCTCACCTCCTTCTATTTGACCCCCCAGCTATCTTTCTTTCTCTCTCTCTGTGTCCTCTAATCCTCTCTCTTCCCCCATCACTTTATCTCACTCTCCAACTATCTTACTATTTCTATCCCTTTATCCTTCTCTCCCCCCTTGTCTCCATCACGCCTCCTTTCTCCTTCTCTCCCCCCTTGTCTCCATCACTCCTATGTATCTTTATCCCACCCATAAGCATACACACACTCTCCATCTCTCCCTTGTCACTCCCTCTCTATGTATTTCTTCTTCCTTTCCTCACTCCGCCTCCAGCTCCATCTCTCTATCCCTCCTTCTCTCCTCCTCCTCTCATCCTTTCTCTCTCTCCCTTTCTCTCCTACCTCCCTCTCCCTTCCCCCTTCTCTCTCTCTCTCTCACTCTTTACCCTCCAATCCTCTCTCCTTCTCCCTCCCTCTCTCCTTATCTCTCTCCCATCTCCATCTTTATGTCTCCCTCTCCCTCTCTTACCCTTCTCTAACTCTCTCACTCTTCTCACTCTCTCTCTCTTCATTCCTCTTCTCCCTTCTCCTTCAATTTATCTCCATATGTCCCTTGTCACTCCCCTTATTTCTCCAACTCTATCATATATCATGACTTATTAATATATATTACAATATAATAAATTTAATATTCTATTAATCTAAACATATTAAATTTAATAATATTAATATTTTAATATTAATGTTAGGGTTAATAATGCTTTTTTTTGCATGGTATTAATAATAATTTGGTCCATGGTATTTGACCCTTATACTTCATATATAATTAGATCTTGATTTCTAATCATATTTGATATATTTTTATTTATTTACCTTACCTCTTTATACCTCTTTTATATTTACTTATTTACCATACCTATTTTATAAATATATTATTTGGCCCATGGTATTTGCACATGGTATTATTAATAATTTGTCCCATGGTATTTGGCCCATGGTATTAATAATAATTTGTCCCATAGGCTTCACCTAAATAAAACCCGTTTTTGAGTTTTTTTAAATATAAAGTGGTTTATTGAGTAAATATAAAAAGAGGTTTTATTTATTTACCATACCTATGGTTTATTTATATATTTACCATATATTATTTATTTATCATATCTCTTTTTTGAGTGTTAGTAAACTCTTCATATTTTAAGTTTATATTGTTTAAATTTATTTTTAATAAATTTTTAATTGTTCATTTATATGTTTATGTAAGTTATTGTTCAAGTCAAAAAATTTTTTTTGGCTTCTGACATACTTACACATTGGGGTCATACTGGGCTGTAGAATGCGCCTCTGGGCGCAACAAGGCCAAATTCCTATAAATTCAGGATAAACCTAACGATGACAATTACCAAACACTATAAAGCACCAGGAAATCACTGCAAAACATTGTTTATGTAGTTAATTCTAACACTTCCCGGTAAATTAACACTGCCAAAAAAAGGGATGCTTCATTGTCTCCAACCTATGACAAACTAGACAATAATCATCAAAGTCCATGCTTGATCTATCAAAAGACCTTGATAAATAACCAATGAAAAATCCTAGCTTATCAAAAATCCACATTAACCATGCACCATGAGTCATTGAATCCACCAGTCCTCGAATTCCATAAAACACCAACAAATGTTACGAACAACGGATTACAAATGCCTTTGAGGAAGCATAAAATACAATGAATGGGGATCATACTGCTAAAAAGAATAACAAAAGCACCAACCCCAATCTTTCCAAGTTGTGGTGTACAAGTCAAGAAACAAGTGTTCTCAATATTGACATGATAGCAAATGTTTGTTGTGTCAAGTACAATCCTAGATCAAGCTATTATGTTTTGGTTGGTTCAGCAGATCATCACATTCATTATTATCATTTATGACTTGAGGAATCCTAGTGTTCCATTATACGAATTTAATGGTCATCAGAAAATAGTTTCCTATGTTAAATTCATTTCAACAAATGAACTAGCTTGTACATCTACAGACATTACACTATTCATGTGGGATGTGAAGGATAATTTCCTTGTACGCACATTTAAGGGGCTCACTAATGAGAAGAAATTTTTGGGGCTTACAGTCAACTCTGAATACATATCTTGTAGCAATGAAACAAATGGGGTGTTCGTGTATCACAAGGCTATTTTAAAGCATGTTCCGTGGCATCAATTCGATAGTCCAACCTTGGCTGACAGTGACGATGACGCATCACTTTCATAATTGTTTTTTGTTGGAAGAGTGAGAGCCCTACAATGTTAGCTGCTAATATCCAAGGAAAAATTAAATTTCTTGTACTTGCACTGTGAATTTCAAATTTCTCATATAACTCTTCATGGCCCTTCCTAGATAATAGAGTTGGAGAGAATTTCAAAATTTGTTAAATTAATATTCTTTCTAGAAATTAGCTCTCTAGATTTCTTGACTGAGAATGATGAGAAATGAGGTTGATGTGTATTATATGCAGCAATTTTCAATTTACCCATATTTCTACGGTGTCAAATGTTTCTGCAAATTTATTGGTTGGCATTGACCTCTAATAGAATAGCCTAAGTATCTTCAGTAATGCAGTATGTTATTGCATGTTCTATATGAAAACTTAACACTAATTTGAAGGAATATCAACCTCAATTCTGGCAACTTCTTTGGTATGGAACGAGCCAACTAGTGAAGTCTCAAACTATGAAGGCTAATTTTTTTTACAAATGTCTGAAGGCTAAATTTTTTTACAGATGTCAGAACTCACCTGTAGCGGCAGAAATTGATGAGAGCGCTAAATAAATTGATGGTACATTGGTGATTGGGCCTAAAAATGTCCTTCAAAGAGAAATCGTGGGCTCCCATAACCCACATTATCTTTTGAAATTTTTAAATAGAATTAACATTTCGCACATACTCTCTATGTGGCTCCTCATTTTCCAGCACCTACAGATCACATAAGACTGGTAATTTCATCTTGTTCCTGCATGTAGATAAAAAAACAAATAAACCCCCCTAAACCACACTCTCATTCTCGTGAATTCAAGTCCAAACAGGTAGATACATACATACATAGAAGCCCTGTGCATGGTCATGTATTGAGTGAAGCAACTATAAACATGGAATATGCTATCAGGGTTTGATTTCAGAAGTTGGTTGCGGGTAACGGGCCAAACCAAAACTCTGTTAAACTATTGACAACGTCTTTTATAGTCGATATAGGAAATGAGCAAGAATCCATCTTGCACGCCACTCAATGAATAGACTACAACCTCTTTGTATTTCTTCTTCGTCCAAACTGAATCAATGGTCTAATACAGGTTTCAAACTTGAAACCACTTTGTTTCCCACAAAGGGAATTCGTGGTCGGTTTTCAAATATTTTCCCACGCTTTGACATTGTGCGTGGAGGTAACTAGATTCTTTGTAATTATGTGTTCTTGGTTTTATAGTGATCAAGCCATAACTCATTTTGATTTCTAATTTTTAAATTTTTTTTCGGAAAGATAAATTATTTGTATAGGCTTAGTTATATATGATTATCACAATTACATTTTGATCTATGTTGATTACATGTCTTGTTGTCATGTTCGTGTCTTGTATTTTAAAGATGGGTAATTACATAATCATTAATTTATGAGAAATAAACCTATCTAGATATAATCAATTCACTATCGAAGCAATAAACCTTAAACCTAAATTTTGTACCTAACATTAAACATTCATTTAATACAAAATCTAAAACACGAGGAAAACAAATTGTTGTGTTGATATATATTTATCGTCGTTCATCATTAATTTACATCATGATAGAAAAAAGGTTATAACTTTTGCTCCATTTCAATTAAATTGATACATGTACCATAACTTTGAATAACTAGGTTATAAAGAGGTAATGTAATATATCTTTTGGATATCAAAATTTTTAGATTCCTTCCCTTTGTTGCAATGAAAACGTGTCTTTCAATCATTTTTATCATTAACATATTTTTTTTTCATGTCCTTCACTCAACCAAACCCTACAATCATACTCCTATAATCTCCTTACAAAGTATGATCATGGAAAATGGCCAAGATTGGTATTAGTATCTCCATGCCTTGTGGAAGATTAAGACTCCCGAGCTTAGCTATTTCTCCGTCTGACAAGAGCTACTAAAGGTTGATATAGTCGTAGAGGCTTCTTCACAATCATGTCCACCTGTAAGAATAATTGAAAATCACATCCATTATAAGGCTATCTCCCAATTAAAAAAGATATTGATCTTACAATCGTGAGTTTCCTCAAGGTATTTATATCTAGATCATCATTCTCGCACACATCTAGGACTTGCTTCCAAGCCATTTATTGCAATAGCCCACATATCCAATCCAGAAATTCATTCAAAGATTCGAAATTGCAATGGATTCAAAATTGTTGGGTTTCCAATGGATGGGTTGATCTAATTGAATTACAATGGATTCAAAATTGTTATGATTACAATGGATGAGTTTATCTAAATTGCGAAAGAATGGAAGTGGCGAAAGATAATAGAGCGGTCTGATAAGTTTAATAGGTGGCCAAACAAATAATAATTAAATTTAATTTGTTATTAGTTGATGTGAAATTGAAAAATGATTGAAAGACTTTTGATGTCATCTGTTAGATGGTGTATTAGACGAAGAATATTCCCTTAACATGCAATCTTGTCCTTCATTTATTAAAAATTCAAAATTCTCCAAACCCAATTTCAATAAAGACCATGCCTATCGATGTAATAATTTATCTCATTTTAAAATGTGTTTGGTGTAACTAGTAATATGCTTGGATAAATTTAAGGATTTAATTAAAATCGAATTAGAATAATAGTATATTTATGTTGAGGATAATATTTAATTATTTTTGTTTATAAAAGGTGTGTATTACATAACATCTTAGAGTTTTCACAATTAAGTGATTTAGTTGTGTTTATGCCATGCCTACATTATTGCATACATCCCTTCTCTCAACAAGAAGCCATTGAGTTCTCATACAAATAAGACCTCTAACATTGCATCTTAATGCCAAATACTCCCACAAGCATTGATTGTCCTTCATGTGATCAAAATACGACTCTCCAATGATAAGGAGCTTTGCTTCTTCTCCACAAGTTCCTGTGTTTCTCCTTTAACGATAGTCTTCCAAAAAAGCAGGGAAAGCCTTATGTGACATAAATGCTTTTTTCAATGGGGTGAAAGCACAAGAAGAGCACCCACCATATGTGTGGCCTTCTTTTACATACTTATATGCATGAGAAAATTCCATATACTTCACCACCTTTGATGGATGGTAACTTAAGTAGACCATCAATGCCCAAGTTCCAAGCATATTTCCTCTAGAGGACCAAGAGAATTGAACATGTGACCTCAAAAAAATGGGGAGAGAGATCTCACATATTACTCATGACTACTTAAAATAACCCCAAAGGCTACGAGACACCTATCCCATATTTGGATAATAATCAATGGAATAGTAAATTAGTGATATTGTGTTGGATCCACACTCACATATAATGTGGATTATGTCTAACCCTCTACATTAGAACCACCCAAGGGTGTTAAAAAATTTCCCTCCCCCACGACACTTAGCATGGGACCTACATCCATGCATTTCATGAGCTTTATAAACATAATCTTTGTAAATGTAGGGGAAGTTCCTCATTCTAAGGCATTCTTCTCAATTCCTATGTGGTTCATTTGTTGTTCAACCCCACTCCAGTCCTCACTCCTTTACTTTGTGTTATATCCCTCTCAACAAAATTTTATTACATAAACATTGAAGATAAATGCAACATCTGCCTACTTGCATTCCATTTGGAATTTAAACCCTCCATGCATTCGACATGGCTCTCCAACCCAAACTTATTTTATATCATCAATGTTATGTTTTTACCCTTGTCCTATTAGATTGATGTTGCTGGAAATTGAAACAAATGGGATTCAAGGATGTTTTGTTGAACCAGAAAATGTGGCTTATCACCCAAGATATTACCGAAAGGCCACCCTTTATCACTATTTTATTTAAAGAATTTGGAATTCATTTGAGGCTAGTTGATTTCTACTCCGGATACTTCCTTCATCACACCAATCATTTAGTGTTCAAAGGAAACAATTAGCAATAGTTGTAGTTTTCATTTTGAGATTTTGGGTTTCATTATCATGGGTTGCCATTCATTATGCCTTATTTTCGTTTCTTCTCCTTTTTCTTATATCTGGGACTTAGGAAATGGGGCTTTCATCAGTTTGGAAAAACTCATATATATAACATTTACATGAATTATTTGCACTTCAACCTTAGATTTTAGACTTAGATACATCATTCTAGTGTATCCTTAATGATTTTGGATTTCAATTTTTTCTTTTATTTCATCACAAATGAAAAAATGGGAAATAATTTGCCACAAATCTATGAATGCTTAATCATAAAGGTGTCACCTGACGAAAATGAATGAATATCCTATGGATTGACATGGGATAAAATTCGACTAAGGGAAATAAGGGATAAAATAAGATTGATGTGTAGCACCTACTAAATCACCAAGTATATTCCCAAACCATCAAGATGGCATGCTTCTTTGAGTAAATTTATGAAACACCATGGAAAAATTTATCTTAGAACTTATAGACAAAGCGTAAATAGTTAGAATATAGTGCTTAAGTGAAACAATACACTTTGAAGATATCATATACACATGGATCATACATATCAAGCTAAATGTGGTAGCTAAAGCAACATCTTTCTACACCTCGGGTCCTACATGGGCAAGGAAAAGTGTCATCAAACCAATAAGGAATGCCAGGGCATGTCAAGAAGTGACAGGGAGTGTTAGGGAGTTTCATGGAAATACAAGGGAGAACTATTTCAAAATGCATGGAAATGAACTGATAAGAGTGTGTGATAGGGAGCATTAATGAGTTCCAAGTGTGTTAAGGAGGGAGTGACAAGGTTATATGCTAGGCAGTGCCGAGGCATGATAGAGTGTCAGGGCATGTTAGGGAGTGCTAGGGTGTGTTAGGGAGTGCCAAAGCATGAAAATGAATGCAAGGGATGCTAACACGCACCACATAATTCCAAGGGATTTTTAGATGTGCCAAGTGCTATGACACGTCAAGATGTAAACTATGTTGCTTGGTTGTTTTATGGCCACGGTTGGATGCGAGCCTTGACTTGGTAACTTGTTAAGTGGGATGGGTTGAGATTGGAAATGAGTATCCTAAGATGAGTTATATGCAGTGCTTAGGTGAATAAGGCATAGTATAGTTGGATTAAGTGTAAGCTGGTCAAGCTGTTGTAATAGAGGAAAGACTTAGTTGGGTTCCCATGTCTAAAGGAAATTGTGAGGGCATGATAGCTAAGGAGTGCTAGGGCATGCCAAGAAATGAAAAGGTGTGATAATACATGCCGGAAAATGCCAATGCATGTTGAGGAGTGTTAGGGAGCGTCGGGGGAAAACAAGGGTCTTATTTTCCTAGAAGTTGTGTAAGAGGAAAGTATACCCGAGGTAACCACAAACCAACCTTTTAGATGCAGAATCTAGCCAATCTGCATCCAGAGAGGGCTCAGAATAGGACTTTTAAAAGGCAAGCCTATGGTTTTGATAAGGTGTTGACAAAGTAGTTTTAAAGAAATGGATATTTTGGGTTGGGCACAACATTCTTTTGCCAATGACTAGAGTGTTAGGGCATGTCATGGAGTGGTAGTGTGTGCTACGGAGTTCCTGTAGAAATTATATAAATAATGCATTATATATCATATATTCTCCTAATCTCACACTATTTAACTTTATGAAAAATATAGAATCATTCCATCATTAATCATTCGCGGAAATTCAAAACTCAATTGCAATGCATACACATGAAGCAATAAAAATCAGCACACATAACACAATTTTTAACAGGAAAGCCTGAAGTTGAAAACCCCAACTATCTGTGTATTATATTTCATAGAGATCATGTAACAATCCTCATAAAAATATGATCATATCAAGCTCTCAGTACAATACAATCACTACACATTATCACTGAAGAAATCTGCATAATCTATGCACCGATCTCTTGCCTCCTGATAGCCTGCCTCTACTGCGCAATCCCTGCTGAAGAAGACCCCTGAATGAACTCGAATCTACCTTGCCTTGATTGCGCAATCCTCATTGGCATCTCCAATGGATGTGTGATGCATTGAATGCATCACTATAGTCACAATTGACAGTCTATCTTGCCCTTTCACCTATCTCTCCACTTAGTCTCCACTAAACTATCATGCACTGTAGTTAACTGATGTCTCTGTCCAGTTGATTTATGAGTTATTATTTAGTGAATTAATTTAACTAATTAATTCACTCATCTCTCACTAATGTATCAATCAGTTAGAATTAGATACAATTAGTTCAACTGAGTTTAACTCCAATAGTGTAGTTAAATTAAAACAAACTCCATGAACTACTTCATCAACTCCATCATAACTCTACCACTTGAGTTCTAACTTGAGTCCTCCATGCATGGACAACAGTAGACCCCAGGAATTGACCTACTTGCTGATGGTGGCCACACACAACCATTCTAGTCCACATGTTTAATGAGAGCACAACAGGTTTAATGTTTGGAAAACAAGGGGCCACCCACTTTTTTAGCACTTTTGATGGTTCCCATCCATCATTATGGCACTCATGGACCCCAGTATGCCTCCTAGAAGGCCTTAGGACATCAGTTGACCTCTTATGAGGCTTATCATTCCCTGTATGAGCTAGTTTGGTGGGATTGTCACCAAATGTTAGGGTTACTTACACATTATTTTATGTTTAGGGGCTAATGTAGGCCCATTATAAGCTAATTCGATCAACTCCTAATCAGTGTATAAATAGGAACAAAACAACACTTTAACCACTTTTTGATGGTGGCCACAGATAGCCCTTTTAGTCCACATGTCCTGAACATGACATCTGGCAGGTACTCTTGCCTCCCACTATATTGCAACTCCTCAATTTGCCTCTATCAATGATCAAATCCTAATCAATGTATAAATAGGATTTAGTTGGATTCATTTGTATCATCACTTGACTTAGGGTCTTTCTATCTTTAGAGAACTTCACATTTTTCCTTTGAGGACTATTTTGGATGATGGATGCATTTTGATGTATGGATTTGGGCTATTTTTATGTTGGAGATTTGTTTTTTCAAATGTGAAGCTAGTTGGATATACTCTCTAACATTTTGAGTGAAAATTTAACTCTATTCTTCTTGTTCCTGCATACTATTGAATTTCACTATAACTAGGGCTAATTGTTGCATGATGGAAATGTGGAATTATGTATCTGTTTAGCTTATTTAATGTATGGGCCATTTTTATATGAATTAAATGTCTTATAGATCATTTTATCTCAATAATTTTGCACCATTTATATGAATTATAAATACTTGAAGGTCATTTTTCGTATGCCTCTAACATTGGATGAAGTTGACTTTCTGGGCCTCCTTGATCAACAAACCAAATTCTTGCTCATTATCATCCCTGACTCCATATCCCCAAGTGAATTAGGCACTAGTACCTCAAAAAGGGTGATGACTTCCCCCCATTTTTTCACAATTTTCCATTTTTCCCTAGGTCTACCCCCATTATGTCACCTAGGGCATCAATTTCCCAAAAAGATAGCCAGAGGAAAACTTTGATCTCCCATAGGCAACTGAATTGGTGGGTCCCCTCAATCTCCTCATAATTTGGGCCGATTATGACGGTGGAATCTCGAGATACCTCAAACCCTATCTCTTGGATCAAGTTTTTCCTAGGTGTTCCCAAGGCTAGAACCTAGTAGGATAAATTTGACCCATCGAAGTAGAAACTATTTCCTGATCCTTTCCCCTCACCTTGTCCATGGTAGGAACATCATTGGTTGCTAAATTCCATCCCTGAACCTTGGCTGGGTCCACTTGGCCACGTGTGGTCCCATTTGGTGTCAAAGGCCTTTCATCAAGGACCATTTGGGAATCCAAGTTCCCAAAGCATTTTATGGATGGAGAACTTCCTTCATAAGTCTTATTCTTATCCCTCAACCCTTCAATCCCCTTCCTCTCTCCCTATAAGATAAATTCCCTTGCTTAGAAGGCAAGGAAGTCCCACTCTTTATTATATCTTAGGGAAAGGGTTTCCAGGGCTAGGGCTTGTTGGCTAGCCCACTTGATTGCTACTTTAGTCCTTCAAAGTCTTCACATCCTTAGGCCCTATACACCTGCCCTTATACCAACCTTATTATCTTTCTCAAGTACAAGAGTTAGGGCTCCTTTTTGACAATAACCTAACAACCCTCCAACTGTACTTGTACTACCATCAATCTGCCCAACCACAGTCAATTATTTTTACTGATCTAGGGCCCACAATATTTTCTTTATCTATGGATCTTCAAATATTCCACCTAAAAATTGTTTTAGTCTTCTCAAAATCATTGTTATTTTTTATCAAAAAATTGATCTTTGTTGTCCAATCTATGAAAAAATCTAAACTACTCCTCTTATCATCTTTCTAACAATATGTAGATGCCTAAACTAGGGTCACAAATCAGCCACTAAAAATTCCATTGAAAAATTTTGTATAGGTTTCTTTAGATCTCTGTCTAAAACTCTTTGGATAGTCCACCAAAATCAACTCCTCTGCATGTCAATCCATTCTTCATATGCCACATTTATTCTGCATGCTCAATCTTATTCTCAGGTTCCACCCTCATTTGGATATTCTATCTCCACACATACTGAATCTTCAAACCATCTTCCATATCCACGGTCTACATTGCAAAAATAAACTTCGCTCTAGGGGTCAAAACCATTCTTATTCTACACAAATTTGTCATAGTCTTAAGGGAATACCTTCTGAACTAAACATGCTAGGAAATTGGCCTGAATAAGGCACTATACTTATGTACTTATAATTGTTGTAGAACAAACCCTATCCACCCATAGGAAAAAACCATGACTCGTGCCTCCATAAGAGACTCGACCTAGCTCATATGGATCCATAGATTCTAGGAATTTTTTTGACTGAATCTTGACATGAACTTTAGATCTCAATGTCGGCCCTCAAACTAGGGTTACCTCAGTCAATATTACACATGCGTCTACTTCTGTTCTGGCTCTAAATTACAATGCAAGCCCTCCTCCATTTATGTTGGTCTTTATCACAGACCTTGCGGCCTACTAAACACCACAAGACAAGATCATATCAACCCTCTCTTTTATTTCATGTATAAAATCCAACCAACAAGACTCAATATGATCTTGTAATGTACTAAAACAAGATATTGAATCCTTCCTAAAATTTGCGGAAACAAAACACGATCGCACAATCACATATAATTAAGAGAAAGAAATTATCAATTGCACAACACAATATGTATCTGAGAAAAGCAACTGATCAATAACCCTCTATCTCTATTGTGTATTAAGTCAAGGAATCATGAAAAAATACAATTCTTAATCTCTCATGGGATTCTCTAGCACTCTGCCAATTGTCTCTTACTGATCTAGGAAAAATCGGTCTAGTACATAGCCAATTCTCAACCTTCCTTTAGCCTGCCTTTCTCACGCAATTCCTAGGGAATGCGTCAACTGCAACTGGACCCCCAAAATATTATAATCCCTCTACATGCCTCATATTAGACCCTCATGATCCGGACATATGTAGGAACACAATAAAATACATAAATAAACATAAACACAGAGATGCAATAGGAATAACACTTCATTTCATTAATATCAAATACTAAAAAATGCTTACAGATAATGGGAAACAAACTAGCTTGGATGATAGTAGCTTATCTCTAATAAGAGATGTGGTGGCTACATGCCTTTGAACTGTGTTACAATCAGGCTCAAGGGCATTTTTATTATTGAAAAATAAGAGAAAACCTTAACACGAGGAGATGTAACACCAAGAGTTTATGGGCCCCATTGGGGGTAGTGGGTAGCCAACTTCCCAGGGTCCTAACTTGGTCATATGATCTCTGTTTGATCACATGATACCTAGTTAGAAAGATATCTCCAAGGACTACAAATGATAACGTGATTTCTATGAAATCACCAAAACTTTCATGCCCAAAAAACGTCGTTGGGGGCCTCAAAATGGCTCTAGAATTTTAGGACCCAAAAAACAGACAAAAATAGTTAATTGTGCTATAATTAAGGAAACTGAAAAACTGAAAGAAATAATGGAAAGAGCCCAAGTGGAATAGACGGGTGGCCACCAATATCCACCTCGATCTGCTTAACTCAAATTTCTTGAGCTAACTCAGTCATCATGACTTAGTTAACTGACCCAAGTTGTTATGATATGAAATTACAATTTATTGTCCAATTTATTTAAGGGGAAAATAAATTAGACGCCTACATTCCTCACTCCTGGTACATCAAAATTCCTCACCAGTGCGGGTGCATTTTATTTTTCTCCTTTCTGGTTGCTAATTTCACTATTTCATATTGAAAATTTCAACACTCCCTCTCAATAAGAAAGGAATTCAATCTATCCTGATCCAGTGCCTTTGGAATTCTTTATGCAACACTTCGCTAGTGTTGTTTTCACCTGCAAATCCTAAAACTGAATAGCCTTCAAACAACTGAACCAATATAATTCTTTTGGCATCAAAGTGTTCTGACTACTGCTAGCTACTACACCTATCTACTAGACTCTCTACGTTACTGCTAACATTTGCATCCGTGCCCTTTGAACTGTTTCCAACTCTGATTTGCACTCCAGTATCTGACATCTGTCACTCTAATTTTTGTCTTCCTCACATCTGACTACATCAATATAGCTGATCCTTCCTGCTATTGTTGTACTGTGGACTTCTCGTAGCTAGGTTCGATCCATGAGACACACCATCTGAATGGACCCTACCCAAATTTCTTACCTTGGGATTATGTCTACACAACACCCCACCTTTCACTTGGACGCATGGTTTCATGTGCTCCCTCTGCCCATCTAGCTCAAAATTTCTCCCTCATAGAGGTCTCTGCTTGAGTGGATACTTCCACTTAGTCTCCTCTCTGCTTCTCCAATTGTGTTTGCTCCACAACCTTCTGAGACTACTTCTAAGGTTGCATGTTGAGAGGTAATTTGTAGTCCCTCTCAACAGCCAAGTCTCTAACCTCTGCTTTGCTCCTCAAAGCTTTGCATGAATCTAGTACCTCAAGTGCATATAGGTTCTTGACTTGCACACATTGTAATTGTCCCACTATTACAAAATTTTCTAAAAAAGAGTGTATTTTAAATCAATGATATCTCCCTCATCTAAGCTCCGAATTGATTTTCCATTTGGGTAGTTTTTCACAAGGAGTCCAAATATGCATTTTTTTTTTGAAAATTTTACAAAAAAATCTTCAAATATTCTTTGCAAACTCATCACCCAAAAAATTCTTGCTCTAATACCATGTAGAAATTCTAACCAACAAGATTGAATCTGATCTTGTAATGTACTAAAACAAGATACATAATCCTTCCTACAATTTTCGGAAACAAAACATGACGATCGCACAATCACATATAAGTAAGAGAAATAAATTATTAATCACACAACACAAGATGTATCTAGGGAAATAAACTGCTCAAAACTTCTCTATCTCTATTGTGTATTATTTCAAGGAATCATGAAACAATACAATGCTTAATCTCTCATGAGATTCTCCAACACTTTGCCAATTGTCTCCCGCTGATCTAGGCAAAATCGGTCTAGTACTTAGCCAATTCTCAGCCTTCCTTCAGCCTGCATTGCTCATGCAATTCCTAGGGAATTATCTCCCTATTAATTAGGAAAATCATTCTTCCTTGACTGTGCAATCCATCATGGTATCCCATTGATTTTATAATTTTTTATAAATACAACTGATAGTTATGTTCCCTTTAACCTTTGCCTCAAATGGGTCTTCCTCAGTACTGAAATGCATGCAGCTATTGATATTGAATTATTAGTTATCTGATTGATCACTCATTGTGAATTAAATCTAATTTATTATCACTGGTTGACCTCTCACTAGCTCATCACTTAGTTAGAACTATTTAAACCAATTTTAACTCATTAAATTGAGTTAACTAATTCACACTTTCACTCCACTAAGGCATCAACTGCAACTGGACCCCAAAAATATTAGATTAATCCCTCTACATGCCTCATCTTAGACCCTCAACTCAAATTTCTTGAGCTAACTCAATCATCATGAATTAGTTAACTGACACAAGTTGTTATGAGATGAAATTACAATTTATTGTCCAATTTACTTAAGGGAAAAATAATTTAGATGCCCCACATTCCTCACTCCTGCTGCATCAAAATTCCTCACCAGTGTGGGTGCATATTTTTTTTTTGTCCTTTCTGGTTTCCAATTTCAATGTTTCTTGTTGCAAATTTTAACATTTCATAATCTGATGCGGCCTTCACACAAAGACACCATTGAAATCACATGCCCAAATTATCATGAGCAGCCTCTCTTCAGCTCGTAATGCCATAAGAGAACCAATAATATGCCATCCTACTTCCTAAATTGAACCGACCATTAAGGTATGCAACATTATTGTGAACCCTCACATGATGATATTGCTTTTGGAGGATGATCATGGCCTCCCTTTAGCAACCCTTACGCGACCCTCTTACTCGACCTACTTTAGGACTACATCTGTATTCTCCCCCTTGATCAAATGAGCTCCTTCTCACTTGATGTTATTTCCTTCAGCCTAAGGCCAACTCCTTAAATAGTTTTTCCTAGACCTCTTAGGAACCCTCTAGAAATTACGGTTTTTATCCACTTAGACCTTAGGAAATATTAATTTTCCTTTTTAATTTTATTTTAAATTTTAAACCCCATCTTGGGTCCAAAATCCATTTTCTTGGCTTCTTTTCCCACAAATCCTTTTGTGACCAAAATCACACAAACCCATCTCACTAGGCTTGTGGAGTACCTCCCAAGCTACACAATTTAAGAACATAGTCTAGTTGTAGTAATTGTAACTTGGTCAAGCTCTTGTAGTAAAGCGAGGGCTTGGTTGGGTTCCCAAGTTGAAAATTAATGGTAGTTGTGAGGGCACGATATATTATAGGGAGGGTTAGGGGATTCACATTAGGAATGAGAAGGCATGCTAACACATGTCGGACAATATCAATGCATGTTAAAGAGTGTTAGGAAGTTTCAGGGCATATCAAGGGATAGCTAGGTCAAATGTATGGAAAGGAATAAATAAGAGTGTGTGCCAGGGAGTGTTAATGAATTCAAGTGTGCTAAGGATGAAGTGTGTTAGGAGAAGTTCAGAATTGAATTTATAGGAGGCAAGCCTATGGTTGTTATATGGGGCTCAACATAGTAGTTTTAGCAAAGAGAGATCACTTTGTGCTAGGCACAACATTGTTTTGACTTTAAATATTTTTTTATATGAGATGTGGCACACTTTGTCTACATGTTCATGTTTTAAACTTTTCTAGATAATTGCATATTGTCCATTGTTGTGTATAAGTTTTCGGGCACTCGACTTGTGTCGGCTTATATCTCGTGTGCCTTATGCATCTTGTGGTTCTTACAAACTCTCAGTTGATGTTCTACTATTTATATGAACTGAACATACATGTGAAATATTTCCTATGTAAGCTATGTTTCTTAGTTGTTTTATGGCCATGGCTAGGTCATGTGATCCTTGTCTTGGTAACTAGTTAACTGGGACAAGTTGAGCTTGGACATGAGTGGCATAAGATGAGTTATAGGCAGTTATTAGGTGAACAAGGCACAATCTACTTGTAGTAGGTGAAATTGGTCAAGTTGTTATGGTTGAAGCAAGCCAATATTTTCACATGAACTACAGTAGCCAAGGAATTGATTAGGTTCCCAAGTCGTGAAAAAATGTAAAGGCTATTTGTGAGTACATGAGTGCCAAGGCATGTTAGGGAATGCTAAGATGTGTCAGATAGTGTGAAGGCATGTCAAACATGCTAATATGTGCCAAGTAATGAGGCATGCCAAGATGTGCAAGGGTGTGTCAATGCGTGTGAGGGACTATCAACGAAAAAAAAAGGGAGAAAGAAGTTAAACTACAAGTAAATGAACACATAAGAGGGTTAATAAGTCAACAATTTAAATTTTCCAATAGGGGCATGCTAGGCACACCAACACTAGGCACAAATAGGTGCCAAGTGAAAAGTCTTAGTGCATTCTAAGTGCCATATATTTCTTTGTTTCTTCTCATATACTTTCCAACAGTTGATCTAAATAAATTTAATATTAAACCATGCCGAATCATACCAAGGAATGTCAACATATTCCATACATGCATGCTATGAAGTGGAAGGGCATGTTGAAGAGTGCTAAGGTGTGCTAGAGAGTGCTAATGCATATTGAGGAGTGTTAAGGAGTAGTATGACAAAACAATAAGGGAGCACTAGGTCAAAATTCATGGAAGTTAGTTAATATGAGGAACGTGTGCCAAGGACTAGCGTTAATGAGTGCTAGTTTTCATACTAAGGATCGAGTGACAAGGTATGCTAAGGATTTGTAAGGCATTTTAGGGAATATCAAGGCAACTTAAGAAGCCTCAAAGTGTGCTTGGGAGTTCAACAATGTGCTAATTATATATTCCAAATAGTGCCAAGATATGCCAATACATGCCATGTGCTAAGGATGTGCAGGGGGCCAGGGTATGTCAATATGTGTCAATAAGTTTCAAGGAAACAAAAGGAAGAACCAATGAGGGGGTTAATAAGTCGAGACTTTATCTTTCTCAAAAGGGGCATGCTAGCCACACTAATAATAGGTCCCAATACATGCCAAGTGGAATTATGTGCCAAGTTCTAATGTATGTCGATGCATTCAACCAAGGTGTTCCATGGCATGCTAGGGACTACATGCATGCCAACACATGCTAGGAGAGTTATATGTTGTGCTAGCGCATGCCACCATGTACTTGGGAGTCAGTGTCATGACAAGATGTTCTTAGTACAAATATATTCCAAGAAATGTTAGTGTGTGCCAAAGATTTAATTTAAGGTGTGCCCAGATTGTTGAGGAGTGTTAGGTCTTTCTCATTAATAGAATTGATAGAGCTTGATTATGTATTAAATAATATATTTACTACACATACTAGTGGGAATTTATCTAAAGGGAATTTTTTAGATAATAAACTTAATAGATATGAATCATGTGTTGACTCATAGGAAAATGCTATTCAACTAGTCATTACTTGAGGGAAATGATACACACTAATTACTTCTTAAAAAATTGACTAATTCTAACCACTATGGCCTTGGAAATATTATAAAAAAGACTCCACAATAATTGTATTAATCCGTTATCTTTTGAAAAAAAATATATTAACATGCACATAACGTCATCAAAAACTCATTGGAATGACCAATGATGATGTTTGATCGTCACCAAAATTAACAAAAAGATCATCGGTGAGGGCCATTAAAAGTTTGTCACTGGATGTGTCACCAAAGAGAGAATTAGTGATGGGCCTTTAACGACCCTCACAAAAAGTTTCATTGAAAATGGCTTTGTTGAAAGACCTTAAAGGACTATCACTATATACACTTACAATGACGCTTTTTTAAGGACCGTCACCATATGTGACATTTTTGACGGACCTTAAAGGTCCGTCACAAGCATGACCCTCACCAATGTCCTTTTTTCTTGTAGTGCTCAGTGCAGAAAAAAAAAAATCCTTTATAGGAATTTTCCAAAAATTCCTTTTAATGTGGTGACATCAACACATTTTCTCCAGTAGCAACAAACACAACTATACTACCTTCTGAACAGAAAAATGTGAACACTTCCACATGCGCCACAAGCAATGATCAATTATGATTTTTAACTCATGGAAATTATAGATGCTCCTTTACAAGCTTGCTCCTTCATGTAGATCATAGTTATCTTGACCTCAAAAATGGTATGCCACACCATGCTTGAATCATATTTTCACATCAATTTCTGAGATGGATTCCAATTCCATTCCTTAAACTTTGCATTGCTTTCACTCTTTCATAACATTTACAAAAATATTAACTTCTTGAGTATGGAAAGGGAAATTTAATCATCCAAATTTTAAAATACCTTTAATCAATGAATATTGATCCATTCAATGAGCACTTACCTTGAATATTCTTGTGGTTGAAATGATCCAAGCCCTCTCTCTCATATTCTTGGTAGAATTTGGCTTAGTTATATGCTGGCACTTAGCATTTACAATAATAGTATTGCATATTTCCTTTCATGAGGAACCATTCAAAGTTTACAAATTACTGGATAATTCCGATATGATCACTTGTTCTGGTGACATAAAATTCAATACAAATATATTGCTAATAAAAATAATATCAAGAAATATCTTTGCATTAGAGAAACACTCTACATTTAAGAATATATTAAAGCTTCTATAGACCTTGCCTCCGGAGGACTCCTAGCTATCCAACTCCAAACTCCACCTGAGCTTTGTCTCCAACCCATCATTTGTTCTTTACCACATTCCTTTAAAGGGAATAATGGTTTTATGCTTTACCATAGATTTAAATGTCTCAACAAGGAGCTTGAAATCGTTTTTAACTTTGCTCTCAAGCTCTTCACATTTCCATCACTGATTCTCGCTTTATGCGTATTAAACCAAGCCACCTTCACAACCAAGAAACCTTCACCTTTATTTGTTGTTTGTTGTAATTAGCGACAACAGATCAAACTGTTCACAATAATAAAATCCCACCAATAAATTTCCAGATAAATTTTCTCTGTCCAACAACACAGTCCCTCCATGCTTCCACGGGCTTCACTCTGCAACTCTGATTTCCAAACACCACAAGACCGCAAACTATAATTGCTAAGAGTTATATCTCTGATTAACAATTTGCTCCATTAATATCATAATTATTAAAATTTTATCTCTCTTCTATAAATAGAGCATGATACTTAAAAAAAAAATTACCATTCAGGCCATGGTTCACAAAGGAATGGATACCATTCTATAGTTTACGCACTAATGCAAACAATGGTTTGTAATTTATGTTATATGCCCATAACCAAAATGATGGAAACATAAATACAAAATTTAAATGAAATGTTACCAAATGAACGAGAAATGCTGCTTTGGACACTTCTGCATTGATCCAGTCTGCATTTGCAAGCACTGTTAACGTAGTCATGAATGTAGAATGGAAATTGTACTTGCAGAATTGCCAACGCAGGTCTGAAACTGGAATCAATGCCAAACATGAGATGTCACATCTGGAAACTATCACATGTTGTATAACATTCTTCTGCGTTGCTATAATTGCGGCCAAACAAGAGATGTCATTCCAGACTTATTGAATGTTGTAAAGCATTTCTCTGCATTACGGTTAATGAAATCAGACCCTTACACCACTGCAAGAATCACATACTACCAACACATCTTCTACAGGAGTGTCAACGTTGTTTTCTGTCGTCAATTCCCGAATTTTTATTTATGGTATGGCCCCATCTTCTCCAATGCCTGCATCCAAACATCTGTCGTATCTACACTCTGTCAAATAATCTAGCTTATAGTGAAAGACTCTTCCACCTTACGCTGGCTTTCTTTAGTTTTCGATTCCAATGGAAACCACACCTTTCACTTACACTCCAGCCAATTTGAGGTTGCCCTTTGCCATCGTCATTTTTTTAATGCACCAATGTTCCTGTTTTCACACACTCATATACAACATATATATAACTGCAGAGAGTAAATTCACTCACTCATCTCTTGTCTGTGGTTGCATGGATTAATGTGATCTTTTGGCTTCGATACCAAATGATGCAGGGATTCTTCTATAAAACAGATCCTTGCCCGTAATAAAATGTGTGATTCCTTAACATGGAATCCTCAATTAAATTATTTGTTAAAACCACATTCAATTCTGCTCAAAACATATGTAAAGAAGAGAGAGGAAACATCAATAAAATACGGGTATATAATAACACAAGAAAATTTAGATTCAAACAAATTTCCTGAATATTACATTTGTGGGCCTCTTGGCTCTCGGCCTTTTCAAAAATCTCACACCATTTCTCTCTATCTCTCTCTGTATTCCTCACTATTTTTCATATTCACACAAGCTTCATATTTATACATAATTATGCATCAATTTGAATCCATGATTTCCTCCACATAAATCTAAACCAAATCCTAAAATATCTTTATCCCTTCTTTGACTCAACTAAGTTCCATTTAAGGAATTCCTAATCCATAAAATATCTACCCAAACCAATTCCACTCACATTCTCAATTTATTAAGAGAATATTTACAATAAACCTCACACTCAGATATTTGTCTCTTAATTTATTTAAAATGAGTATAATAATTTATAAAATAATTAAAAAGACATCACCCCCTAATTACAGAATATTTTAATGAAAATCAAGTAGGATGCTCTTGCATCAGATTTCATGTGCAGGTTCATTCTTATAAAATGCTTCACCTCTTTCCTCAATGGCATAGTCCATTTAATTAATTGTTGTGTATCATCTAAGTTCTTTGACACACTATGAACCTGCTCTTCCCAAATCTCTTTCATTTTCTCAAACTGCACTTTTTGGACATTATGTTTCCTTGCCTCTTTCTTCAAGGCTATAATTTCATGATTTTCTAACTTCAACTGCTCCTCGAGAACCTCAAACTCTGTTTTTTCAATAATTTTCTCTTTTCCTCTATTTTTCTTGATGACTGATTCTTCTTTTTCAAGTGATGAAATTTCAATAATACTTGGTGGTGGCTGGACAATGTCAGTGACCCTCTAAACTTCTTTACTGCTTTCCAAGAGTTTTCTAGCATGTCTTATCATGGGTTTCCTAGCTTGAAACATGAAACCTACATCTTCATCTTCAAACTCTAACTTCTTTTCTAATTTGGATTTCTTGAGCTTATTACCTCCTTCATCTATATCTTCAGCTTGGACTATGGGGGTTTCCTCAATATCAATAGCATGCAGAAAGTCTTCAAATTTTCCCTTAGCCAATATCTGGGTTCTTGTAATCCTTTTGCTGTCATGTTAACTCACAGTTGGCTCTTGTTTCGCAGGTTTTATCATAGTTGAATTTTGTTTTGTAGGTGAAACAACAGGTGTATCAAGTTTCTACGATTGCTCTGTTTCCATGATTACTGGTTCAATTTTCTCTACCCCTACTGGTTCTCTTTGTTCTACCACTGAAGGAGATGTTATACCTCTAGGTTTAGGATTTATTTTAGGGGTGATGACGTCCACTTCAAAACCACTAACAAACAAAAAAGAAGAATAGTGTCTTCGTAGTATTTTTAACTCATCTAAAACCAACAACTTTATTAAACCATGATGAAAAAGTGAGGTTTCACTTCCTTCAGATTTAGCTCGAATATTATTTTTCATTTTTGCTAAGATTTTGTATAAATAAAAAGGTAGATCAAGAGATTTCTTACCAAAAAAATCTAGAAGAAGCTTGAAGTGGTAAGAATAGACCTTATGATACCTCCCTTCAGAAGTGAAGTATTTTTGAATGATAAGAAATATCTTTGAGAAATTATCTTTCATGTAGCTCCTTGGAATGGCATTTATAAGGTCAACCTCACTATGTTCTGGCTTGATAAATTCTTTACATTCCTGCATGTTGAATTTGAAACCTTTGAACCATTGTTCTTCTGCTTTGGAATTCCTATTAATGCTGCAATAGTCTCTGCTATTATAGTGAGGTTCAAAATTCCCACTTTTGTAGTTGTCCCACTGAAATTTAGGGAAAACTATTTAGAAACCTATACATGGCATCCTTGCAATATTTGGCAAAAATACAAACACCCTGTTCTTATAAAAAATTCTGAAGTTGTTGGGTCTTCATTTATCAGGTTCATGTCTAATGGCTCATATGTAAGAGAGTGGCCACCTTTTTTGGTACTCCTCTTTGCATCCATGGTAATTTTATGTTTTCTCTACCTTGCTTGATTAGTGATACCTGCAAACTTTTGAAAATACCATCCACATCTTGGGATCAGTGGAATAGCTCTCCATAGCTCAATAACATGCAAAGAGGGAGCGGAGAATGAAAAATGACTCAATTGGGAAATATTTTAAAGTTTTATGACAACTCATGGCATAATCATGACTCATACATACTTAAAATGGTGATAATGACTTTAGCCATGACCATTGTACCTTGATTTAACCCTAACTAACTCGAATGGCATCTATCCTAGCCCTTTCAATCATTAACTGACACCTAGCAGCTATTTTTAAAATACATATAGGAATACTTACTTTCGTAGCATTCTTAGTGTATTTCTAGGCAATTTCGCTATGAAAGTATTAGCAATTTCATAGCGGAATGTGCATTTCTTCTGTGTAATTCGCTACGAAGGTAGGGATTATTGGCTAAAATGACCTTTTCATAGTTGTATGCTTGGGAAATGAAATATGTCAAGAAAAAATGACTGATGTGACGTGAAAATACTTGAAGGGGGGTGGGTTTGGACCTTAGGATAAGATATTAAGAAAAAATTGAAATTTTCCTTAACCAAGTAAAAAATGAATTCTATGACCATACCTTTGACACATGAATCTCTAGGACAATGTAAAATTATTTTTCTCTTTTTTCTAAGTGATAACACTCCCAATGGTTGATTTCCCAGTTATCTATTTCAATTTGACATAAGTATGTCCATTATATGGCATCCATCAACTGAACTTGGATCTATAAAGGTTGGAAGTAATATGGACTGGAATATAAATATTTTTTAAAGAATTTAGTGGTAATTAAGGATGTTCTAGGTATCTATACATCTAGAAAAATGTATGAAAGGATTTTTCCAAAAATCTAGATGGTAGAATGCATGCACGATAGAAGCTAGAGCTAGAAAAATGCAGGACCCGAAATCTATTAAGATCCGTAGAAGAACATAAAAATGCATCAAGTGATGGAGACTATCCCTAATTTTTGTTATGAGTGGAAGGTCAGCTATCCAAAAAAATATATTTAGAGTCATTTACTAAAAAACCCAGATCCAAATTCAAAAGTAGAAAATTGTATTGACTAGTAATTATGTGGCATGATGGCATATCATAATGACATTTAACTAGGTACGAATTTGGATTAAATGGAATGATAATTTATTCACTATATTCAATCAAGAAAACCTATGCACTTCCATATTCCCCATAACCATGCCACATTTTCACTGATCATATCCAAATCCTAGGAAATTATAAAAGACGCTTCTTTACAAAAAGTTATATTTCCAAATATTTGTCATAAAATGACAACACTCCATCGTAAAGTGCATATATCAAGCTTGATAGGCATGTGGCACTCATAGGTATCTAAACTAAAACATGTGTGGTATTTTTTTTTTTTTTTGACATAGGTCCAAATGTAATATCTGGTTAAAAATGTTCCTGATATCCAATAATCTTGAAGAACATGAAGAATTATTTTAACAATATGACTAGATGTGGATTGGATAAAAAAAGGAAAATAATCATAATCGGGAAGGTATTCATGTAAATAATTCCTTAAGAGGTCTAGATCCGTATATAACATCAAATCTAGTGCAATACAAGATATATAATATGTGGACATATGGGATATTTACATGATGTGTAACATGCCTTTGTTCTACATTTAAATGAATTTTGTATGAAACCCCATAAAGAAATGGTTTTATTATTAAATAATTTATTCACTTTATTCATTAAATCATGTCATAAAATGTATCCAAGGTATCTAGAATCATGATATTAGTTATGATGAGTTCCTATAAACTCATCTAGATCCACACAGTAGCCCTTTGGCCATGTGTCAGCACCATACAATGCCATGTCAGTTGACATGTGGAAACCTCCCTACCCAATTTTTTTCCTCCTCATAATTCCAGATAAATAGCTATAAATTTCATCATATTTTATCCATTTGTATTACATAATCTCTATAAAATCCTTTTATAACATTTATATATATTCGATCTTGCAAATTTCCACTTTTTTAGATCTAGGATTTCTAAAACTTTTAAATCCATATAGATGCGTGTTTTAATTTTTCTTCCAACTCACTCTTATTATTTATTCTATATTTTTCTACAATCAAAGAGTAAAATCTATGAAATTTCGAATTCGCTGTCATCACGCCACATCAACACACCATGCCAACATGCCATGACACCAAATCCTATCGGAAATTCCACATCACTAGTGACATGTTAATATCCATTTATGTTTCCATGTCACACTCTATTTGTGTTCATTATATGTGGATTTCCACATAATTAGTGACACAATAGTAGCCACGTCCATTAACTATCCCTAAAAAACTCTAGAACTATCCCCCTGAGAAAGTTATATTTTTTACAAGATGATATACATGTTCATCGTAAACCAATCATGGAATTTGATGTGATCCACCAAGTTCTTATTCCTTCTCCTCCCCACAAATTTTGATAAATATATGAGGTGTATGGAGAGGAAAGGGTCATGTCCCTTCAAGTCTTATGGGATTGAAAAATGACACCCATGCAAGTTGACTCACCAAAATTCTTTGGCCAACACACATCTCCTCAATGCAATATACTTAACCATTCGCTCAAGTGTTGGTTGGGGTGTGCCTTTAAAAAACCACATCCATTTTGCACACATGCTAAGTCATGTTATAGGGTGCTCACACAAACTCATTGAAAAATTCATGATGTGAGGCATGATTATAAATATTTTTTCCCATACTCAACTCATCTAAGTGCTCTATGGACAGTAAAATATTTTCACCAATTTATCTATGCCTTATTTGGACAGTTTGACCATTCTCCTCTCCACAATTACAAAATACTAAAGCTTCTCAATCCTTCTTCATTCACACTCGAGGAATTTTTTGTCCACTACCTTCTTTCTCTCTGTCTATTTTTCATAAGGATAGGGGGGTAGTATGATTCCATCCTCCACTTAGGATTCCCACTCCAACTTCAATGCTTATAATCATATGCCAATACTTCATTAGGTGGATAGTTATGACAATTAAGGAGGGTTTGTATGGGCCTCCTCATGACACACCATAGGGAAACCAACCAATATGAAACAAGAATTCAATTTCCATGCAACCAACCACCACATGCTTTCCCTCTTAAAAATTTTGATTCGTATGTCCCTCCATTTAGGTTAGTCATCAATCTATTTCCATAAATAAATAATTTACATAACAAGGTTTATATACATGGGTTTTTATGGAAAAAGAGTTGTTACACATTATCCTATTCAAGAGTATCCCTCCAACACAAAAAATTCTCTCTCTTTTGATCAATATCATCTAGCTTAAAATTTGGGTGATATAAAATATGAAGAAAAGTATGAGTAGATAGTAAGATGTAGAAAATTGTGCACTAGGTGTACAACTATGGTATTGATGTTTTCCTTGAGAGTGTTTATTGTGTTCAATGTCTAAGTGGTACAAATATTATCAATGCGAGATATGTTGTGTGCCCTATGGGTTGTAAGTGAGGATGAGGCTATTGTGTATGTGTGGTATATCTGAGTTGTTGTCCCCTATTGACCGAATAAGTGATAAAGTGTCATGATGAGTGTGTAAGGCTTGACTCTAACCCATTATGTGTGAAGCGTACTATGTAAATATTTGAATATGTTATACTAAGGATCAGAGAAAGATAATATTGATAAGATATAAATAACTATAGACAATAAAATATATAATATGACCGGTTATGTTTTGTTTCTCTTGTGATTCGTCTGTATCCCAAGAGTTCCAATACCCTAATTGTATGTAATGCAAGGCAGCACATTAGGCTCACCACTTGTCTAGGATGGTTTCCTGAATCTATCACCTTCTATGCGTTTGTGGAGGAGGCTTGTTGCGACTTCTCTCCCCTTCCCAAACTATTAACCAAGGATTTGAGCCTAATCCTTTCTTTCAGTGGTTGAGTATAAAGAGGATAGTCCTAAGCCACATAAAGGCAGAGACCGAGATTAATAATTATATATATATATATATATATATATATATATATATATATATATATATATTAAATGGATATATCCATCCAATATTTGACAATAGAGGCAATTCTTTAAATATTCAACAACTATCGGTCAGAGTGCTCGTGTTTGGAAAAATACTAAGAGGTGGGGTGAATCAGTATTTATAACTCACTGTAAACTTTTAATTTTTCTTTACTGATTTCTATATGCGACTTTAATGAACCCAATTAGCATATACACATGTATATCTTTATATAAACTTGTATATGTCTAGTGATCTTATTATGCAGATAATTATTTACTTGCATCAGTGCGTTATTCATTCATCAGATGTTTAGTAAGAAGTAAGCATGTGTAGTAATAAAAAAATAAACCATCACACAAAAGAAATACACATGAACACCAGGATTTAAGGTGAAAACCCAATTCGAGAGAAAACCACCATTGTTGTCATGTTTGTCTTCAATATTTATTATAAAGAAAACTTCTTACAATCTTGTGTTGGTGCATATTCATACCAGCACACATGCACCCACTTGAAGAAGGCTGCACTTCTCTTGTTCTCAAGCTTCTACTAGAAGGGATCTCCAACCCCTTGATCTCATTTAGTAGCTACCACTGGAAGGGAGATATGACCCCTTGCATCTTGTTTACCATCCACTCCTAGAAGGGAGCTACTACCCCCTAATCTCATTTATCAACAACCAATGGAAGGGAACTACGACCCCCTCACTGAAGGCTCCAACCCTCAACACCACCGTGGACCACGTTTCATAAATTTTCACACTAGATCCAACAACTTCAACAGAGCACAAATTGTAGGCCTCTTTTCATCAGATTTTCAGACTCAACCCACTCCACACATTTAAGCTCAAAGAACATACATCAGACTACAACTCATAAACATATCAAATCATTCACTTAATCATCAATCAATCAATGAACCACTGATTTTTAATCATAATCAAATAGTAGAATCATCAATATTAAAAAAACCCAGATCTGTATGAAGACATCATTGACAAACAATAGGAATACAAAAAAACAAATCAGAAATTTCCTTCCGCACACTTCAGCAAAATCCTAGATTCCATACGTGCTTTTACTAAAACGAACCTGCGTATATACATGCTTTTACAGAGAATATCCTGCATATAGATCTGTAAACATTACAGAACTACACAACTCTTCAGAACAAATAATCAGCTCAGATATTATCCTTCACTTCATCAAACATTCGTTAGATCACAGATCTAAACATTTCATAAACAAATCTAGCAAATACATGGTCATTTCAGGTCTAGAAATCCTAATCCTTCATTTTATTCATAGGTGCATTATTAATTCAGACCTATCCATAAATTGTAGCCCATTCCATGCAGATATACTTCAAAGTAGTGTATTCATTAAATCCCAAACACATGCACACCTTGCTCTATGATCTTCTTATCCTTATATAGTTTTATCCTTTGCCAATACCATGAACCAAAACCACACAAGTATCGATGGTATTCTTGGATGAAATGAAATGATCTTTCCTATCACCAAGGGCTCATACTTACATCAGTGATCTAACCAAGTGGAATTACATAATTGACTCAACTACCCAACCAAGTGGGTTTAAAAATTTGAACAAGTCCTTACATCATTGAATATAACAATTTTACAACATAGGTGTCAACATGACCTTTTCATAAAATAACAAATATGACTTTGTATAACCAAAATACCTCAAGAGAGGGATCTTAATCCAGAAATCATCATAATGACAAAAATTCATTATTCACAGCAAGGCTAATGCTCCCCATAAACCTATGCATCCTGAAAACCTTCACCAAACAATTCATCAAAGCATATTTATCAAGTAGATAATAAAATATTAATATCATATTAGCAGATATAACCACCAGATCAATAAAATTGGACCTCTCAGCAACATATCAAAAAATTTATTCTTGAGTCTATCTCACATTTTTCTTACCAGAGAAAAACATACGCAACTGTACCCAGTGGAGCTTGCGTGTATACATGGATTTAGTTCATACAACCCACATACAGAAAGTGAAATAATGGAAATTTCACATCTCCATCTCCCCCCTGAAATTATACATTTTGTACCTATCTTTTGTTTGTCACATCAGATGTACTCCTAGTAATAAACACAACCAGAATTACCAAACTAGCCATGGGAATCACCATATATTTCTCCCCCTGTGATGATACATTTTTTATTCCTATAATGTATCTCACATTACTCCTGCACTCATTTTGAGAAGTAAACCTTAGAAACATATCACTGCAGTAGGGTCAATATTCCCTATGTTTTTTACTAGTGCTTTTTCTTTTTCTAACTTTTCTTGTAATTTCTTATTGTGTGTTGGAACTTCTCCAATTTCTTAGATCTGTTCATCATAATTAACCTTCAATCAGTGGCCTTATGCCCAAATTAATTACAATAGAAACAACATCCATGGAGGCATCCTTTCTTTCTTGAGATATGCAATTCTTCAATAACTGGATCCCTTTCTTTTAGGGAACTATCATCATCCATGGTACATGCTATGAGCATTTGCATATCTTTATCATACTCTTCTTCTTCATTTGACAATCCATCATTATATTCATTTGTATAATAACTCCTTCCCTTTTCAAATTATTTCACTTTATCATGATTTTCTTTATAAGGAAATTTAGCAACATAGTGACCAACTCTACCACACACAAAAAAATTTAAGGGAATCTTACCTCTGAATCCTTCCAGTACCTTGTTGAAGTCTTCTCACAAAATTTGTGTCTTATTCTTCTGATATATAACTTGATTCCTTGAGAACTTCCTTTTATTTTCCTTTTGCACAGGCCTTAAAAGTAGCTTCCCTGACTTGTGAGGGACCTCCTCTTCTCATTTCAAAAGCATTTAGGATACCATGCAGTTGAATAATAGTAAGAGTTTGTAGATCATGCTTATCTTCATAAGTTGACACTTTTGACTCGAACTTTGGGGTTAGAGATCTCAATATATTTTCTACTAAAGTTGAGTCTTTTATATCTTCACCCATATTGGTCATATAATTCACAATCTCATCTAATCTTATAAATAAACTTACAATACTTTCATCATCATGCCTTTTGTAATTTTTTATTACATTCTAAGAGTTTGAAGTTTGGAACTTTTTACCTTTGCATCACCTTCATGGCTATTAATGATCTTGTCCCATATTTACTTTGCTGAATTTAGCTACATAACTTTGACAAATTTTGTTTCTGACAGGCTCCCTAATAAATCATTGACAAATTTTACATTGATTTCATATCTCTTCCTTTCTGTTTAATCTGTAGGAACAATTGCTGGATACTGGCAACCTCCTTCCAGGACTCCCCATACATCTGCTCCAATAATTTGCAAATAATATCTTCTTCATATCTTCCAGAAGAATATATTACTGCCATTGAACAGTGGTGACTTGATAGAAAATACTCCTTCATGACTTCCCATTGCGACAGATCTCCTTCAAGCGATCAAGCTTCTTCTGAAGGACCTTGTAAAATCCCAAAATATGGAAAGCATCAATATAGCACATAAAAGTGGAAGGAAGTATAAAATATCATTCCATTACATATGAGAAGAAAATGAGTACAATATATTGGGGATGAAGTCCCTCAAGCTAGGCAAGAGAAGCCTCCAATGCCTAAAAACACCAGAATATGTAATAAACTGCTACAAAAAATACTGAAGAAAATAAAACGCCGTTTTAATAAGGAACATTGCAACTAGAAAATGTAAATGAATGAATCTGATAATAAAATGCTCATACAAGGTTGAAAGTGGAGATCTATGCTCCCCAACACTTTTCCTAAACAACTTAGGAAGGGTTTTTGGAAATACATAAAATATAGAATGGTGATCTAAAGTCGTAGGGCTAAAGAATCACTACAACTAAAGCACATACAAGGAGATGGCTGAAACCGATGTAAATTTGAATGGCACTCCTCCAATAGACTCTCTCAATGAAAGGTTGATCCCTCCAATGAAGATCTAACCTCCCAAGTGGTGCATTGAACCCTCCTTTGGATCTGCTCAATAAAATAACATAGTTTGAGAGTAAAACTGCACTGTAGGAGATCGTGATGCCTTGACCTGGTACAAAAATATAAAATGAAGCCCAATGCCATTCCTTACTGATCTACCAATGGAAAAATACCTTCCTCCACTGAATACAAGCTCATAAATGGCCCAATGAAGTCCTCCACTGCTACACCCTGCAACTCAGCACAACTCTAAATAGAAACTATGTTGTAGAAGAAAGTTGTAGCTTGGCCTAATTCCAAAATGTGGAAATAATGCTCAATAAATCCTTCTAAGTGGTCACTTGAAGTCTTCCAAGGATTAAGGTTGGTTTCCTACTCGGGAACACCATTGTGCTAAATAAAACTTTAATATTAGCTAAAGAACTGAAGATAGACACAATTCATAACAGACCATAAATAAATAATAATCCAAAAACATGTTTTCCATGGCTACCATCCCCTTATATGCTTGGTGAGCTACCTCACCTTGGGCCCCACTCATTAAAGCCACTACTTCCTTGCAAGGAATCTCCCTCCAAAACTATGTTGTCCCTCAATGAATGTCCACTCTCTCCATACCAGCATTGTTAATTTGGTCAAATTTGACCCATTCCACATGCAGGATCCCCTATTCACACAAAAGGGTGCTTTATCCAGCTATTTTTATGTCCTCCATTCACATTAGGAGTGATTTTATTCCTACTAAGTATATTTGTGGGTATCCCTAACCTCTTATCCTCCTATCTAAGAAGAAAAACAAAAATTTAATATTCTGATTACCTGTATGCTAATTTAGGAATATTACAATCCTCCCCTCCCAAATGTTTCTTGTCCTCAAGCAACTGCAAGGAAATAATTGAAGAGCCTCCTCTCCTCCTCCTGTAGCATCCTCATATGATAATTTCCTCCAATGAGAAATATTCTCTCTCATCAATATGTCCCCAGGTTCCTCCTCCGAAGTGTATAAGTAAGCCTTTGGTGATAATTCCAAATTGCTCTCATCATGAAAAAGTGGGATGTCCATGGAGGAAACTATTTGTTCTCTAGAGGCCTTCTAGAGGCATGGAATCAGAAAAATATTGGGAACCTTCATTCCCATGTGAACCTCCAACCCCCAAGCTATCATCCACACAAAATGAATCACCCTATAGAATGGTAATTCATAGAAAAAATCCTCCCAAATATTCATGAGAGGCACCTCCCAAGTGCTCAAGTTAACCATATGGCTGACCTCATATGGAAACAACAGGTAAAATGTAGCAATCATGGATTTTCCAATGTTCTCCCTGAAGTATGAAGCATGAGAAATGTGGAGATTATCATCTCTAATGGGAATATCAAATCCATGTGACATCTCTCCAATCATGCCCAAAACAATTATTAGGACATCATCAACATATGGAATCATAATTAGAGTCATACTAGATGCCATGTGTAATACTAGAGAAGGAAAATGGTCCCTCAAGTGCAACTAGCGTAGCTTGACTCATAATTGCATGAAAATATTTCATGATGAGTGGTTTCCCAACCACTTTCTAGTTGCCCAAATCTTCTCGCATTCTTGGAGAAGGTTTATGATGTGGGGTGCAAATTGAGCACACCTTGAATAAGACATAATATCCCCAAAATATTCTATGGATTGGCCATCATCATTACTTCTTATTTTCCCAAGTAGACCATGAAGCCTATAAGAAAGAGTGCCCAATCTTGGAGCAATGGAATGCACACGAATGGTAAGGAAATACAAATATATAATAAGTGAATAATGATGTAAAGAGATAGAACCTTTAGCATGTACTTTGTTCAAGCTAGTGAAGTGGCTCATAAACGAGCCTCTTCTCATTCCGAATGGGAAATGAAGTGGCTATGATAACTCTACCAAAGAGTTATGTCTCACCTCATGCTCAAAACAATCCATTCATATCCTCATATGATGGTGCATCTCTTCTTTGATGCCTTCCCAAATGAATCCCTCCAAGATATTACGGTATTCACTTATAAAACCAGTAGGGCTGGAGAGAAAAACTTCATATGTTGCATGTAGTAGCTTCTCCTTGAGCTTAGAGGCTCTAGTCAAGAATATCCTACTCTGAAAATATATGACCCAATCTCTCACTACATATCTCCCATATGATAACTGGCCATCAAGTATTTTGCTTGAAAAGATATCCTTGGAGTATTCCACCAATAGCTGGGATCTCCAATAGGGATCAATACTCAATAATGACAATGCTTCTTATCTACAATGTAAAGCACTTGTCATGTTGCTGCCCTCTTCTTTGAAATCTCCCATGCCAAATTCATACACCGGGATGTTGCAATATTTCCTCTGTTTCTCCTCCTACAGGTACTCATGCTCTAGAGAAGCTTGAAGTTTTTGGAGGCTAGCCTTCCATGGGAAGCTATCACCTATCAAAAAAATTCTGATTTTGGCCAATGTAAGCATGAGTGGCCTCAAAACTCTACCATATGTGGAAGATACCTCCCTATGTGGATGTATATTTTGATTCTCCAAAGCCATGGAGTGGTCTCCTTGCACCATGATGGTGCCATCCGTCCCTGAAACATCCTCTCTCAGCACAAGATGTTGGGTGAGAGTGGGTAATATTGATATTGAGAGAATGTCTCCCTCCTCCTTGAGCATACCCAAGACTCTCTGCATTGTCTCAAGTTCTCCCAAGGTTCCCACTCCTCCTAGATCTATGATTGGTTCAACCTGTTGTGAGACATATCTCACCAACACCTAATATGGTGGCCTCCTAGGTGGAATTCCTCCATGTAATGAGACATCAATTTCTAGAGTAGATTGTACATGTGAGTGTACTGCTTAGTCCCTATTCTCACTACATAAATAAGCCTTCCTCTTTTGTGCATAAACCTTATGAAATAAATAGGTGTGTTTGCTCCTAATCACCTGATGTTGGCCATCCTCTCCATATGTAAAGTCTCACTTCCCATCAACGATGGCACATGCTTCTCATGGATTTTTCCCTGATCTCCACATGTTAGATCCTTTGGAACTCCTTGCAAAGACACAAGGGCTCCTTTGATTGGAGAAATTACTCCATCTCCATCTTCTTGAGGTAATAGATCTCCTCCTAGTGTGACAATGTTGTTACCTCTTGTCTGGTCTTCCCCTTCATCATTAATGGAGGATACCTCATCATCATTAAGAGGTCTTTTGTCTTGATCCTCTTTTGAAAAAGAGATCTCCATGTATTCCTTTTGAGAAGAGAGCTCTTCCTGAAGTGGGGATATTACCTTTAGCAATGTATTGTGCAAGTTTCTAACCCCCTCAATATCATTCTGGAATGGAGTTGGGTTTATGGATCCTTCCAACTCATGCAAATTTTTTGTTTGTTTAGGCTTGGCTAGCTCAACCAAGGATGTTTCAGAATATTTTAGATCAAACCTTTTCACTAACCTCCTAATAAACGTTGCATAAGTAGATACATTTGAACATGATTTAACGAAGAATTTTCATAAAAATACCAAAAATAATCCTTACCGTCAAGATGCAGTGTTGCTACTTGATTGCCTTCCTCTTCTAAAACTCAGTGCTGCTGAAAATAGGTATCTAGCTCCTTCACCCAAGCCTTAGTTGTGCATTTATGTGACCCATATAAAGTAGGCACAAAGAATCTACCCAAACTTTCTGCTTGCACCTTTTACTTCTATTGCGATTTCTAGGCCTTCTATTCTCCCTCATCTGGAAAAAACCTAGGAATTTTAGATGCTTTTTGAACCTCTAAGATTGATATTCATATTCTTGCAGATAATTACCAAGAGTCTCCTCCTTTGGTGCATCTCCTTCCTCCATCTCTCTTGCTATGAATATAGGCATGGTAGAGGGTTTTGAATCTGATTGTGTGGCTAAGTGATCACACCCATAATATGAAGAACTGGAGCTTTCTCCATGTGAAAAAATTTTATAGGAATCTTTATGTCTTCCCCCACTCATTTCCTTGATTTCTCTGTTAATATCATGCATAGTTTGGAGAAGAATTTTTGAAAAATTCCTTCCCTCCATTTATCCAAATAATGGAGTCTTGCCTTTGTCTCTTCTGTAAGCCTTCTCCTTTCTATGAGAAGCGTCTTCTTCTTATGAAACATAGATTCAATGTCTTCACAGGCTAAGAGAAGATTATGCTTTGATACCACTATAATATCCCAAAATAGGGAAAGAAAAAATATAGCACATAAAGGTTGAAAGCGGCAGTAAATATCAATACATTACATATGAGCCAAATATAGATCCATGTTATTAGGCATAACAACAAAAAATGAGTACAATATCTTGGGGATCAAGTCCCTCAGGCTAGGTAAGAGAAGCCTCCAATGCCTAAAAGAACCAAAACATCTAATACTTTGCTACACAAAATATTGAAGCAAATAAATCGCAATTTTAACGAGCAACACTTCAACTAGAAAATGTAAATGAATGGATCTGATAATATAGTGCTCATACAAGGATGAAAATGGAGATCTATGCTCCCCAACACTTTTCCTAGACAACCTAGGAAGGGTTTCTGGAAATACACAAATTATAGAATGGTGATATAAAGCCATAGAGCTGAAGAATCACTACAACTGAAGCACATAAAAGGAGGTGGATGAAGCTGATGCAAATCTGAATGGCACTTCTCCAATAGACTCTCTTAATGAAAGGTTGATACCTCCAATGAAGATCTAACCTCCCAAGTGGTGCACTGAACCGTCCTTTGGATCTGCTCAATAAAATAATGCAGTTTAAGAGTGAAACTGCATTGTAGGAGATGGCGATTCCTTGTCCTAGTGCCAAAATGTAAAATGAAGCCCAGGGTCCTTCCTTACTAATCTCTCAATGGAAATAAACCTTCCTCCACTGAAGACAAGCTCAAAAATGGCCCAATCAAACCCTCCACTACCACACCCTAAGTAACCACAACTCTAAATAGAAACTGCAATGTACAAGAAAGATGTAGCTTGGCCTGATATTGGAATGTGGAAATAATTCTCAATAACTCCTCTTGCGTGGGCACTTGAAGTCCCCTGAAGATGAAGGTGGGATTCGCTCTCGGAAACACCCTTGTTTTAAACGACACTACAATCTTATCTAAACAGTTGAATAGAGCCACAAGTCATAATAGACCATAAACAAAAAATAATAAAAAAGCATGCTTTCCATGGCCTCCATCCCCTTCCTTATATGCTTGGTGAGCTTCGTCACCTTGATCCCCACTCACTAAAGCCACTACTTCCATGCAAGGAATATTCCTCCAAAATTGTGTTGTCCCTTAATGAATGTCCACTCCCTCCATATCAGTGTTATTGATTTGGTCAAAGTTGACCCATTCCACATGCATGATCCCCTATTCACACATAAGGGTGCTTTATAAAGCTATTTTGATGTCCTCCATTCACATTAGGAGTGATTTTATTCCTAGTAAGGATATTTATGGGTCTCCCTACCCTCTTATTCTCCTATCTAAGAAGCAAAAAAAAAAATTAATATTCCAATTAGTTGCATGCTAATTTAGGAATATTACAGACCTGCTCTGATCCCAATTGTTATGAAAAATACTAAGAGGGCATGGTGAATCAATATTTATAACTCACTGTAAACTTTTACTTTTTCTTTACTGATTTATATATGTGAATTTAATGAACCCAACTAGCGTACACATGCAGATATATCTAAATAAACTTGCGTATGTCCAGAGATATTATTATGTAGATAATTCTTTACTTAGATCAGTGCATCAATCATTCATAAGATTTTATTAAGGAGTAAGCATGTGTAGTAAAAATAAAATAAATCATCACTCATAAGAAATACACATGAGCACCATGATTTAAGGTGGAAACCAAATTCAGGATAAAACCACGTTGTTTTCATCTTTTCCTTCAATATTTATTATAAAGAAAACTACTTACAATCTTGTAGTGGTGCAGAATCATACTAGCACAAAAGCACCCACCTGTAGAAGGCTGCAACCTTCTCTCCAACCCCCTGATCTTGTTCACCAACTACCATTGCAAGGGAGCTATGACCCCTTGTATATCATTTACCAGCCACTCCCAGAAGGGAGATATGACCCCCTCACTAAAGTCTCCAACCCTTAGCACCACCATGGACCACGTTTCATAAATTTTCACACTAGTTCCAATAGCTTCAATACAACACAATTTGCAGGCCTATTTTCATCATATTTTCAGACTGGACCCACTCCATTCATTGAAGCTAAAAGAACATACATCAAACTGAAAATCATAACCGCATCAAATAATTCACTTAATCATCAATCAACCAACCAACCACTAATTTTTAATCATAATCAAATAACATCATAATCAATATTCAAACAACCCAAATCCATATAAAGACATCATTGACAGACAATAGTAATCCAACAAAACAGATCAGAAATTTTCTTTTGCACACTTTAGCAAAACCCTAGATGCCATACGCGCTTTTTCTGAAATGAACCTGTGTATATACACGCTTTTACAGATACGATCTTTTGTATAGATCTGCAAACATTACAAGACTATGCAACTCTTTAGAACAAATAATCAGCTCAGTTCTTACCCTTCACTTTAGCAAACATTCTCAAGATCACATATCTAAACATTTCATAAACAGATCTAGAAAATACATGGTCATTTCAAGTCTAGAGATCCTAATCCATCATTGTATTCATAGGTGCATTATTATTTCAGATTTATCAATAAATTGTATCCCATTCCATGCAAATATACTTCAGAGTGGAATATTCATTCAATGCCAAACACATGCACACCTTGCACTATGATCCTCTTCTCCTTATATATATTTTAGCCTTTACCAATACCATGAGCCAAAACCACACAAGTGTTGATGGTATTCTTGGACAGAATCAAATAGACAACACAACACTCAATACTATGGGCTAAAACCATGGTAATGCCCCCTGGTATCATAATTTTAGAGTAAAAAAGGCATACACAACTTGGATTCTTCATATCCGTGTGTATATGCGACTTCTCTTCATCAAAATTACGTATACACTAATTTTGGATGTATACACGGGTTTCCTTCATCAAACCTGTTTATGTATGTTGGTTTCCTTCATCAAAATTGCATATACATTTTGAAATATTACCTTTATCATTTCTCTATCACTGACTGAAATTCGTTTCTCTGTCACAATCGAATATACTGGTAGATAAATCATTTTTACATCTTTAACAAATAGGTTGCTATCAAAAGGAAACTCATTAAGTAGGTTTCCCTCAAGGACAACTTCCTCAAGTAGGTTTCCATCAAGTACAACATATTACATCATAATGACAATGACTCATTAAATACTTGACAACTGAATCAGCAGATTGAAGTGTCAATACCTTAACACTCTAATTGTACATAACTCCCATATGTCGCATTTTTGATGTTTCAATATCAGCTTGAAAGCATCGAAGCAAAAACACTTTTCTCATACAATTTAATTATTTTGTTAATTACCCAACACCTTAGTGTTGGTTTGTTCCATTGGAAAAAATGACCTATGTGTCGAATATCTGTCACATATATGATGCTTCACTGTTAGCTTGAAAGATTTGAAGCGAAAATAATTCTGTCACACAATTTACTTATGTCATCGATTACTCAACATCTCAATGTCAATTTATTCCATCGAATAATAAAACCTATGTGTTGAATATCCATCACATATTTGACGCTTCATCGTTGGCTTGAAAGCATTGGAGCAAAAATAGTTATGTTGCATAATTTACTTATGTCATCGATTACTTGAAGCCTAAACATCAATTTTTTCCATCAGAATAAATGACCTATGTGTCAAATATATGACTACAAACTGGTGCATGGCTTTCCAGATATTCAAAGTTATTTTTCTCGAATAACCGTAGATTTGTAGCATAAAAAATATGACTTATAAATGCCATTTTTTAATAACCATTTAGGCCTTTTTATGTGTCTGATAACTGACATATTTTCCATCGATTATCCAATGATAAGTAAATTATCTACTATTCGACAAAATTCCAATGATGATTTGATAAGCAGTAATGTGTTATGTTGGGTGTGGAGCTTGATTTTCATCTTGATTTAGAGATCCTTGTTTTAACTGCATGTATACCCCAGGAAAATTGTACACCCTTGCAGCCAGGGTGACTTGTCCCCCCCATGGGGTCCGGGGGGGCTGTCCCCCCTGCTGGGGGGTTCGGGGGCTAGCGGTCCCCTGGAGGGGGTTTCGGGGGCAGCGCCCCCGAAGCTAAAAACATATTTAAAATTTCCTTGTAAAAGTATAGTAATTTCTAGTCAATCTGGGCTATTCATTAGGTGAACGATCTGATGGTAGAAGTTATGTTTTGTTTAGGGGTTTTTTCCCTAGGAGGCAACCCCTCTCTTTGTATGAAGGTATTGTATTGCGGCTGTGTATTATATGTGTATTATATGAGTGGGAAATAGATGGGGAGATTTTGAGAGAGAAAAGAGGATATTACAGCGGATCTGCTATAGGTTTTGTCTCTTCATTTTGCTGGATAATAGAAAGGAAGGACTGGCTATTTGGGGTGGACGTAGCCTAAACTGGGTGAACCACGTATATCTATGTCTCTCTGGTTCTATGTGTTTTGTGTGCTTGTATTTTACGCATATTTTATTTGTTGCATTTCTCCATAATATATAATTTTCTAACAACTGGTATCAGAGCCAAAGGTATATTTGGCTGATAGACTCGCAGGAAAGAAGGGTTCTTGGTTCGAGTGGGAGCAATGGCGGAAGATGGTAAGTTTAGGGTCGAGAAATTTAACGGCCAAAACTTCCCGCTGTGGAAGATGCAGATGGAAGATTATCTGTATCAGAAATATCTGTACCTACCATTGAGTGGAAAAACAAAGAAGCCGACGGCCATGACAGACGTGGAATGGAACATTCTCGATAGAAAGGCACTCAGAACAGTGCGGTGTTAGTCGCCTTCAATATTTCGAAGGAAACAACAACAGAGGGTTTGATGCAGATGTTGGTGAAACTATATGAAAAACCCTCAGCCTCAAACAAGGTATTTCTTATGAAACGACTATTTAATATGAAGATGTCGGAAGGTGGATCTGTTGCAGACCATTTAAATGAATTTAATACAGTTACCAGTCAGTTAAGTTATGTAGGGGTAAAATTTGATGATGAAGTTAGAGCTCTGTTATTCTTGTGCTCATTGCCAGAGAGTTGGAATGGTTTAGTAATGGCCATTAGTAACTATGTCTCTGGATCTAGTACTTTAAAGTTTGATGATGTTGTTGGTGCTATCCTTAGCGAGGAAATGCGACGGAAAATCTCCGGTGAGACATCAGGTAATGCTTTGAGTGCAGAGTCTAGGGGAAGAATAATGGAAAGAGGAAAGAGCTCGGGATATCGCAGTAAATCAAGGAAAGGAAGATCCAAGTCTAGATCAGGGATAGTGTGCTGGAATTGCGGAAAGAAAGGACACCTAAAGAAAGACTGTAGATCTCGGAAGGGAAAAGAAGGAGACACACAGCAAGAAAACAATCATGAAGCAAATGTGACAAGTGATGTGTTACAAGATGATTTGATTCTTTCTTTCGAAAATGTTACTGATTCTTGGGTTGTAGATTCAGGGGCTTCATTCCATGCCACACCTGATAAGAAATATTTTCATGACTATGTTCAAGGAGATTTTGGACAAGTTTTTTTGGGTGATGATAAACCCTGTAAAATTTTTGGAATGGGTAAGGTTCTTGTAAAACAGCAGAATGGAAACCAATGGCTATTAAAGGAGGTAAGGCATGTTCCATATCTAAAGAAAAATCTGATTTCAACAGGGCAGTTAGGCGGTGAAGGTTGTGTGACAACTTTCACAGATAAAGCTTGGAAGGTCACCAAAGGAGCCCTGGTAATAGCAAAAGGCGAAAAGGTTGGTACATTGTATTTATGCAATGGTATTTCTAACTCTATTAATGCTTTAACTTCCAAAGGAGCAGATGCAGCATTATGGCATCATAGGCTCAGACACATGAGTGAGAAGGGAATGAAGATTCTTCACTCAAGAAATTTGTTGCCAAGTTTGAAGAATGTTGATTTGGATTTCTGTGAGAATTGCATTTATGGAAAATAGAAGAGAGTCAGATTTCTCAGAGTTGGGAAAGAAAAGAAGAGCAAAAAATTGGAGCTTGTGCATACAGATGTATGGGGACCTGCTCATGTATCATCTCTCGGTGGCTCTCGTTATTATGTTACTTTTATTGATGATGCAACTAGAAAAACATGGATTTATTGTATTCAGAATAAATCTGATGTATTTGATACTTTCAAGAAATGGAAAGATTTGGTTGAGATTGAGATAGGAAAGAAGTTGAAGTGTCTCAGATCAGACAATGGAGGTGAATATTGCAGTAAAGAGTTTGATAGGTATTGTTCAAAGCATGGAATTCGTAGAGAGAAGATAGTTCCAAGAACACCACAAGAAAATGGTGTGTCAGAAAGGATGAACAGAACAATCATGGAGCGTGCAAGGTGCATGAGATTGCATGCAGGATTGCCTTTACAATTTTGGGCAGATGCTGTAGATACTGCTATTTATCTAATAAACAGAGGGCCTTCAAGTTCCTTGGATGGTGGTATTCTAGAGGAAGCATGGATAGGTAAAAAGGTAAACTACTCTTTTTTAAAGCCTTTTGGTTGTGAGGCCTTTGTCCATATTAATAAAGAAAATAGAAAAAAGCTTGAGGCTAAATCAAATAAATGTACTTTTATTGGATATGGTGTTAACAATTTTGGTTATCGCTTATATGATTATGAAAATCACAAAATCATTAGGAGTAGAGATGTTATATTCAATGAAAAGGTCTTGTATAAGAATCAATTGCAAGAAAAGAAACACAAAAAGGAAAGAAAGGAATACATTGTTCTTGATGAGATAACTGAAAAAGTAAAGTTCCTGAAAATAATAATAATCAACAACCACAACAAAAACAACCACCACAACAGCGACAGGCACCTCAAACACCTGAAAGTGGTGTTAGAAGATCTACCAGGATAAGTAGACCCCCTGAACAATACTCCCCTTCATTATATTATTTATTGTTGACTGATTCTGGTGAACCCAAATGTTATGAAGAAGAAATGCAGGTTGAAAGCAGGAAGAAGTGGGAGCTAGCCATGGATGGAGAGATGGACTCCGTAATGCATAACCAGACTTGGGACTTAGTCAGGTTTCCTGAAGGAAAAACTACTTTATAGAATAAATGGGTTTATAGGCTGAAGGAAGAAGATGGAGGAAAACAGAGGTATAAAGCTAGACTTGTGGTGAAGGGGTTTGCACAAAATAAAGGTATTGATTTTGATGAAATATTTTCTCATGTTGTTAAGATGACTTCAATCAGAACTATCTTAAGTCATGTAGCAGCAGAAGATTCACATCTTGAATAGTTAGATGTAAAGATAGCATTTCTCCATGGAGATTTGGAGGAAGAGATATACATGCAACAACTAGAAGGATATGAGGTCAAAGGGAAATAAAAATTGGTGTGTAGGTTAAACAAGAGCTTTTATGGCTTAAAATAGGCTCCAAGGCAGTGGTATCTAAAATTTGACAAGTTTATGTCTGAACAAGGTTATACTAGATGTCACTCTAATCATTGTGTTTATCTGAAAAAGAAAAATGATGGCAGCTATATTATATTGTTATTGTATGTAGATGACATGCTTGTTGCAGGGTCTAACATGCAAGAAATAAATGTGCTCAAACAAAAATTGGAAAATTCATTTGAAATGAAGGATTTGGGAGCTGCAAAATAGATCCTTGGTATGAGAATAGCCAGAGATAGGAAAAATCTAAAATTAGCACTATCTCAAAATGAGTACATGCAAAATGTGTTGAAGAGATTTAATATGCACAATGAAAAACCAGTTAGTACACCTTTTTCTAGCCATTTCAAACTTAGTAAGGAGATGTGCCCAAAGACCCAAGAAGAGATGGATTATACGTCGAAACTTCCATATGCATCAGCAGTTGGAAGCTTAATGTATGCAATGGTCTGCACAAGGCCTGATATTTCACATGCAGTGGGAGTTGTAAGCAGGTACATGAATAAAACAGGAAAAGAACATTGGATGGCAGTAAAATGGATTCTCAGATATTTGAGAGGTACCCCAAATCAAGCATTATGCTTTGGTGGTTCAAACATTGCTCTACAGGGATATGTTGATGCAAATATGGAAGGTGATAGAGATAACAGGAGGAGCAGTATAGGATATGTATTTACTGTAGGTGGAACAACTGTCAATTTGGTTTCAAAAATCCAAAGCGTTGTTGCACTTTTAACAACAAAAGAAATGTATGTTGCTGCTACAGAGGCTAGTAAAGAAATGATTTGGCTACAAAGGTTTATGGGTGAATTGGGTAAGAAGCATGATATGGGCACGTTCTACAATGATAGCCAAAGTGCCATTCATCTTGAAAAGAACTCAGAATCTCATTCCAGGACTAAACACATACATCTCAAGTACCATTTCATACAGTTAGTATTGGAATATGGAGAGTTGAAGCTGGAAAATATACACACTGGCTAGAATCCTGTAGATATGCTAACAAAAGTTGTAACCAGGGAGAAACTGATAATGTGCTCAGTTTCAATTGGTCTTCAAGGATGACGATGAAGATGAGAAACAACCAAGTCCAAAGAGGATTCATTGTCCAGAAAATGAAGTAGCGGTGGAGTTGCTACAATCAGTCTCCAAGTGGGAGATTGTTGGGTGTGAAGCCTGATTTTCATCCTGATTCAGAGATCATTGTTTTAGCTAGATCTATACCCCAGGAAAACTGTACACCCTTGCAACGGGGGGGTGCAGGGGGGACTTGTCCCCCCCCCCATGGTTTTCGGGGGCCAGTGGTCCCCCGGCGGGGGTTTCGGGGGCAGCGCCCCCAAAGTTAAAAACAGATGTAAAATTGCTTTCTAAAAGTATAGTAATTTCTAGTCAATCTGGGCCGTTCATTAGGCAGATGATCTGATGGTAGAAGTTATGTTTCGTTTAGGGTTTTTTCCCTAAAATGCAAGCCCTCTCTTTTTATGAGGGTATTGTATTGCGGCTATGTATTATATGTGTATTCTCTGAGCAGGAAATAGATGGGGAGACTGTGAGAGAGAACATAGGATATTACAATGGATCTGCTATAGGTTTTGTCTCTTCATTTTGCTGGATAATAGAAAGGAAGGACTGGCTGTTCGTGGTGGACGTAGCCCAAATTGGGTGAACCACGTATATCTGTGTTTCTCTAGTTTTATGTGTTTTGTATGCTTTTATTTTCCGCATATTTTATGTGTTGCATTGCTCCATAGTATAAATTTTTTTAACATGTTAGATATTCAATGCCAATAAGTCATATATCCAACTTATAGCCATAATATTTTGGCCCCCTTTGTACTATTGAGTTGCTAATAGAGCCCAAGTGGGCATGGTAAGTTATGATATTGGTGGTATATGATCCAAAATTAAAAAACATTACACAATTCATATGGTGTAGAGATAGTGGCGTGCCATGGTGGTGGTTGGGTGTAATTACACTATGATTTGGCCAGAAAAAAAACATGGTCAAATGAGCATAAATTTCATGAAACAAAAAATTTCACCTTGTAAAATAATGTTGAAGAGGAAATGAAGGAATTTGCACAAAGGGATGAAGATGAACTTGTGAACTTAAAATACCACAAAAAAATGTTGAAATTGTGCACAATAATGATTCAAACACGTGAAATAATTGTTCATGCATTGGTAGGTTTATCAACTCCTGAACCCTTGAATATATTTGTATACACTAAGAAGAAAAAATTCAATGTTCTTATTGAATGAGGTAGTACCCATAACTTGATTGATAAAATATCAGTAGCGAATCTCAATTGTCTTTTATATCCAATGACTTTTTTTCAGTTTTAGTTATTAATGGGGGGTATTAATTGTGTAGAAAATTCCACAACATTAAATTGAGAATTGAATAATATGATTTATAAGGACAAATGTATGGCATTCTGATTGGAGTAATAGATTTTTTTCTTAAGATTCAATGGTTGATAACATTAGGTGTGATTTCTACAAATTATAAGAAATTATTCATGAGATTTGAAATGGAAGGAATTCAATATGAACTGAAAGGGATAAATTATACAATGTCTCAAGCCATCATTTCTCATAGAATGCGAAAGATATTAGAGGATGGAAGGGGAGTGATGTTTAGAATTTATTCTTTGGAATAAAGAAAGAATATGAAATCATTTAAGAATAATTAAAATTCACCTTATAAAATCACTATAGGTCTTCCAAAAAATTCCTAAAGGACTACGTCCATCTTGAGATCACCCACATCAAATTGAACTAATAGCTATAAGTAATTATACTAATACAATGCCTTATGAATATATTTATTGATGAGAGGGGGTAATCGAGAAGATAGTACAAGACATGTTGGAATCATGTATTATTGAACCACATTGCATTAATTTTTATTTGTAATAGTGATGGTGAGAACAAAAGATAACCCTTTCAGGATGTGTCCTATTTATAAAGATTTAAACAAAATAACCATTAATAAAAATTCCCTAATCCAAATATTAATGATATAATACATGAACTTCATGGAGTGGATTATTTTACAAAGTTAGACCTTGTATCAAAATATGATTAGATGAAACCATGAAAATAAGACATTTCCAAAATAGATTTTAGAAAACAAGAAGAACACTATGAGTCTGTAATCATGCCTTTTAGGTTAAATAATGCGTGTCCTACTTTTTGAAGCCTTATGCATTTTTTTTTGTTATTTTTCTTTAATTATATACTTATCTATATAAAATAATTATAATTCCACATTAAACATGTGGATAAATCCCTACAAGTTCTCGATAACAATAAAATATATGTAAAAGATCTAAATGTTCTTTTAGGAAACAATAAGTAGAGTATTTGGGTCATATTGTTTCAAAGGAAGAGGTTAAAGTGGATACTTAAAAGATCCAAGCTATTAAAAAATGGTTTATTCCTAAGAACATCAAAAGAGATAGAGGATTTTTGGGCCTCCTAGGATATTATCAAAATTTTATTAAGAATTATGCATGCATTTAGGGCCCATGAAACACATCTCTCTTGAAGAAAAAATCATTCATATGGAATGACGAGGCTACCTTGTAATAATATATTTTAAGAGATTACATTTCTTCTACACCACTATTGGAAGAAATTGATTTCATAAAGCATTTATAGTCATATGTGATGCATCAAGATGAGGGATTGGAGAAATATTGAAGCAAGAAGGGAGACCATTAGATTTTGATGTAAACAATTCAAGGGAAAATACTTGGTGAAATCTATATATGAGAAATAAATGGAAGAAATTTTTCATTCAATAAAAAATGGAAACAATATCCCATTAGGAGGAACTTTAAATTCAATAAAAACCATGAAATTCTAAGGTACTTTTTGGAGAAAATGTTTTCTTCAAAAGAGGAAGAAATATGGGTAGTAAGAATGAAAGGGTTTGATTTTGAACTAATATAAAAAAAAAAGAGGAAGAAAAATGTGGTAGTATATGCTCTTTATAGAATATAAGAATCGTCGATTTTATATTCAATTCATGTGTAGCTATAAGAAGTTCGCCATGAATTTTAAAATGACAACAACACTAGACAAAAGATTACAATGTATAAAGAAAGGGATGAGCTCTATGGAATATTGGGAGTGGAAAATATTTATGCTTTGGTATAAGGTTATAATATTTGTATTCCCTCAATTAAATTTGAAGCAAAAAGTATGAAGGGAGTCTCATGACTCTCCAATGGTAGCAAATTCATGTTTCGTTAAAATGTATCAATGAATCAAAAATATGTTTTGGGGAAGGAATGAATAAAGATATTCAAAATTTTGTTAGATAAATATAGTTTTGTAAATAAATTAAGGAGATATAGTAAAACTCTAGGTTACTTCATCCATCATGCACAACTAATTAAATATTGGAAGAGATATCAATAATTCATTATGGCTTTTCCAAAATATAAAGGAAAGGAGGCCATTTTCATAGTCATTGATTTTCAAGGACTATGCACATTTTTATGGAAGTCAAAGTACACATACAATAATCCAGGTGGTAGAAGTTTCTATGAAGGAAATTTTTTTTCATGGATTTCCTCAAATAATAGTATGTGACATAAATTCATTCATAAACCATAAAAATATTTTGGAAATAATTGTGGAATATGAGTGGAGAAAAACTAGTTATGAGATCAACATATCATGCACCAACATATGGTCTAATAGAAATAGTTAAAAAAGTTTTAGACGGTCATATATGATGTAAATTTTTAGAAAATAAATCTCAATGGATGAAGTATATTCCTTAGTAGAATGTTCATATGATACCACCTATCACATGTATACTAAAATGTCCCTGTTTTAGGCCCTTGGAACGATATATGGCTCCTCATATCTTGTATGTTTTTCAATATGGTCCTACATAAAGGTAATGGAGTCACATATGGAAAATACTAAAGAAAATTTGATAATTATTAAAGAAAGCCTTCAAATCTCACAAAATATAATGATGCAAAAATAAAATCAACATTGGAGTGGAAGACAATTTTAGAAGGGTGATTGGGTATCTATGAGGCTACACCCTCATAACTAATCTACCCTAAAAATGATAAGAATCATAAATTAACTCCAAAATTTTATTGGCCTCACAATATTCTTTATAATATTGGACAAGTGGCATATGATTTAGACTCACCTTTGTCTTGCATTTGTAATATTTTTTAGTTATCTTTCCTATAAGAGGTTTTGGGGCAAACTATGCAAGAGAAATTAGAACTTCCATAATTAGGTAAAGAAGGGAAGTTGATTAATGAAACAAAAAAAAAATATATCCACAATATATATCTCTTCATAATATAACCATTACAAAGCACCTAATAAATTGGAATAATATGCCTATAGAAGAATCTACATGGGAAACTGAGCAGTTCATGAAGAAACACCTTCATTTATAAGCCTTGAGGGAATTTAATATTTTTCAAAGAGGGGAGCTATGTTAAGGACCCTAAGGTTATGGTAACTACAATCATTTATTATTTATTTCATATTTATGTTAAGGTAATATTAGTGGTATGTTATGTCATGGATCTGCTATTTATAATAAAGGAGATTGTAATGACCTTAACATAGAGATTCATCTATATATGCATCTTATCTTGTGCATTGGATTCATTATAAAGGAGGTTCCCCCCATGAATTGGATTGTAGCTAATTTACTTCTTATAATTTTCAAGGCATGGATTTTATTATTCTTTCTATTCTTATACTTTTATGGAGTTGGCACATAACAATTTTGTTTTACCAAAGAAATAGTAACACTTTTAACCTTTTGATATTTTTGAATAATGAAACATCATAGTTAGTCCTTCTATATTATTGAAATTTCTCCACTCACTTTTAACCATCTTCACAAAATCCTCCTCCAACCAATAAGGTATGAAAGTAAAGGAAAATAATGTCTTATCCTTTTTCTTTTATATTTGAAGAAGGATGAGAATATGATATGAGGAATAACCACAACCAACCTGAGACCTAATTTGATCAGCTTCTTTTGAAACTTTCGTAGGGACTAAAGAATTGTGTAACCTCTTATAATACCATCATCTTTAAATCTAAATTTTATCCAAGTCTATACCAATTTTACAGACCCAACATTGCTAAAGGATCCATTGTTGTAGTTGTTCTTGTAGTCACATTAGAGAAATTTTGAGGTTTAAAATGGGCCTCATAAGAAAAATGTACAACCAAAATAAAACTTATAAGAAAAAATAGGATTCAAGATGATGATGTCAACCATGGGGGATAATTCACCATTTTTGGAGTAAAAAAATTAAAATATTAAAAAATATTAAAACTCTTTTTTCAACTCGTATTTTCAACTTATCTCCCTATAGTTTTACTCAAATTTCGAGTAAGAGAACTCGTTGGATGCAGAATTTAATTATTCATCCGAGGAGTACCCATGTTAAATACTTCTGATGAACCATACTACATGAAAATGATAAATACATGAAAAAATGTGATTGCAATCACATTTTTCATGTATTTCCATTCTTTGTGTATTAGGGTCCATCAAAAGCATGAAACATGTGGACTTATTCGACGAGAATTTAAATTATGCATCCATTGAGTGCTCCAAGTAAAATTTTGAGTCAAACCAAAGGAAGATAAGTTGAAAAAATATGTTTTTCTTTTTTCCCTCTAAAATTTGATTATGTAATCAAATCCTATTTTATTAGTTCCACTATTATTTTATAATTTCCTTAGGAGGCCCATTTTAGACCTCAAAATTTCTCTAATGAAATTTTAGGTCACCCCCAATAATTACATTTTCATGCTTTAGATAGTATTTTTTGAATAAATTATCTAAATAATCCTTCATATCTTCATTTGGCTCACATAAAGTGATCATAAAGAGAATCTTCCATGTTTCTAGGGAATTGACCCTAGTGAAAGTCCTACATTAAACAAAGAATAATTTAATAAGAGAAAATATAGGTTAGACACATCTAACAAAACTCCTAATATTCCAATGGTATATAAAGTAAACAATTCCATATTTTTAGAAATGAAGAAATAATTATTTTCATATTGAATGCTACATCATGATAATTTTGAATTTTGGTTGAGAGACAAGACATTTTAGGAAAAGTTTCTTATGGATGTTTTCTAACAATTTAATAATGCTAGAAATGCATAAAATTTTTACACTTCTGTTAGGTTCCTATAATACTAGTGTAGCCCCGTTATTGTTATTTTTGTGCCCTTAGATTATTTTTCAAGAATTGTTTAGCTGTGTGATGTAAAATATGTTTTCTTCTATAATAGGCTAATTTTAAAGTTATTGATCTATATTTTTTTATATGGTTGCACAAAATTTGGCATCAGAGATTTGAATTCGAGGGTTTCCCTACTTCAAACAAGTCATCTTGGAATTTTTCTATAATGTTTTTTATACGAGAATTACACATGTTGAAATTTCGACCATGTGGAAAAAAAATATTGATGAACTTTGTGTAAAAAATTTGTATCTTGGCTCGCTATAGTTTCTAAGATATGGTCTAAGGAAATATGGTTTCTCCATGCTCCATAGTTTAGTCTCATAAATGTTACCTAGGGAAAATCATCATAACCTTCTATTCGAGCATCAAATTCCAATTTAGTAAAAATGGACTGTTATAGGTAAATTTGGGCATCATCCCCCAAGAGCTGGTCAAACTAGACATCATCCTCGGGACCAATGAAATACGGTCTAGCATCCCCTTAATTTCAATTTCTATATGCCCTAAGTGAAGAAAATTTCATTCATGGCTTCTATTATGAGATTCCAAGGTTTTAAGTATATGTTATATGATCCACTCACTCACCAATGCTCATATGCAAGGGACTAATTATGTTTCAGTGCCACTTACTCCATGTAAGGATCCATTACATTGCACTTCCTGACATTCAAGAGTGCGTTGGTCACCTAGGAGCGCAATTCTCATTGTTATGGGAATCTACACATTTCCAATGCCTTCTAGAAGAGTCCATATGTGCCTAAATTCGAATCCAAGTGTCCATATAACAACTCTAAATTTGGAAACATGTCTGGGCTATTATTAGAAATTCATTCATTGAGAAACTACCATCAGTTTCTCGATAAATTTAGAACTCGTCCTAGTGCTAGGGAGGAAGAATTTTGTGCAAAGTTATGTTATTGGATTCACATTTTAGAAGAGAGTGAAAGCACTGGTAGGATGTTGGGATAATGTTGGATGTTATGAGGCTAGAATGAAGCTGGAACAAGTTGACAACAAATCTATCCATTGGTTGTAATCTTCCCCTTCTACGCTTTAAGAAAAGTTGATGTTCATTTTCCCATACATATGTCTCTATTTCTTGTGCAATGTATTCTTGAATGATGTATGTATTTGAGATCTAATCAATTTGATTTGAGTAAGATAAGTATATATATATATATATGTTGTTTGTTGTTTGTTGTTCTGTGTTTGTGTATGCAGGAATTGATCTAGCTGCTTGAGTTGGATTGAGAGTGACGACAACAACGACAAAAGGAGAAGGAGAAGGAAAAGAATCACAAGTAGGCTCATTTCTTATTTTTGTATATCTTCTTGTTTTATAGAAAATAATATTTATTCTTTCCTATATTGTTCTAAGTGGTAAACATGACACTTAGGGAATTTGGTTTATCCGTAGATCACAATTCCGTATAACAAATTGGCGACTCCGATGGGGAGTATCCTTTCATTCCTATTGTTTTTTCCTCTATTTATATTCATAAGTAGCATCTACTTTCTATTATCAGTCATTTGAATGAAAAATTTGCATTAGAAGTGTGTCTAGCTACTTGATTTTTCAATCTTAGTTGCGCCCATTGCATTATTGTTTAAGACACAGTGCACTGCATTGCACTGTCTCCCACTCAGGGGTGCTCTACAATGCAATCTCCCTTTAGAGACTGTGTTTCCCCCTCATCCAACCAAATTCCATGAAAATTTTTCATTTATTTCAGTTTCAGCCACTTGTTTGTTGTATTCTCAAATGTTTGATTCCTCTTGGAGACCAGTAAATTTTCCCGTTCTTCCTCCTTTGAAAATTAATTTGTTCAATGTTTCATTAGTGTTTCTCTTTATCATTTGAAAATCAAATTCAAAGTATTTCATTTATGCATTAGATTAGTTATGTTTTCGAAAATGAAATTTTTGTTTTATTCCTTGTTTCATGTACGAAAAATTGTAGTTCCATTCTTCATTTTCCTAAGAGAATTTGTTGTTTTATTCCTTGTTTATCATAACAAAACACTTGTTTGATTGGTTTATGAATATAGTTTCATTTATTTCATTCACATTAAAGGGATCAGAAAAGAAAAAAATGCATGTGAATATAGTAAATTGTGTGTGTTGCATAGGAACAAGTTAGGAAAGTTGCATTTAGTTTGAGCTCTTTGTTGTTTGCTCAAAAATTGATTGGTCTTTCCCTTATTAGCTAGGATTTTCATTGAAAATGCTAAATTGAAAATTTTTCTTATCATTTATTTTTCATTTTTATGAATTTACATTACATCATGCAGCGAACCTCAAAGACAAACTTTTAAACAAGATCAACATAAAATTTATCTGAATTTACCTAAGAAAGCATTGTAACATTAACGATAACATTTAGAAGTTCTAGGCTAGAGACGTGTTCCTGTGTCATTAAACATAGGATTTGTCATTAACTTGTCTACAATACATTTTCAGTGTGACACCTCACTCCACGTACATAAGTATATCAGAGCTAGTCCACGTACCTTCGGGTATATAGGACGGTGTTCTAGTATGAAAAGTATAAAGGGTGCTCTCATTGTGCGCTTTCACATTAGACAGTGTTAATACAGACTTGGGCCTCCATGTACCTTTGGGTATATTTGGGAGGAAAAATTTAGGTTTCTATCCATCCATGGGTAACTGAGTTGGCCACCCTGTAACTTGTGATACACCGAACACAACATTCAAGGTGTCTACCCATACTACTTGGTTCGCCAGGAGGTATTCTATAGTTCAAAATTACTTGGTAAACCTTTTGCCTATAATTACCCTTTTATTTTGTTTATTTGTTTTTGTCATAAAATAAATTAGTTATCATGGAAGAAGAACATCCCTTTCCCCATCGTTCGCATATAATAGCACTTAAACCACCTTTCCCACCGAAAGCCATTTCTGGTCAATGAAGGTGTTGGCAATATGATGCAGAGTGTTGTCCTTGATGGAAACCCACTGAATGAAGATGAAGATATGAGATTGTTGACATGTGTTGTCCTTGATGGAAAACCACCTGATGAAGTTATTCTTGACCTGATGGACTTGGTAAACGATGTAAATATGATATGAAATGACAATATGATGCTGAGTGTTGTCCTTGAATGGCAACCCACTTGATGAAGATGATGGCAACTTACTTGATGAAGTTGTTCTTGATAGAATATGTCTTGATGAACTAAATATGATGTATCTACAGTGTGTACAGAAGGCAATGAAGAAAGGAATTCAGAATGTGCTCAAATTATGATGAAAAGGGTATGTCTCAAGGCATACGTGGATTTGTCTAGGAGAAGTAGCGTATGCACGCGGGAAACAACGTGCCAAGTCGTGTATGGGCAAAAGCGCTCATAAAGTGAAAAACCAGGGGTAACCACCATGGTATTGACCCATTGTATTGGGTAATGATTCATCTAAATAACCCCGTCCAGGAATACCATCGGAAGTAATGTGGTTTTGGCTCATGGTATTGATAAAGGGTAAACCTATATAAAGAGAATAAATTCATTGTGCAAATGATGGGTGTGGGTGCAAGATGTCTGAGCTTGAATGAATACTTCTCTCTGAAGTAGATCTGAATGGAAAGGGTTAGAGTTGAATGATAGATCTGAATGTATGATGCACCAATGATGAAGAAGGGGATCTAGATCTGAAATGTACTTGTATTTGCTAGATCTGTTTATGGAATGATTAGATCTTTGATGAGGCGAACATCTATCTGAGGTAAAGGGTAAAATCTGAAGTGATGTATCTGTTGTGAAGAATTGCAATGACATAAAAGTCTAAAGAACCATACGCTAGTTCACCGAAGAGGAAGCGCGTATATACGCGGCTTCACTGAAGAGAAAGCGCGTATGCGCAATAAAATTAGCTATATAATATGTACAGAAGTATACGCTGGTTTATGTGAACGGAAGCGCATATATACGCGACATCAGAGAAAGGAAAGCGCATATGCAAACTAGGGTTTGTTGAAATCTGTGGTAAGAAATGTCTGATCCGTTCTACTGGTTTACTGATATATGTCAGTGAGTTATATGTATCTGTTTCATGGTTGACTGTGCTTAAAAGTATGGAGTGGGTCCAGTCTGAAAATATGATGAAACGTGGTCTGCAAGTGGTGTCCTAAAGGAAGCTTTGGATCCAGTGTGAAAATTGATGAAACGTGGTCCATAGAGGTGCGAGGTTGTAGCCTTCGGTCAGGGGGTTGCAGCTCCCTTCGGGTGAGAGTGTTTATTAAGCGAGACGAGGGGTGTGCTTTGCTGGAGAACAGTAAGCAGTCAGGGGGTTGGAGCTCCCTTCCAGGAGAGGGTGGTAAACGAGCGCAGGTGGGTGCCTGCGTGCTGGTAGGAGTCTGCACCAGCACATATGTTGTAAGATGTTTTCTCTATAATAAAATATTGAAGGCTGAGCAACTGCAGCGGTGGTTTTCTCCCGACTTGGGTTTCCACCTAAAAATCCGGGTGTTCATGTGTGATGGTTTATTCTGTTGTTACTACACATGTTTACTGTTAACTTAACATCAGATGAATGAATAGTGCAAAGAACTAAGTTAATAAATATCTGCATATTTAGATCTCTGCTAATACGCGAGTTGTATGAAGGATATCCACGTATATACGCGAGTTTAATAAAGGAAAGTGGTGTATGGGTTTTAGAGAGTGAAAAAGTAAAATTTTTTGAATATGCTGTAAATACTGATTCATCCCCCCCTCTCAGTATTTTTCCCTACAATTGGTATCAGAGCAAGTTCTTCTGCAGAAGCTTGATCGCTTGAAGGAGATCCGTCGCAATGGGAAGTCTTGAAGGAGTAATGTCTATAAAGCCACCTCTATTCAATGGAAGCAATCTGATATTCTGGAAGGTACGAACAAAAGCATATCTGCAAAGTCTTGGTGCAGATGTATGGGAAATCGTGGAAGAAGGTTATCAGTATGCGGCAAGTATTCCTACTGATGCAGCAGAAAGTAAGGAGTATGAAATCAATGCCAAAGCAGTAAATGTCTTATTAGGAAGCATGTTTGAACCAGAATTTGCTAAAGTGATGCAGCTACATTCAACAAAAGAAATATGGGACAAAATCATTCTAAGCTATGAAGGAGACACAAAGGTAAAAAGTGAAAAACTCCAAACTCTTAGAATTGAATATGAAAATTTGAAGATGCATAGTGATGAAAGTGTTGCCAGTTTCTTTCTTCGTCTAGATGATATTATAAATCGGATGAGAAATTTGGGTGAAACCATAACTGATACTACTCTGGTAGAAAAAGTCTTAAGATCCTTGACTTCAAGATTTGACTCTAAAGTTTTAGCTATTGAAGAAAGGCAAGATCTGCAAACTCTTACTATTGTTCAATTACATGGTATTCTGACTGCTTTTGAAATGAGACAAGGAGGTCCATCTCAAATCAAAGAAGCTGCTTTTAAGGTATTTGCAAGAGGAAAAGAAAAGGAAGTTGTCAAAGAATCCAGCTATATATCTGAAGAAGAAGAAGCGAATTTTGTGAGAAAGATCCAACTAGGTACTGGAAGATTCAAAGGTAAGCTTCCCTTCAAATGTTTTGAGTGTGGAAAAGTTGGTCACTATGCTGCTAAATGTCCTTATAGAGAAAAACGTGGTAAAGGGAAACAATTTGAAAAAAGGAAGAGTTATTATGCAAATGAAGATGATGATGAAGTGTCCAGTGAAGATGAAGAAGATTATGACTATGATCTGAAAGTGCTCATGGAAAAGAAGCAAAAGAAGAAGGCTACTCAAAACAAGAAGATATCTCAGAAAACATGTATAGCAGAAATTGAAGAAGATGAATCAGATAGTGATTGGGGTCCTTTGAATAATCTTCTTTGTGCAAACAATAGTGAAGATAGTGAAAGTAAAGTTGTGGATCTAGAAGAAGCTCTCAAGGTTAAAGTTGAAGAACTACAAAGTTCATCTAAGAAGCAATAATCTATCAACAAAGAGATGATCTCTCAAATGGAAAAACAAATAGAAATGCTGAATGGACAGGTGGACAAGTATCAAAGGTTTCATACTTATGCATCCAATCGAATTAAAGAACTAGAAGCAGAAATCAACGATCTAAATGGAGATCTCGAAAAATCAAGCAAGAAGAATGAAGGACTTGAAGCTGCAATCATCTCTCTGCAAGCAGATCTTGAAGCATCAAGTAAGAAGAATGAGGAACCTCTACAACCATTTGAAAAGGAAGGCCTTGAAGCAGAAATCATCTCTCTCAAAGAAGATCTGGAAAAATCAAATAAGAAGAATGAAGAGGTGCAACAAACATGTGAAGAAAACGAAAATTGGTTGAAAGAAGAGATTCTAAATCTGAAGGATCAAGTAGAAGATGGAAGAAGGAAAGAAGAAAGCATGAAAAAGCAATGTCAAGCCTTGGAGGTTGAGGTAAACATTCTCAAAGGTAAATTAGAAGAAAAGGTTAAACTTTTGAGGTTTCAAGATAGTACTAAGATTTTGGACAATATTCTGAGTAATCAAAGGTCTCCTGCTATCAAACTTGGTCTTGGTTTCCATGAAACTGTTAAAGGAGAATCTAGCTCACAAGGAAGTGCTAAAAATTCAGAGGATGTCAATGCAAAACCTGAAGTGTTGAAAGAGACAAAAGATCAACCAACAATCATGAATTCTCAAAGGAATTCATTTAAGAACGTTGAATGTTTTAAATGTCATAATTATGGGCATGTTGCAGCAAATTGCAGAAGCAGAACAATTCAGCCACAAACAAACAGATTCTACTCAGAAAGGTACTCTGGTAGCTTCAAGGGATATTGTTTTTCATGTAACAAGTATGGACATAAAGCAGCTGATTGTAAAAGGAGGAAGAATAGAAATACTCAATATGATTCTTATGCTTATTTTTCTGGACATATGAGATGTTATTCTTGTAACAAGTATGGACATGTAGAAAAGGAATGCAGGTTGAACAGATATGAGAAATTGGATAACTTCTAGCACACAAATAGAAAGATCAAACAAATCTGGAAAAAGATGAAGGACCGATCAGAAACGTAGGGAATATTGACCCTACTGCAGTCATCCGCTTCTGAAGCTTACTTCTCTGATTGACTGCAGGAATGATGTGGGATACATTATGAGTTTTATTAATGTATCGTCACAGAGGGAGCAATGTATGACGACTCTCATGGTTGATTTTATTTTTCTAATTATATGTATTTCTGACAGAGCATCTGATATGAAGAAGATAGGTACAGGAAGAACAAGTTCAGGGGGAGATGAAGGAATGAAAAAAAAAAAAAAAATTTCTATGCTTCACTTTCCATACGCGGGTTCGATGAACAAAAGTCGCGTATACACGCGAGTTACATCAGACACAGTCGCGTATGCTTTGATGATAAGAGAATTTATATGATAGCTGAAGATTTGGAGCAGAGGTTCAGGGGGAGCATCAGTCTGATTGTTAATAACTGTATTATTGACTCTGTATCAGCTTAATTTCTCAGTTCTAAATAATGATGATATGATACTTGATGTCTTATGTTGAAGATTATGGATGAGTCATGTTTGCTTTTTGATGAAGAGTATTCGTTGCTGAGATGAAAGTCTTATAATTCGAAGATAAGGGCAGTTCATGCAGAGATTATTGCTGATGACTTTCTGATGAACAGATTCAGGTTGAACAAGTTAAGGAAGAGCACTGGTTCAGGGGGAGCAGCAGGTTGAATACTAATGATTTCATTGTTGGCAATATGACTGCTTATTCCTGGTTATTGTGATACTCATGCTCAAATGATGATGGCTTGGTACATGGTTTATTATGATGAGATTTTGAACCTTGTTTGCTGATAAGTATCTTTTGTGCTCACACATGGATGAGTTGGAAGTCGTTTGATTCAGAAATAAATCATGTAGAGTTTGTTACTATGGTTGAGATCTTTTGCCTACATATGTTACTTCATGTTAAATCTTGAAGATCTTGATGATATTGGACCACATGAATGATTGCTTGACACCTATTTGAAGATGTTGTTCTGGTATGATAATCTCTCTTGGAAAGATTGTATTGATGCTGCAAAGAATCTGAAGGCTTGGTTACTAATGTGCTTATGCTACAACCATTGGATGACGCTTGAAGACACAACTACATTGTTCCATCTATCTGTATTCCAGGGAAGCATTCAAATATCTCAGAAAGAAGCTGAACACTGTCTTTTTCTCACAGAGGATCAGATCTAGTTAAAATATAGAAGATAGTATTGGATACGCGGGTTTCCTGAAACACAGTCGCGTATATACGCGAGTTCATGCACAGAAAACCGCATATGTCTGATTGCTGACAAATTTCTGCTTGGAGTCAGCTCTCTTCAGCACAGCTGCAGTGTTGTTTGGTATCTCTAATACTATTTATCTCTAGTGATGTTCCAGTTCTCATAATTCTATTTCTAATGTTTTGATAAAGATTCCTTGATGATTTGTTGGTGAAAGTGTTCAGGATGCACAAACTAAGGGAGAGCCTTAGTCATATGGAAAGGTTGCTTGGATGCACAGATTCAGGGGGAGCATTAGCTTTGCTGAGTATAATGCATTGTTGACATTATGATGGTTCTGAAATATGCTCTCTTTCTTGAGGACTTTCTGGTGTTGGTCTTAAAGTTATATTTGTAGTTTGATGAAAAGGTCATGTAGAGATCCATGATGTAAAATTGTAATATTCAGTCATGTAAGGACTTGATAAATTTGTAAACCCACTTGGTTGGGTAGCTGAGTCAAATTTTGTAAACCCACTTGGTTGGGTAGCTGAGCCAAATTTTGTAAACCCACTTGGTTGGGTAGCTGAGTCAAATTTGTAAACCCACTTGGTTGGGTAGTTAAGTCTCATATGTAAATCCACTTGGATGGATCTTTGATGTAAGTATGAGTCATTGGTGATAGGAAATTCATAGAGTCATGTACTTCATTGGAAAATATGTTTGAAGATTCAGCATGAACTCAGGGGGAGCTTGGTCACTTCAGTATATATAATATCTGCAGAACGTTTCTTCCACATGAGGAGAAATGGGGGAGAGTATGTTGGTTTTTGATCCGTCCTTTGCCCTTGATGTCAAAGGGGGAGAGTGACATGGTGTTTGAATGAAGAGAAAGAATGGTGTCAAAAATGGGGAATGTGACATGGTGTCATTGTATTCTTAATGTACCTATCTATTGTGGTAACCAAACACCATCGTGGTTGCCATCAAGTCCAAAGGGGGAGATTGTTGGCAATATGATGCAGAGTGTTGTCCTTGATGGCAACCCACTGAATGAAGATGAAGACATGCGACTGTTGACATGTGTTGTCCTTGATGGCAATTCACCTGATGAAGTTATTCTTGAATTGATGGAATTGGTAAATGATGTTTGTTAGCAATATGATGTTGAGTGTTGTCCTTGAAAGACAACCCACTTGATGAAGATAATGGCAACTTACTGGATGAAGTTGTGCTTGATAGAATATGTCTTGATGAACTAAATATGATGTATCTACAGTGTGTACAGAAGGCAATGAAGAAAGGAATTCAGAATGTGCTCAAAGTATGATGAAAAGGGTATGTCTCAAGGCATACGCAGATTTGTCTAGGAGAAGTAGCATATGCACGCGGGAAACAACGTGCCAAGTCGCGTATGGGAAAAAGCGCTCATAAAGTGCAAAACCAGGGGTAACCACCATGGTATTGACCCATTGTATTGGGTAATTATTCGTCTAAATAACCCCGTCCAGGAATACCATCGGAAGTAATGTGGTTTTGGCTCATGGTATTGATAAAGGGTAAACCTATATAAAGAGAAGAAATTCATTGTGCAAATGATGGGTGTGGGTGCAAGATGTCTGAGCTTGAATGAATACTTCTCTCTGAAGTAGATCTGAATGGAAAGGGTTACAGTTGAATGATAGATCTGAATGTATGATGCACCAATGATGAAGAAGGGGATCTAGATCTGAAATGTACTTGTATTTACTAGATCTTTTTATGGAATGATTAGATCTGTGATGAGGCGAACATCTGTCTGAGGTAAAGGGTAAAATCTGAAGTGATGTATCTGTTGTGAAGAATTGCAATGACATAAAAGTCTAAAGAACCATATGCTAGTTCGCCGAAGAGGAAGCGCGTATATACGCGGCTTCGCTGAAGAGAAAGCACGTATGCGCAATAAAATTAGCTCTATAATATGTATAGAAGTATACGCTGGTTTATGTGAACGGAAGCGCGTATATACGTGACATCAGAGAAAGGAAAGCGCGTATGCAAACTAGGGTTTGCTGAAATCTGTGGTAAGAAATGTCAGATCTGTTCTGTTGGTTTACTGATATCTTTCAGTGAGTTATATGTATCTATTTCATGGTTGACTGTGCTTAAAAGTATGGAGTGGGTCCAGTCTGAAAATATGATGAAACGTGGCCTGCAAGTGGTGTCCTAAAGGATGCTTTGGATCCAGTGTGAAAATTGATGAAACGTGGTCCATAGAGGTGCTGAGGGTTGTAGCCTTCAGTTAGGGGGTTGTAGCTCCCTTCCAGGTGAGGCTGGTAAACGAGAGCAGGGGGTCGTAGCTCCCTTCCAGGAGAGGCTGGTAAACGAGTCAGGGGGTTGGAGCTCCCTTCCAGGAGAGGCTGGTAAACGAGCGCAGGTGGGTGCCTACGTGCTGGTATGAGTCTGCACCAGCACATATGTTGTAAGATGTTTTCTCTATAATAAAATATTGAAGGCTGAGCAACTGCAGCGGTGGTTTTCTCCCGACTTGGGTTTCCACCCAAAAATCCGGGTGTTCATGTGTGATGCTTTGTGTGATGGTTTATTATGTTGTTACTACACATGTTTACTGTTAACTTAACATCAGATGAATGAATAGTGCAAAGAACTAAGTTAATAAATATCTGCATATTTAGATCTCTACTAATACGAGATTTGTATGAAGGATATCCGCGTATATACACGAGTTTACTAAAGAAAAGTAGCGTATGGGTTTTACATAGTGAAAAAGTAAAAGTTTTGAATATGCTGTAAATACTGATTCACCCCCCCCTCTCAGTATTTTTCCCAACAGAAGGTGACATCGTTCTAACGAAACCAGTACTATCAGTACCTTTGGTGCGACATCATCCTCGCATATACCAGAGTCATCTCAAGTTAATTCGCCATGAATTTTAAAATGACAACAACACTAGACAAAAGATTACAATGTATAAAGGAAGGGATGAGCTCTATGGAATATTGGGAGTGGAAAATATTTATGCTTTGGTATAAGGTTATAATATTTGTATTCCCTCAATTAAATTTGAAGCAAAAAGTATGAAGGGAGTCTCATGACTCTCCAATGGTAGCAAATTCATATTTCGTTAAAATGTATCAATGAATCAAAAATATGTTTTGGGGAAGGAATGAATAAAGATATTCAAAATTTTGTTAGATAAATATAGTTTTGTAAATAAATTAAGGAGATATAGTAAAACTCTAGGTTACTTCATCCATCATGCACAACTAATTAAATTTTGGAAGAGATATCAATAATTCGTTATAGCTTTTCCGAAATATAAAGGAAAAGAGGCCATTTTCATAGTCATTGATTTTCAAGGACTATGCACATTTTTATGGAAGTCAAAGTACACATACAATAATCCAGGTGGTAGAAGTTTCTATGAAGGAAAAATTTTTTCATGGATTTCCTCAAGTAATAATATGTGACATAAATTCATTCATAAACCATAAAAATATTTTGGAAATAATTGTGGAATATGAGTGGAGAAAAACTAGTTATGAGATGAACATATCATGCACCAACATATGGTCTAATAGAAATAGTTAAAAAAGTCTTAGACGGTCATATATGATGTAAATTTTTAGAAAATAAATCTCAATGGATGAAGTAGATTCCTTAGTAGAATGTTCATATGATACCACCTATCACACGTATACTAAAATGTCCCTGTTTTAGGCCCTTGGAACGATATATGGCTCCTCATATCTTGTATGTTTTTCAATATGGTCCTACATAAAGGTAATGGAGTCACATATGGAAAATACTAAAGAAAATTTGATAATTATTAAAGAAAGCCTTCAAATCTCACAAAATATAATGATGCAAAAATAAAATCAACATTGGAGTAGAAGACAATTTTAGAAGTTGAATTGGGCAATTATGAGGCTAAAATCTCATAACTAATCTTACCCTAAAATGATAAGAATCATAAATTAACTCCAAAATTTTATTGGCCCTACAATATTCTTTAGATATTCATTGAGCTCCGGTATAGTAGGATTTTTAGGCACAAATCACCTTTTGTCTTGCATTCGTAATATTTTTAGTTATCTTTCCTATAAGAGGTTTTCTTGGGCAAATCTATAGAAATTAGAACTTCCATAATTAGGTAAAGAAGGGAAGTTGATTAATGAACAAAAAAAATATATATCCACAATATATATCTCTTCATAATATAACCATTACAAAGCACCTAATAAATTGGAATAATATGCCTATAGAAGAATCTACATGGGAAACTGAGCAGTTCATGAAGAAACACCTTCATTTATAAGCCTTGAGGGAATTTAATATTTTTCAAAGAGGGGAGCTATGTTAAGGACCCTAAGGTTATGGTAACTACAATCATTTATTATTTATTTCATATTTATGTTAAGGTAATATTAATGGTATGTTATGTCATGGATCTGCTATTTATAATAAAGGAGATTGTAATGACCTTAACATAGAGATTCATCTATATATGCATCTTATCTTGTGCATTGGATTCATTATAAAGGAGGTTCCCCCCATGAATTGGATTGTAGCTAATTTACTTCTTATAATTTGCAAGGCATGGATTTTATTATTCTTTCTATTCTTATACTTTTATGGAGTTGGCACATAACAATTTTGTTTTACCAAAGAAATAGTAACACTTTTAACCTTTTGATATTTTTGAATAATGAAACATCATAGTTAGTCCTTCTATATTATTGAAATTTCTCCACTCACTTTTAACCATCTTCACAAAATCCTCCTCCAACCAATAAGGTATGAAAGTAAAGGAAAATAATGTCTTATCCTTTTTCTTTTATATTTGAAGAAGGATGAGAATATGATATGAGGAATAACTACAACCAACCTGAGACCTAATTTGATCAGCTTCTTTTGAAACTTTCGTAGAGACTAAAGAATTGTGTAACCTCTTATAATACCATCATCTTTAAATCTAAATTTTATCCAAGACTATACCAATTTTATAGACCCAACATTGCTAAAGGATCCATTGTTGTAGTTGTTCTTGTAGTCACATTAGAGAAATTTTGAGGTTTAAAATGGGCCTGATAAGAAAAATGTACAACCAACATAAAACTTATAAGAACAAATAGGATTCCAGATGATGATGTCAACCATGGGGGATAGCTCACCATTTTTGGAGTAAAAAAATTAAAATATTAAAAAATAATAAAACTCTTTTTTCAACTCGTATTTTCAACTTATCTCCCTATAGTTTTACTCAAATTTCGAGTAAGAGAACTTGTTGGATGCAGAATTTAATTATTCATCCGAGGAGTACCCATGTTGAATACTTCTGATGAACCATACTACATGAAAATGATAAATACATGAAAAAATGTGATTGCAATCACATTTTTCATGTATTTCACATTCTTTGTGTATTAGGGTCCATCAAAAGCATGAAACATGTGGACTTATTCGACGAGAATTTAAATTATGCATCCATTGAGTGCTCCGAGTAAAATTTTGAGTCAAACCAAAGGAAGATAAGTTGAAAAAATATGTTTTTCTTTTTTCCCTCTAAAATTTGATTATGTAATCAAATCCTATTTTATTAATTCCACTATTATTTTATAATTTCCTTAGGAGGCCCATTTTAGACCTCAAAATTTCTCTAATAAAATTTTAGGTCACCCCCAATAATTACATTTTCATGCTTTAGATAGTATTTTTTGAATAAATTATCTAAATAATCCTTCATATCTTCATTTGGCTCACATAAAGTGATCATAAAGAAAAGCTTCCATGTTTCTAGGGAATTGACCCTAGTGAAAGTCCTACATTAAACAAAGAACAATTTAATAAGAGAAAATATAGGTTAGACACATCTAACAAAACTCCTAATATTCCAATGGTATATAAAGTAAAAAATTCCATATTTTTAGAAATGAAGAAATAATTATTTTCATATTGAATCCTACATCATGATAATTTTGAATTCCGGTTGAGAGACAAGACATTTTAGGAAAAGTTTCTTATGGATGTTTTCTAACAATTTAATAATGCTAAAAATGCATAAAATTTTTACACTTATGTTAGGTTCCTATAATACTAGTGTAGCCTCGTTATTGTTATTTTTGTGCCCTTAGATTATTTTTCAAGAATTGTTTAGCTGTGTGATGTAAAATAGGTTTTCTTCTATAATAGGCTATTTTTAAAGTTATTGATCTATATTTTTTTATATGGTTGCACAAAATTTGGCATCAGAGATTTGAATTCGAGGGTTTCCCTACTTCAAACAAGTCATCTTGGAATTTTTCTATAATGTTTTTTATACGAGAATTACACATGTTGAAATTTCGACCATGTGGACAAAAAATATTGATGAACTTTGTGTAAAAATTTTGTATCTTGGCTCGCTATAGTTTCTAAGATATGGTCTAAGGAAATATAGTTTCTCCATGCTCCATAGTTTAGTCTCATAAATGTTTCCTAGGGAAAATCATCATAACCTTCTATTCGAGCATCAAATTTCAATTTAGTAAAAATGGACTGTTATAGGTAAATTTGGGCATCATCCCCCAAGACTTGGTCAAACTAGACATCATCCTCGGGACCAATGAAATACGGTCTAGCATCCCCTTAATTTCAATTTCTATATGCCCTAAGTGAAGAAAATTTCATTCATGGCTTCTATTATGAGATTCCAAGGTTTTAAGTATATGTTATATGATCCACTCACTCACCAATGCTCATATGCAAGGGACTAATTATGTTTCAGTGCCACTTACTCCATGTAAGGATCCATTACATTGCACTTCCTGACATTCAAGAGTGCGTTGGTCACCTAGGAGCGCAATTCTCATTGTTATGGGAATCTACACATTTCCAATGCCTTCTAGAAGAGTCCATATGTGCCTAAATTCGAATCCAAGTGTCCATATAACAACTCTAAATTTGGAAACATGTCTGGGCTATTATTAGAAATTCATTCATTGAGAAACTACCATCAGTTTCTCGATAAATTTAGAACTCGTCCTAGTGCTAGGGAGGAAGAATTTTGTGCAAAGTTATGTTATTGGATTCACATTTTAGAAGAGAGTGAAAGCACTGGTAGGATGTTGGGATAATGTTGGATGTTATGAGGCTAGAATGAAGCTGGAACAAGTTGACAACAAATCTATCCATTGGTTGTAATCTTCCCCTTCTACGCTTTAAGAAAAGTTGATGTTCATTTTCCCATACATATGTCTCTATTTCTTGTGCAATGTATTCTTGAATGATGTATGTATTTGAGATCTAATCAATTTGATTTGAGTAAGATAAGTATATATATATATATATGTTGTTTGTTGTTTGTTGTTCTGTGTTTGTGTATGCAGGAATTGATCTAGCTGCTTGAGTTGGATTGAGAGTGACGACAACAACGACAAAAGGAGAAGGAGAAGGAAAAGAATCACAAGTAGGCTCATTTCTTATTTTTGTATATCTTCTTGTTTTATAGAAAATAATATTTATTCTTTCCTATATTGTTCTAAGTGGTAAACATGACACTTAGGGAATTTGGTTTATCCGTAGATCACAATTCCGTATAACAAATTGGCGACTCCGATGGGGAGTATCCTTTCATTCCTATTGTTTTTTCCTCTATTTATATTCATAAGTAGCATCTACTTTCTATTATCAGTCATTTGAATGAAAAATTTGCATTAGAAGTGTGTCTAGCTACTTGATTTTTCAATCTTAGTTGCGCCCATTGCATTATTGTTTAAGACACAGTGCACTGCATTGCACTGTCTCCCACTCAGGGGTGCTCTACAATGCAATCTCCCTTTAGAGACTGTGTTTCCCCCTCATCCAACCAAATTCCATGAAAATTTTTCATTTATTTCAGTTTCAGCCACTTGTTTGTTGTATTCTCAAATGTTTGATTCCTCTTGGAGACCAGTAAATTTTCCCGTTCTTCCTCCTTTGAAAAGTAATTTGTTCAATGTTTCATTAGTGTTTCTCTTTATCATTTGAAAATCAAATTCAAAGTATTTCATTTATGCATTAGATTAGTTATGTTTTCGAAAATGAAATTTTTGTTTTATTCCTTGTTTCCTGTATGAAAAATTGTAGTTCCATTCTTCATTTTCCTAAGAGAATTTGTTGTTTTATTCCTTGTTTATCATAACAAAACACTTGTTTGATTGGTTTATGAATATAGTTTCATTTATTTCATTCACATTAAAGGGATCAGAAAAGAAAAAAATGCATGTGAATATAGTAAATTGTGTGTGTTGCATAGGAACAAGTTAGGAAAGTTGCATTTAGTTTGAGCTCTTTGTTGTTTGCTCAAAAATTGATTGCTCTTTCCCTTATTAGCTAGCATTTTCATTGAAAATGCTAAATTGAAAATTTTTCTTATCATTTATTTTTCATTTTTACGAATTTACATTACATCATGCAGCGAACCTCAAAGACAAACTTTTAAACAAGATCAACATAAAATTTATCTGAATTTACCTAAGAAAGCATTGGAACATTAAAGATAACATTTAGAAGTTCTAGGCTAGAGATGTGTTCCTGTGTCATTAAACATAGGAGTTGTCATTAACTTGTCTACAATACATTTTGAGTGTGACACCTCACTCCACGTACATAAGTATATCAGAGCTACTCCACGTACCTTCGGGTATATAGGGCGGTGTTCTAGTATGAAAAGTATAAGGGGTGCTCTCATTGTGCGCTTTCACATTAGACAGTGTTAATACAGACTTGGGCCTCCACGTACCTTTGGGTATATTTGGGAGGAAAAATTTAGGTTTCTATCCATCCATAGGTAACTGATTTGGCCACCCTGTAACTTGTGATACACTGAACACAACATTCAAGGTGTCTACCCATACTACTTGGTTCGCCAGGAGGTATTCTATAGTTCACAATTACTTGGTAAACCTTTTGCCTATAATTACCCTTTTATTTTGTTTATTTTTTTTTGTCATAAAATAAATTAGTCATCATGGAAGAAGAACATCCCTTTCCCCATCGTTCGCATATAATAGCACTTAAACCACCTTTACCACCGAAAGCCATTTATGGTCGATGAAGGTGACATCGTTCTACCGAAACCAGTACTATCAGTACCTTTGGTGCGACATCATCCTCGCATATACCAGAGTCATCTCAAGTTGTTTCTAAAAGTTCTGGTTCATCTACTAGTTTCATCCATTTGGGCTGCGATTTTAGGATTTTTGTACACATCATCTGTACGATGAATTTACATACATATCATCATCCAAACATTGGCCTATATCTGTAGGAAAATCTATATTTGGCAACATTCAAATGTGGATGACTTTCTAAATTATGTACATGTTATTAGATAGTTTATGTGTTGAGCATGGGAATGCCTCCCATAGAAATTCACGATCAAGATGAAAATATCATGATGTAATGTATTGTAAGATTGATGCAGGTAACTGTCCACTTAATTTTTGTATCATCAAATTGTAAAACATCTCATCCAAATAGTATTATTATTTTGAATTCATGATTTTTGGGGCGGCTATTATAGGTCAATTTGGGCATCATCCCCCAAGACCTGGTCAAATTAGACATCATCCTCAAGACTAATTAAATAGGGTCTATCATCCCCTTATATTTGAGTTGCTACATGCCCTAAGTGAAGAAAATTTCATTCATGGCTTCTATTGTGAGATTTACAAGGATTGAAGTATATGTTATATGACCCACTAAATCACCAATGCTCATCTACAAGAGACTAACTTGTTTCAGTGCCAATTCCTCCATGCAAGGGTGCACTGCAGTGCACTTCTCGACATTCAAGGGTGCGTTGGTCACCTAGGAGTGAAATTCTCTTTGTTCCGGGAATCTCCACATGGCCAGTGCCTTCTATTAGAGTCCATCTGTGTCAAACATCGAATCTAATTTTCCATCTAACATCTCTGAACTTGGACACATGTCTTGCCTATTATTAGAAATTCATTCATTAAGAAACTACCATGAGTTTCCCTATAAATTGAGCACTCATCCTAGTGCTAGGGAGGAATAATTTTGTGCTAAGTTATTTTGTTGGATTCACATTTGATAAGAGAGTGAAAGTATTGGTATGATGCTACGATAATGTTGGATGTGATGAGGCTGGAATGAAGCTCGAGCAGGTTGATCGCTAATCGATCCATTGGTTGTAATATTCCCCTTCTACTCTTTAACAAATATTTATTTTCATTTTCCCATACATATGTCTCTATTTCTTGTGCAATGTATTCTTGAATGATTTATGTATTTCAGATCTAACCGATTTGATTTGAGTAAGATAAGTAGATATATGTATATTGTATGTTGTTTGTTGTTCTCACTTTGTGTTTGCAGGAATTTATCTAGCTGATTGAGTTGGATTAAGAGTGATGGAAACAATGACAGAAGGATAAGGAGAATCGAAAGAATCAAAAGTAGGCTCCTTTCTCATTTCTGTATATCTGTTTTTTTTAGAGAAAATAATAGTTATTTTTTCCTTTGCTGTTCTAAGTGATAAACACCATGCTTAGGGAATTTTTTTTATCCGTAGATCTCAATTCCTTATAACATGCACCAAAATTAAATGGATTTTTTTTTTCATGTATCAATATAAGTGTCGAAGGGTGAAACATTGACATGTGGCATCTCGTACAAGTTCACTGTACTGAACCTATCCATAATCATGTCATCGTGCGAGACTTGAAGTAACTTTATCTTGATGAATCCAATCTTCATCTGACTCATGGAATTGGAAATAAGACTAGGAGAGATACCATAGGAAGGAATTTTAGACCTTTGGAGGTTGAAATTAATGAGATACAATAGTTTCAAGATAGATCTCCTAAAAGCAAGAAAAAAGTGTGTATTGTTTTAAAAAATTTCATAAATTATGTTCGAAAAATCAATTTGAAGTGGTTCAAAAGGCATAATTAAGCATAGATATATTTTTTTGATTCCAAAATTCCTTGAAACAAAAAATGGATACACCTAGTACAAAAATAGAAATCTCTACGATGACACATGAAGAAGAGGAAGAAATGCAACACGACATATCAAAATTATGAGACCAACAAAAACAAATTTCGCTCTCAAAAACAGCAACCAAAAATGAATTGGAAGCGATGATGAATGTTAATATGTACAGTTTATAAATAAAAATAAAAAGGGACATGGAAGCTTTGAAGGATGGTTTAAAATGAAACATTGAAGCAATGATGAATGTTAATATGGAAGGGTTGAAGGAAGGTTTGGCAAGTTTGTTGCAAGAAAGGCTTCTTAGTGGTAACAAGGTAATCCATGAAAATAAATATGAGTACAAAAGTAATATGAGTTATGATTTTAGAGTCTCCAATGTTGGGTTTAAGACCCACCACATGCCTAGGATAGATATGAGGAAGTTTAATGTCAAGTATCTGGTAACATGGATGCTACAGATGGAGTAATTATTTCATCTACATGATGTGTCACACAGACAAAAGGTATATATTGCATATTTTATATTTAGAACAAAATTATTTTGTGTGATATCAATGTATTTTTTCTCGTAAATAAATTTTCACATGGAAAAGTTTTGCAAAATGATGGTAGCACATTATGAGGGTACAAAGAGCATTACCTTCTTTATCCAATTGTTAAATATAAAACAAAAGGGTACAATGGTGGAACACATTGAGGACTTCCAAAGATTTAATATCAAAGTAAATGATATTCTAAAGGAGCATAGGATCGATGTATTCATAGGGAGTTTAAAGGATAACGTCCAACATGAGGTGCTCCATTGGGAAACTAATTAATTGGAGAAGGCATTCAAGGTTGCAAGAAAATTTGAAAGAAAAATTATGGAAACATTGAAGTCTACCACTCACAACTATAAATATCGAAGTGTTTTTGCTCCTAGCCTCCCATAACCTACAAGGTTGTCAACAGCTGGAGGAAAGAAGATAAAATGGTCTTTGTTACAATTGTGATATACAATAAGGGTCACAAGAGTGCTGAGAGTAAATTATTTTACATAGATTGTGAAGACAAGGAAAGAAAGGACCAAGAAACTTCAAAAGAAGAGGATATACATTAGGAACCAATCCCAGAGAAAGAGAAAATGAATTCGACCATATATTGTAATGCATTGGCAATAATTACCACTCCTCACACTCTTGATATAGAAGGATATATCAAGAAAAAAAGGTAATAGTATTGATCTCTTCGAGTAGTACCCATAATTTTATTCATTGTAAGATATCCAAGGAATTGAATTTCTTTATATATCAAACATTAGAGTGTCAAGTGATTGTTGCAAATGGAGGAACTATAATTTTTTTAGGGTAATTGTCACAGTATCAATATAACCGTGGAGTAATATGTATTGAATATTGAAATGGTTTCCATTACAATGGGTGGTACTTTTTATCACTGGAATTGAACCTTAGGCTGAAGAAGGCAATTTTGAGTAACCAAAACCCATGCTTAGCCAAGTAGCTAGCCCTACTAGGCAAGGAGAGGGCTCTCTCTGTAAGGATCACAACCAATATGGATGAGTAAAGAAATTATTAGGCTAGGTATAGTAGCTTAGGGTTTTGATTTGATTGTATAAGGTTGTGCTAGATCATAAGGAGTCAAACAGTCAAGACAAGGAAAATTAGGTCAAAATTTGTAGGGTTTTCTACTGGGAAAGGTAGGCATAGTGATTTATCACTTTAGGATTTCAATGGGTGGGAAGATCAAGACAGGTGAGGAGCTATAAAGAGCATGGTGAAATAATGGGTTCTTTCTAAACTAGAAAAATTACAGACTATGAACATCTACCCAAAACAGAGCATATGAGAATGGATTCAGCTTATCTAACTTGCATACGTTCACTTAGAAGCTATGGAATGATGAAGAAACTTAGAAATACATTTCAACAAATGAAATAAAAAGGAGAAACAAAAATAAAAACCATACCACAAGGATTCCATAAAATATCGGCAAATTTGATTAATATTCCTGCTCAAAACTGGTACAAAGTATGTATCTTCAAAGGCCAAGCACCCAACTGAGTCCAACCCGTACTAATGAGAAATAAGAAGAAGATATATACCTCAAAACAACTCAGCCTAGCCTCAGGGGGCCGAATCCATGAGATTAGGATCCATTTCCACCAAATGTTGAACAAGAATCTCAAGATTAGGAAGACCCAACAACTTGCCTCTAAAAGAGAGGAAATTGATTCATTTGACCTCTAGAGGACTCAAGCTAATGAATATACCTATAGTAAATGAATCACCATCATAATTAAATTCATATTTATTAATTACATCAATGAAAACCCCATATAGTGAGTTAAAAATAAAAAATTACATGAAAAATAGAGAAAACTCCAAAACAGGCAGAATTTGTCCTATGCACGACGCTAAGGAGGAAAAAATAGCCCTTCTTGCAAGTCACTTTTGAAGGACTTCCCGGTGTCAAAATTGAGCTCATTACAACTCATTGGAAATAATTTCTTGTCTAATTTCCATATCATCTTTTGGTTTCATATTTGGAGTTGTTTTTCCCCTCAAAACTGCAATCTCACAAGACTATCTCTATGTGTAGCACCACCATGAACAAGAGGCATAAACATGATTGTTTTCGTGTTTTTGGCCCTTTTTCTTGAAAATTTTTGCTCCAAATTCTTAGAAAAATTACAAGGGTATTTCCTCATCATCATGAAGCCACTGATGTATTTCATTTTTCCATTTGATGCCCCAAAATACTGCGCATCGAGCATAAATTTCTGTGTTTTTCAAAATTTTCCCAGAAACTCTAAAATTTCCAAAAAATTTCAAAACTGTTCAAATTTTGTGGGATAGACCCACAATCACATGTAAAGTTGAGATAAGGAGGCATCATAAATTATCTTGATTTTTTCACCTCCTTTCTTTCCCTTCTAGAATTCCTTCAGTTTATCTTTCATCTATTTGACCTTGATATTACAAATTTTGTTCCAGGTCTGATAGTGATGGGCCATGTGCCTGAGCATCTTAATATCTCTGTTGGCCTTCATTACCAGCTTCTCCAAGTGAATTTTTACTCTCTCAAGCCACACTTATCTGTTACCTTCAATCTCCTTTATGAACTGCTGGTCAAAACTCACACTTTGGGCTTCTTGCTTTTCTTTCTCCAATGCTCTTTTGAGGCCTCTTGTCTTTGGCCTTTTCTTGATGTTTTCAGCCTCCCTTGTGTGGCCTTCTATGTTTTTAAATCTCATCTTCCTCAAACTCATAATCACTGTGTTCTTCCTCCCTGTAATATTTTTCCTCTCTCCCAATGCTTGTTCTTGGCACTTTGGAAACCCTAGGGGAGAGGAAAGAAAAGTGAGAGTGAGTGAGGCAGTGGAGGGAATGGGAGCAGGGAAGAAAATGATGAAATTAGGGTTTTGGGAAGTTTGTGAGGGGGATGGGGATTTTGGGAGAGGCAAAGGAAAACTAGGGTTTCCTTGCAATTTTAGAAAACATGAAACCCAAAGAGAAGAATAAAAATGAATATGGAGGGAGATATAAGGTTTAACTTACTTGTATTTGAGGTGGAGAAGAAATTTGGAGGGTTTTGGCCCTGTGCGCAATGCCTTACCCAAGTGCGCAGTGCCCTCTCTCTATGTGCAGTGTTGTGTAATTTTTCACTAGAAATAAAGCTCTATCTACAATGCTAGAGCTCCATGCACAACGCTAGCCAATTTTTGCAATTTCTTCCTTGTTCGAACCTCCTTTGCTCCAAAACTGCTTTTGCTTTTTGACACATGAACAAATGAGGATTTCCTTTTGGAAAATGGGCTTTTATACTTTGAATGACTTTTGGATTTTGAATGATTGGGACCCACACTTCTTTCTTCTCATTAAACTTTTAAAATACTTTTTGGTTTTTTGGATGACTAACATGGGCTTTGTATTTCTTCATCAAATATCTTTAGCTAGGAATAAACAAAATTTTTAACAGTTTTATTACATATAATGACTTAAAATTACATAAAATTAGGAATAATCAAATAACTCTATTTTTATCTCAGAAATGTGATTTTGAGATGAAAAATTATAAAGATGAAATGTAACTTTACATGGCAAATCATGAGTTTATTATGGGTCACCTTCACACCTTCTGCTACCTTTTATTGAAAATAAGACAATGCAAATGATTTGACCTAATGAGAAATGAAAGAAAATAACTCAATGAGTGACTTTGACTAAAAGTGGAATGAGAGCAAACTTGTTTCCAGCATGATGAAGACATGGAAGAGGGTTAACAAGCATATACTTGTGAAGGAAAATGGGACATTTGACAAGGACAACCACCAATGGAACAATTTTATATCATGACCTAATGAAATGATCGAAAAATATTTAGAGTGGGACACCTAACATGCACATGCAAAATGTTTTTTGTTCCCTGGTGGAAGTATGCAAATACTGACACTAACATTACTGATGTTGTATTAGGAGTCTAATGGTAATTACAATATTTTGGGACAAGAAATTTTAATTTTCAAGGATTTTTCTTGAAAATTTTCGGGGAAGGAAATGAAATTCAATTAAGTGGCATGAATGGGAAGCAAGGGAAGATAATCAGCTCTAATGCATGAAAAATATAATGTAGAAATAACAATGAGGGATAATTGCACAATTATCCACACTAAATCTTTAAACATCGAAATCATTAGTTTCTCAAAATCTACAAAGAATACTGGACAATAATTACAAGGTATTTGAGAGTCCCAAAGGCCTTCCACATGTTCATGATCATGATCATGTTATTCAATTTATTTGAGGAATTGTTCCTCCAAACATTTTACCTTACAGATATCCCTATTGATAAAAGAGTGAAATTGAACATATGGTTGCAGAAATGCAAGAGGCAGGTATAATTCAACCTAGAAATATTTCTTTCTCTATTGTAGTAGTATTGGTACACAAGAAAGATTGATCATGGCATATGTGTCTAAATTATAGGGAGCTCAACAGTCTCACTATTAAATATAAATTTCCCATTCCCGTCATTGATGATTTTTTGGGTGAATTATATAGAGAACTTTACTTCACCAAGTTGGATATTTGTTCAAGGTATCATCAAATTAGAATGAAAATTGAAGACATTTTGAAAAAATCATTTACAAATCATGAAGGTCATTATGATTTTATGGTCATGACTTTTGGCCATACTAATGTACCTTCTACATTTCAAAGTTTTATTAATTCCATTTTCAAACCCTTCCTTAGAAAATTTGTGTTAGTATTTTTTGATGATATACTAATCCACAAAAGGCCTTGGAAGGATCAGGTTCAACATGTAGACATGGTGCTAAAACTATTGGAGTAGAAATAGTTGTATGAAAAATCCTCCAAATGTTTCTTTCGGGTAAAATAGGTGGAATATCTGTGTCATATCATATCTCATGAGGGTGTTAAGTTAGATCCTATCAAAATTAAAGTCATCAAGGAATGGAAAATCCCCACAACCCTAGAGTATGTTCAATGATTTCTCAGGTTGAAAGGGTATTATCGTAATTTTGTTAAGAATTATGGGAAAATAGCAGCACCTATAATAGCATTACTAAATAAAGATGCATTTTTTTAAACTCTAGAAGAAACTAAGTCCTTTGAACATCTTAAAGAGGTAATGTGCCAAGCTCTGATTTTAGCTACTTCATACTTCAAAAAAAACCTTTATGGTGGAATGTGATGATTGTAACAGCCCTGGTGAAAATTCCATCTAATACAAGTTATTAAAGGAAAAATATAAGGCCAAGGTCATGGGACACATATTCCAAGCTTAATGTTGGGAAAATAAATCCTAGTGTGGGTGTTCATTTGGTTTATTATGATTAAGGAAATTTGGAAAGGAAATGGATAAATATTTGGAAAGGAAAAGTGACATTTTTGGCAATTTATTTATGAAAATATTGGAAATTAGGATAAAAGGAAGGTGAAGGGTCATAAATTTGCACGAGGAGGAAAATTAAGGGAAAATAATGGAAATTCAAGAAAGTAAAGCCCTCATTAATAAGAAGGCTTTTGAAGACCACTTGGTACCTTTTGTCAGTTTAGTTTTGGAGCTCTCTCTTTATTCTCCTTGTCTCACACACTCAGACACTAAGAGTTTTATTGGAGAAATTCGGCATTGGATCAAGAAAGGCAAAGAAGGAAAATGAAAGAAAGGATCAAGGAAGGAAGAGCACAATATAACAACTACAACGAGATTATTTGCAGGTATTAATTTTAATGTGATTTCCTTGCTATATATAATTCATGTTTATGCATGTGTTTTATTGGTTCTCTTGTTGTCAATGGCATGGGTCTTTCTAGGTGTAACAATGTTTTCATCCTAGCCTTACCATTTCCAGATAGCCATGATGTGATGGGGTTCTCATATTTTGGTTGAGTTGTATTTCCAAATGGATTATATACTAAGTGAGTTGGATCTTTGAATTAAATAACACATGGACTAGTAATAGCTAAACGAGATTGTGGATTGTGGTAAAGAAACTAGCCTAGTAACCCCTGAACCAAAATTTTGGTTGTCATAAAGCAAATATTTTTGTGTTGTGGTGGGCGTAGGAATTGTCAACTAGTGAATGGAAGTATATATAGTAAATCCTAGACGTGGGTGCCCTTGATTAGGCCTAGGAGTCCTTGGTCGATGAATGGCGGGATATATGGTAAATCTTGGAGGCTGGTGTCTTGATTATGGCCTAGTGATCCCTGAATCGAACTATAGATTGTGGTAAATCCTAGGGACTAGGAGATAGTAAAATTACTCATGATGTAGGTAGGGAAATCTAGCTCCATTCATGCTTATTAGGTTCTTTTTTTGCTGGTTATGACTCCCACATTCATGCTTGGCATATGGCATGAGGGTGATTGGATGAAGAGAGATTTGGTTCATTCAATCTATGGTCGGGCAGAACGGGGAAGTCCCAAACCTAGTTGGCCTATTCATTCATTAATAATAATTTATTTCCTTGTTATTTCATTTGTAAATGTATTGGTTCATTTGTAGAATTTATGGTTTTTGTGTCCTTGTTGTTTTTTTATCTATATGCTAGTTATGAGTATGTTTTATGACAATTGTGATGAATGGTTGTCATTATTTTTTGATTGATAAATGAATGTACAATGAATATATGACCTAGTAGAGGATAATGCATCTAATGTGATAAATAATTCATTATTCTTAGTGCTTCTTAGATAAGTATGAGACCCTTATGCTCAATTTTTTTTTATGACCTATAGATTACATATTTGTGACATGTTTGATGAAATGTTTGTCATGGTTAGGCTTGTTAGGTAAATTTCTTGATCAAGTTTTGTGTTAGAGACTTTGTATTTTTTTCATTTATTGTCTTCGAAAGTCTCATCAAGTTCTAGGCAATGGTTTTGATACTAGCCTGAAAAATTGGTTTAAATCTCATAATCTATGGCATAGAACTAGTTGAAAAAGACTATAGTCTCTCCCGTGCAGGCATTGCAGGAGAAACTATATGTTAGGTCCCTATAATACTAGTGTATCCCCTTATTGATATTGTTATTTTATCCCCCTTATTGATATTTTTTTGCACATTTAGTTCCCATATTATTATTATTGTAACCCATAGAAGCCCACTATTGTTATTGTTGGCCCTTACATCATTATTGTTATGTCGACTCGGATTATAATGTGACCCCTTCGACTCATATATATAGAAAGGAGGTTTTTCCATTTGAATCATCCAAGAATTATTCATTTATGTAATGTAAAGAAGGTTTCCCCCTTGAAGTAGATACTTTTTTAGTCATAGATCTATATTTTTTCCTATTTTGTGAGTTGGTTGCATAATATTTCATGTCAGAGCTTTGGATTCTAGGGTTTCTCCTCTTCGAATAGGACATATTTGAATTTTTGTTATAAATTTTTTTATATGAGGCTCCCAAAGCTGAAATTTTGACCCCGTGGAGCTGAAAACTTGATGAACATTGTGTGAAAATTTTAGGTCTTGGTTCGCTATAGTTTTGGATATGTGATATGTAGAAGTTAGGGGATTTGAAGGCTCTAAAATTCAATCTCAAATAGGTAACTTGGGTAAAATCATCATAACTTTAGTTCTAGGTGTAATATTTGAATTTTGTAAAAGGTGGCTGACATTTTATAGATGGTAGTTTTCTTTGTATCAATTTTAGGGTCAGAGGTGGAAACAATGTCACATGGAACTTCGTACAAGTTCGCTCTACTGAATTAGTCTATATTCAGGTCATTGCGGGAGATCGGGCATAACTATTTGTTGAAGACTCCAATATCAGTTCGAATTGTGGGGTTGCAAATTTGATTTAGGGGGCTACAATAGGACTAAATTTAAGACCTTGGAGATCTGAAATTAAATATTTATAACAATTTCAATATGAAGCTCCCAAAAGAAAGAAAAAAGTGACAATGTATTTTTTTTTTTTAATTGCATAAATTTTGTTTGAAAAATAAGTTTGAAGTGATTCCAAAGGAGTATTGAAGCATAAATATCAATATTGGGTTATAAAATTCCTCCCAAACAAAATAATTCCATGTCTATTAAGCCATCAGAAAGATCTACTATGACGCATGAAGTGGAAGAATTGCGACATGATATCTTAAAATTATGGGACCAAGTGCAATAAATTTCTCTCTCACAAAGAACAACCAAAGATGAAGTAAATGTTGACATTAATGGTTTAAAAGTAGACATGGAAGCTAATATGGAGGGTATGAAAGCATACATGGAAGGTTTGACAAATTTGTTGCAAGAAAGACTTCCCGGTGGTGACAAGGTAATCCATGAAAATCGCGATGAGGAAAAAAGGAATATGAATTGTGATTTTAGAAACTCCAACATTGGATTTAAGAACCATAACATTCAGAATATCAATATGAGGAATTTTGACGGTAAGGACCCGATAACATGGATACTAAAAATGGAGCAATACTTTTATCTCCATGATGTGGAACACTCACAAAACGTATGCATTGCAACTTTATATTTAGAACCCAATCAATTTGTATGGTATTGATGGCTTTGTTCTCGTAAAATAATTTTCAATTGGTCATTTTTTATGGAGTAAATGATAGATCATTACGAGTATACAAAGAGAAACACCTTATTTAGCCAATTGATAAATATAAAACAAAAGGGTTCAATGGAAGAGCACATTGAGGACTTCCAAAAATTGAATATCAGGGTAACAAATATTCTAGAGGAGCATAGGATTGATGTCTTGATGGATAATTTAAAGCATAAAATCCAACATGAGGTTCACCTTTGGGAACTTGATTCACTGAAGAAGGAATTCATGGTGGCAAGAAAAGTTGAAAGAAAAATTATGGAAACAAGGAAGTCCACCACTCACAACTATAAATATGGAAGTGTTATTGCTCCTACCCTTCCACAACCTACAAGGTTGACACCAAAACAATTGGAGGATAAAATAGTAAAAGAGCTTTGTTATAGTTGTGATATAAAATACACTAAAGGTCATAAGTGCACTGATAATAAATTATTTTACATGGATTGTGAAGATGAGGAAGAAAACGAACAAGAAACATCAAAAGAGGAGGATATAAACCAAGAACCCGCCCGAGAGAAAGAAGAAATGAATCTGACCACATCTTGTAATTCATTGGCATGAATTACCACTACTCAAACTCTCAATATAGAAAGATATATAAAAAATATAAGGGTAATATTATTGATTTATTTAGGTAGTACCCATAATTGTATTCATTGTAAGATATCCAAGGAATTGAATTGCTTCCTATATCCAACACCAAAGTGTCAAGTGATGGTTGGAAATGGAGGAACTATATATTTCTGTAGAAAGTTCGATAATATTAAGCTAACCATGGGGGACTATGTATTGAATAGTCTAATGATCTCCATTCTAATGGGTGGTGTTGATGTTGTACTAGGAGTCTAATGATTACAATATTTGGAAACAATAGCTTTTAATTTTCAAGAAATTTTATTGAATTTTTTTGGGAAGGAAAGGAATTTGAATTATGGGACATCATATAAAAACCAAGAAAAATAATAAGCTCTAATGTCAAAAATTCTAAAGAATGAACAACGAGGCGTAATTGCACAATTATGCTCACAAGAGGTTCAAATATCAAAATCATCTATTTCTATAGATATCCAAAAATTCTTGGAGAATCATTCCAAGGTGTTTGAGACTCCCAAAGGCCTCATTCTTTAATTTCATTCTATTCATTTGATTCTAGGAATTTTTCCTCCAAACATCAGGCCTTACAAAAAAATTTATGCCAAAATGAGAAAGATTGAACGTATGGTTGCAGAAATGTCAGATGCTGCTATAATTCAACCTAGTCAAAGTTATGTCTCTGCTCCAGTAGTATTGGTGCACAAGAAGGATGGATCATGGTGTATGTGTCCATATTATAGGGAGCTCAAAAAGATCACTATTAAAGCTAAATTTCCCATCCCCGTCATTCATGAATTGTTGGATGAATTACATGGAGCAATTTACTTAACCAAGTTGCATCTTTGTTCAGGATATGAGCAAATTATAATGAAGAATAAAGAAATTTTGAAAATAACATTAAAAAATAATGAGGGTCATTATGAATTTTTAGCCATGCCTTTTCGCTTTAATAATGCACCTTCCACATTTCAACATTTGATGAATTCCATTTTCAAACCCTTCCTTAGAAAAATTTTGCTAATATTTTTTGATGATATACTAATCTACAACAAGTCTTGGAAGGATCATGTTGAAGATGTTGATAGGGTGCTAAAACTATTAGAGGAGAAGCAAATATATGAAAAAACCATCGAATGTTTCTTTAGAGTACATGAGGTCAAACATTTGGGCCATATTATATCTTATGAGGGTGTTAAGATAGAGCCTAAAAAAATTAAATCCATTAAGGAATGGAAAATACCCACAATCATAAATCATCTTCGAGGATTTCTCGGGTTGATGTCAGTTGAGAGGGGTCTTGACCCAGGTTTCGAGTTAGCTGTGCACCAAGAAAACCCTCTATTATTGGCCCTTTCAGCAATGACCTGCAGTTCAGATCACAATATCACCTGAGGAAATATTGGGGGATGTCAAAACTAGACTTTTTCATCCAAAGGTACAATGAAGTGTGGATGTATTGCTAAAATTCTACTTATTCTTATTCTAAACTATGCTGATGATCTATCTATTTTAACAGTCTATACCTAATTCATCAATCAATACTTGTGTGCACTACTCCTTTATGATTAAAAGACAAAATAAAACACAAATAAATTCGCAATGTAGATAATAGATAAATATAATGCATAAACACAAAGATGACTTCAAAACCCTTATTATTTATTATGATAATTCTCTTTAATACAAAAAAATTATCTGACTTGGGCACATAGCTACAGGTGGTATGTGCCCAAAGTTGTAGACTCTTCAAGGCCTCCGCACACATAGCTACAGAGCCTTCCCTTAGGCCCAAAAAATCAGAAAGATAGATACAGTTACAAATTTGATTCAACCATGACATTATGACTTCGATAAATCCTTACATCACTTTATATTCCTTTTACATCGACTCAAAACCATGGTCCACATACGATGGGAGGAGAAACTAATAGTATAAAACCATTTTCCCATTAAGAAATCAGGGACTTTGACCCACCCCAAAGCCCCTAAACACTGCATGCTAAATCTAACTTTGTGGTTCCATGCACTCTTCTTCTCGAGTTACAGAGTCCTTTGACCCAAAAGTAGACCAAGTTGGGCCCTGCCCAACAGGACCCCAACACTCACATGTGACTTGTCCTGAGCCACTCAGTTGGTGTGCCCCAAACTTTTACTTTGATGTTGTCGTAGACCTTGTTGTAGGGTTGAAGCATCTCCGCAATATGATTCTCTTCCTAGCGCACTTCTTCTAACAACTTTTCCCTTGTCAGCCTGACTGTCTTCTAGAGCACATCATTCTTCCTCTATCACATCTCTTTGAGCTTTCCATTTACTACTTGAGACAAATGAATGGCCTCATCCTTCCATGTCTAAGTGCTTGTTTTTATTAGCTTCTCTTTCTTTCGCAAATCCTTGGTATGGATCTGGAGATTTTTTCATTCTGTAATACGAGCAAGCTTGTGCGCAGGTGCTAAGGTCCTCACAGTTTCCCAGATCTCTTTCAACTACTTACGCTTTTCCTGTACCTCATCTTCAATTTTTTGAATGTTTAGATCCTCTTGAAGTGAGGTCCAAATCTCCATGGTGTCATATAAAATATTTCCACAGTCCTTTACTATGGTGGATATACCTTCCACTATGGTTTTAGATCCGCTTCCCTCTGCTCTATCAATTCTGGTGGCATGGCTAGCTGCAACCTCATTTTCAGCTCAATAATATAAACCTAATATTCAAACTTCAGCTTCATAGTGTTTTCCTTTGATTCCTTGATTGCGAGAGTGAGCTTCACAACCTTTGCAACTAGTGGTTGCTATTCGCGGACCTGAACATTCGAGACTTCACTCCAAGTTTTAGTGATAACTTCTGCCAACTACTATTGTTTTTGTCGAACCTCGTCTCTTTCCTAGAGAACCTTCTCAAGCATCATCATCATCATAGTTTTGTCCTTGTGGATTTATATGCTAGATTGCAACGTAATTTTTTCTTCCCCTTTTCAGTTCTTTTACAATCCCTTGGTGAAATTCGTTCAATGTTGGAGTAGGGAGCGTGGGAGCATTCATGTTGATGCTTTCCCACCCTTTCGTGTGTTCCCTATCTTTGGTTTCCTTGAACTATAGTGCTCCTCTGGTGACCTACAAAATAATAAAACCAAATTGTGTCTCTAAGCGACACTTTAGTTGTGCTGATTGTCTTGTCTACTATTTGGCTAGCTCACTACTCATATTGCCTTGTTGTTTTTGCCAACACCCTATGTTATTGCATACCTTCCTCCACTTCTATTAATATGAATTTGTAGTGATCCTCAATCATGTTTGAGGTTTCTTCGGTGACTTGCTGCACCTTATCTATGATTTCATCAATTTCCCCTTAAGTGAGAACCATTGGCTCAATGTGCTTGGATCTATATACCTTGTGCTTATTCCTCTCACCTAGCGTAGATGCTATAGGTACCCTCCTGTTTATGATGAACAATGAATCAACTAGCTTTGTATCATGAGGAGGGTCCTAGCCACCCTGAACTAACTATGTGTCTTCAGTTTCCTCTCTGTCCTTCTCAATTTAGGGCTCTGTATATTTTCCTGGTTCGGTGTCCTTTCCACTGGTACCCACACACTATGTGGTGTCTTTTTTTTTCTTCGTGCCTCTAATGGGTGGAGTCATTCAGGCTGCCAACCATGTCTTTAGTAAATCCAAAAAGTCAATCTCTATGACCAAATATGGCAAAGGATGCCATGTCTCTACCGAGTCTTTTTGTGCCTTGATGTAAGCTCTTTGGAAACATGCATTGAACTCTGTAATGTTCTAATACTATTCAAATGAACTAGATGATAGATGGGGATGTTGATTCACCAATGTGCATAAATCCATCTCAATTAGTACCCAAAAAGTATTATTCTTCATTTCACGCGTTGGTTACTTGGTAAACTAAAGCAAGGCATACCTCACAGCTTCAAAAACATTTGGTTTCATAGTATGGAAATGTGAATCTGTTGGTTCATTCCATGCCATCAACGCAATGATCAAAAACAACCTTTAGTAATGGAACATCTTCCCTTCCTCCTGCACTTTGCAACAGTCCTCCAAGAATTGTTTTCATAAGTAGTTGGTCGAGATAAATAAGACCCCCTTATGGCACTGCACTGCCGAAGAGACCACGACTGTTGCTACTTCATTCACACTGCATTTGCGCATAACTTTTCTCGTAATGTGAGGGGAAAAGTGCACCCCTTGGGAATTAACAGAACTTATGTCATATCCCCTTGAATTCTTAATCATCTCATACTTCTTCTCATTTCATTAGTGACTGCCTTGTCAAGACACTTTCCCACAAACTCCTCACCGGGGTTCTCGCCCTAGTATGGGAGCCCGGTTATTCTTCATATCAACATCTCATTTATTGGGATCCTCTATCCCAGCCAAAGGTATCCATCATGCACTAATTCCAACATTTGTCGAACACTTATTGTGTTGATTTTACTATGACCGAAGTGTGGTACGTTTGACATATTCAACAACCCTTCTTGTTACAATCCCTAAGCCCACTGGTGAGGCTCTAGCCTAGTGATTTTAGTCTCTGGGTAATATACCTTTTGTAGATATATGTTAGGCTCAAATTGGGGGTACTTTCTCTTATCATTAAAGTGCCAATCCTCCATCTTCAGTTGTGGCACTTTTTCTAGTGGTTCTCCTTCAAAAGGTACATCTTTGGGTAGCAGTGGATTGAATACACCTTATTTCACATTATCATGGTCTTTCACTCACTTATAACCCGACTTCCGTGGTGGCATATATGGTGGTAATAGAGAGATCTTCTACATCTTATTCATCCATATCCTCTGGTATCTTTGCTTCTAGGATGTCATTTTATTCCTCATTTTCATGAATTTATATTGATTTCTTTTGTTTCTTGTCTTGTCGTTTCTTGGTGTGCTTATCCTTGGCTACTTTCTTCCTCAGAGATTGTCTCACTCCAGGGGACACAACTGGTCTCTTTACTTTATTTTTATTTGGTTGTGCTTATTTTGTGGTTGTTGGCTTTATCGGTGACCTCGGGCCTATGACACTTGGTGTTGTAGCTGTCATGATTCCTTCTATTCCGTTGTTGATAAATTACCTAGTAATATCTTCAAATCTCTTCTTAAACATAGATAAAATTAATATGTTATTACTTAGGAAAAAATACTCAATTTGAATTCTCAGGAAGCAAAGTGTCAAAATCTGGAGTGAGACCTTGATATTATAAAAAATTTCAATTTTGTAATTCATGATTATCTTTAGATTTTTCTCATTTAATGCAGATATGGCTCTATTTTCAACTATATATTCCTAATAAATGTATTTTCACTGCTCCTTTTAATGAAAACATTCCTTTCATGTCAGTTTTTTCCTTCCAACCATCATATTTCTAGTGAAATTCGAAGAACCTTCCCTTGTGTCACCACAGTTCCTCCGTTATCGTAGTTCCTTCGGACTTCGACATACACATGAAAATTGCACAGTGATCTTCCTTCAGCGTGGCTCTTTCGTACTTCACCATACTCCTGACTATCACGTAATTCCCTCCTTTCTTTGATGCCCCTTTCTGAATAGTATTTTATAGTCCAGTGCCCACTTTCAACTGCAGATGGTACATAGAATTTTCCCTTTCATTATTTAGTGTGAGGTTTTAGGGACAAAGTCTTCCCTGTCTATCTTCAATCTACTATCATTCACTCATTCGGGAATCAACTGACCATTCAAATTCGTGAGTTAAATTTCACCTCCATCAAATACTTTCTTGATGATATATGGTCCCAACCAATGTCTTTGAGAATTTCTTGGGAACTTCACGAACTTGATATCATACAATAGTACAAGGCCTCCTTCCTTGAATGTCTTCTTCTTGATGTTCCTGCCATGCCAAGCTTTCTCCCTTGATTTTTGTACTTGTTGATGGTAACTTGCAATAAACCTATCTTCTTAAAGAGAAAGAAATTTCTCCATCCTTTCCTCCATTGTATCACGGTCTACCATGTTTGTGAAAGTTGTATTTCTAAAACTAGGCACAATATAGTCCATAGGTATGACTACTTCTTGTCCATAGACCAACCTCAAATGTGTTTGTCCTATCATTTTCTTGCATTTTTTCTTGTATTCTGATAACACTGCTAGAATTATCATATCCTATTCACTCATGTTCACATTGCATACCTTTTTGAGTGCATTTTGCAAAATAATATTGAAAACTTTGACTATCCCATTCGCTTCAGGATGATAGTGTGTACTCTTCTGATTATGTACTTGAAATTATTCATTTAAGGCTTCAATAGTATTTTGAAATAAATTTGAACCCTCATCACTAATCAAGATCTTCAGACACACAAATATGGACATAATATAATCAAATATGAACTTCGCGGCAGTATCTGCACTACAATCCTTCACTGGCTTTTTTTAGGTGCACCTTGTCAAATAATTTGCTGTACTGATGATATACCTTGCACCAGTGTTCTTTACTGGTGGGTTAATAGGTCCAAAAAATTCAATATCCCACTTCTCAAATGCTTGGAATGTCACATGTTGATTCAATGGCATTTCATATCTTCAAGATGGTCTTTGTGTTCTTTGGCATGCATCAAAATTGCTACAAAACTCCTTTGCATCCTTATGTACTGTGGGTGACCATAACCCAACTCTCAAAACCTTCTACCCAATGGTATTTCCTATATAATTTCCTTCTGCAACTCCTCCATGAGCTTCTTATAAAATTCTTTGTATTTCATGCTCAGAGACGAATCTTCGCAGTATTTCATCCGGTCCCATTTCATACAAATGTCCTACAATCAATAAAAAATCAGCTTCCTTGACTACCAACTCCTTTTGCTACGTAGTGTAGTCAGCGGGTGCCATCCTTGTGGAAAAAAAATGAATAGTATCCACGAAGTGATCATTTATGACCATTATTTTGAATAACTATGAATCAGTAAGGTTCTCCTCAATGATTGTGGGTTCTTTGCGTGTCTCTATTGTTGAAAGATGATCAGGACCAACGTTCAATCTCTCTGGCTTGAATATAAATTTGAAATCATACACCTAGAATAACAACTACCATAGAATTCTCTTTCCTCCAAAAATAGTGATCCAGGTCGATATTCGTGACCACCCACCTATTCCATTTGGACCCGTACCATCTGTTCTTTTAGTTTTTTAGTTTCAACACAACTTACTATTTTTAATAGTTTTTGGGGTCATGAAATTCTAGAGTCATTTTGAGGCCCTAATGATCCAGGTGGAATTTTTTGGCCACCCACCTATTCCATTTGAACCCCCACCATCAGTTCTTTCAGTTTTTTAGTTTAGGTCCTGAACTTCTGGAGCCTTTTTGGGGCCCTAAACGACGTTTTTGGGGAAACCCGGGAGCAACATGGGTCCATGGAATGATGTTTCTCACATCAAATGTTGTATTCATTAGACAGATCTTTCTAACAAGGTATGGTGCGCAAAAAACCGAGATCGTATGCCAAAGTTATGTCCTTGAGAAGTTGAAACACTAATTTACCCAAACGGGGCCCATAGTTTTGGCACTTCATCTCCTAAGGTTAGGTTTTTGGATGTCTAGGGTTTTCCATTGTTTCTCAATAATAAATAGTCCATCCAGCCTCATTGTAACACAGTTCAGAGGCCCATAGCCACCACAACTCTTCTCAGAGATAAGCTACCAGTGCCCTAGCTAGTTTATTTCCATGATGTATGTAAGCATATTTATTTCATTTGTTATTAATAAAATGAAGTTTTATTTCCACTACATCTCCGTGTTTATGTATATTTTTGTATTTTATTTTGTTCTTGCATAAATCTGGATCCGTGGTATCAGAGTGGTCCAAGGAAAATTTTAACGATGGAAAGTTATCTTGAAGTTTAAAAGTTTGGTGAATCTCACTAGTACCTAATATACAAACTATAAAAATTTTATTGATATATTTGTAAATTTATTCGAATTTATAATGATTTTATATGTAGTCTCTATATAATGTTGGTGATTTTTAAGGTAAAACAATTTTATATTGTAAAATTTGGGCGAATTAATTTTAGAAAAAATGGAAATTGGTGAATCTTATTTTTTGGAAAAAACATGGAAAATTAGCCCACCTGTGAATAGTAGCACCTAAAATTTTCTATGGAGCGGTCTTCTCTTTCTCTATTTTTCTTTTCATGGCCCCAATGAGGTCCAGGTATAAGGATTTAGGGCTTGATCTGTTTGAACCCCTGCAAGATCATCCTCACAAACCCTGACGACTTCCCATGGCAGAAGAAAAGAAAGACGAGGGAGTAGGAGATCCTATCAAAATATTGCTCAAGGAGGCCTTTGAGAAAACAAGGATTGCAACAATGGATAACTTTGATCAGATCCCTTAGCGGCTTCCCACCTAAGGTGCATCTACATCCAAAAACCACTATGGATGCGCCACTCCCTTCAAGGTATAGGTAAATTTTGACATTCCTATATTTGAAGTCCAGATAGATGCAAGTGCCATAGATAGATGGTTGAATTTGCTAGAAGGGTATTTCTCGGTCCATGATTTCTTCGACCGAGAAAAGATTTTTTTTGCACTCCTCAAAGTCACCTCGCATGTCAAAGACTGGTGGGAAACATATTGTGAGAAAAATGACGAGAGGGAACCCTTTCTATTCTCAGTCATACCCACTTGGAATTCGTTCTGAGATGACATCAAGGAACAATATTACCCTGTGGAGCTATGAGGACAAGTACATCCAATGGACCACGTTGCAGTAGCAAAGGGATCCAGATGTGCATGAACTGACGAATTTTCTCTATACCCTGCGCACAAAGTTGGGTATTAAATATTCGGAAAGGCATTTGGTGCTCAAGTACTGCAAATGTCTGCACAGGCACATTTAGAAGGAAATGGAGATCCTCTACATTACCTCGCCTGGCATGGCATATCTCTATGCTTCCAAGATAGAGAAGAAATTTAAGGAGAAGAAGTGAGACTTTTCATCCACGAATTCGAAGAGAGGGAAAGGCGCCCTTGAACCACATAACAGGGGGAAGAACCAAAGCGGGGAAATGCAGAAAACCACAAAAAATCCAAAGAAGGACACATGGAAGTTGTGTGAATTTCATAACAGCCCCACTCACAGTACAAATGAGTATCAGGCCAAACAGTCCCTGGTGGATGAAATAAGGGAACTCGAATCAGATGCATGTTCTGATTCTGAGCAAAAACCAGACAAGGGAGATGACAAAGGGAAGAAGATAATTGATGCACACCCTAGTGTCATTTTTTCCACCACCAAGCTCTAGAGGGAGGATCCCGAAGATCAAGAGGAGGGGGGGCGCCTCTTCCATTCGCAGATGTGAGTGAAGTTTTATCCATTGCAATTCCTTGTCGATAGCGGAAGCCAAAAGAACCTCATTTTAGTAGAGGTCGTGAAGCAGCTTGGCCTACCAACCCTAGAAGACCTGTAGCCATATATCGTAGGGTGACTTCACTCATGGAGAGATCTCCGCCTCCGCTAGTAGTACCACCTTCCATACAGAATCAAGCCCTTCACGAATGAGGTATTGTTTGATGTTTCTCCTCTTTATGTAGGTTATGTATTATTGGGTAAACCATACTTGTGGAGGTAGCATGTTGTGTATGAGTCTAGGCCTCGTTATTTTGTTATTACTTTGGGAAATAAATTGTACAGGATACCGAAGGTAGTACCGCCTCTTGCCATCTCCTTGAATATTGCAAAACAATAGAGTAAGATTGTTTCCCAAAACAGGAAATTTATTTTCCTTAAAACTCGCTCATAGGGACAGAAGAAGATTGTTACCACAACCTCAAAACAGGGCTCCCTTGCACGGCTGTAGCATATGGAAAAATTCATGGAGGAATATGAGGACATTTTCTCCTCAACCATAGAGGTTCCTCTACACTGTGATGACATGAAGTCCATTGATCTGACCCCTGACGCACTGCTGCTTGATGTTGCCATACCTCATGCGACTACATAGGAAAAATACACACATGCAATGACTGAGGAAAAAAAAATTATTGAACACATCCAGCACGTCCGCCAGCATGTCCACCAACAATTCCATGACATCTTGGACAAATCCAATACCAATTTCAGCATAATTTTCCTGTCATGGAGGAACGTAACGTAATGGGGACCATTGATTCCTAAGGAGGGAGGAATGATCCAGGTGGATATTGGTGACCACCCACCTAACCATTTGGACTTGCACCATCATTTCTTTCAGTTTTGCAGTTTCAGCACAACTTACTATTTTTAGCAATTTTTGGGGTCATGAACTTCCGGAGCTGTTTTGAGGCCGTAATGATCAGGTGGATATTGGTGGCCACCCACCTATTCCATTTGAACCCCCCGCCATTGGTTATTTTAGTTTTTTAATTTCGGCACAACTTACTATTTTTAGTATTTTTTTGGGTCCTGAAATTCCAGAGCAATTTTGAGGCCCTAAACGACGTTCTTTAGGAAAACTAAGAGTAACGTGGGTTCTCATATAGATCTTTATAGCGAGGTATGGTGCATGTCAAACAAAGATCATATGCCAAATTTATGTCCCTGGGAATTTGAAACACCAATTTATCCAAATGAGGCCCATAGTTTTGGCACTTCATCTTCTAGGGTTAGGTTTTTGATGTTTATGGTTTTCATTGTTTCTCAATAATAAATACGCCCTCGAGCCTCATTGTAACATAGTTCAGAGGCCTCTATCTGCCACATATCTTCTCAGAGATAAGCTAGCAGCTCCCTATCTAGTTTATTTCCATTATGTCTATAAGCATATTTCAGTCATTTGTTATTAATGAAATGAAGTTTTATTTCCATTGCATCTCTGTGTTTATGTGTATTTCTATATTTTATTGCGTTCCTGCATAAATCAATATCAAATATGCTTATTCACAAAATAATTCAGTGTAGAGTGATCAATGAACATCTTGAAGTGTGCACTCAATAAATAATTCATGAACTTTTGTAATGCATACAGCATAGTCAAACCTTCTATTTCTATCGTAGAATAGTTGTTCTCCATTTTGGACAATTTTCTGCTTGCAAAAGATATGGGGTGATCAATTTCTCCTTCTCATGGTTGTGCTAATACTGAACCTAGCACTATGCAAGATGCATCAAAATGTACATGAAATTCGTTATTTCACTCCGAGAAAACTAGGATAGGTGTAGTTACCATCTTCTCCTTCAATACGTCGAGGCTATTTTGGCATTCTTCATCCTAGAAAAAAGTAATTATTTCTTTAATAGCTTCTCTATTAGCATAGTTATCTACACATATGACTTTATAAACTTTATTTTGCAATTAGTATGTCCAAGTGTAGTGCGTAATTATTTCACTGTATTAGGTGGTTCTAGGTTTATAATAGAAACAATCTATGTGGGGTCCACCATCAATACCTTCTTACAAACAACATGACCCAATAGTGTAACAAAAGGTACACAAAAGATACACTTCTTTATATTCAGTGATATTTCATATTGACTATAGGTATCCATCATCAATCTCAAGCTTCAAACATGCTTCTTCAACAACCCAAAGGTTGCCCAATCATCAAAGTAAATCTATAAAAAATTGCGTATATAATCCTTGAAGGCTGCGACTACATTGTACAACTCTAGAAAATATTGTAGGGGAATTCTTCAATCCAAAATGCATCACCGTGTACTAGTAACAACCCCACTTTGTAGCAAAAATAGCCTTATTTTTATCTTCAGGTGCAATTCAGATATGATGGTAACCCAAAAAGCCATCCATGAAAGAAAAATCCTCCTGTCCTCCTACATTGTCCAATAGTTTGTTTGTAAATGATGTGGGAAAGCGGTCATGCACACATGCATTGTTAAATTTCCTTAGGTCCACACATATTGTGATCTCGCCCTTTGCATTCATTTCCTAAAATACCACATGACTTACTAATTCATATTCTTCGACCAATTCAGTGATACCTACCTTAATCATCTTCTCTAACTCTGCCTTCACTTTTACCTTATATTTCAGATTCAACCAATAAGGTCTTTGCTTTACTGTCTTCATGTTAGGTTTCAGAGTAATCCTCATAACTCCTATATCCCCCATTATTCCCTTCAATTTGAAAAAATTCATGGAAAATATCTCTTGATATTCATGCAATAGTTTAGAAATATTTCTAACTGTGTCTTCATCCCAATAATATCCAATCATAACAAATTTTGGTTCTTCTTCTGCCCCTGTATTCACCTTCTTTTTCTTTGCAGGCTGCATTGTGTCAATTATTTCAGGTTCTGGTCCAAAAAATTCACGATGTCATTTTGATTCTGGGACATCAATATTGCACATATCCTCATAATCCTCTTCATCTTTCAAATTATAGCATGCTAGTGTGTGCTCTGATTGGGCAATCCACTCGAGCTACGTCCATGTTACCACAATTGGGTTCTTAAAAACCCATGCTATGACTTCCAGAAGCGCTTCATCTATGCACAGATACTGATTTTAAAAGTAAATGTTAGTAGGAAACCTTAAAAAAAAATTGTACAGGTCATCGTTCCATGTTGCAGCTCTATCTCAAGATACCAAATCATAGGTATTATGTCCAATGTGTGAAAAAATATATGTACCCACTCTTGTTCTGCATTTTCTCCCCAAGCTGAAGTCCAACAAAAAATATGCTCCAGTGGATCATCTTTTCCATTATATTTTACTTCGATTATGGTATTTACTGAGCCAAATCTGACCTTCATCAGCTTGCGATACTCTTTCCAACTCCCTATATTTTCTTTATGAGTACCCCACCATCTAGCAAGTGTAGATATCAGGGCTAAATCCAACACTTGGAGCCTCTATTCTTCTATTTATTTTCTTTCAAATTCTTCAAGAAAAATGTTGAAATTTCATATCCCATCATAATAAGGTAGATCACATACCTCTGAAGCTATGCAGCAAAGTGATCTTGTCATTCCGTTACATCGTCTGCTAGATAGTTCATGTAGACTGTTCTACCAAATTTCCAGTTCTTCCTCAGAGTGTGAAGCACAAAAAATATCATGTGCCCAACTTAGTCTTCCATCTGAAGTGGGACTAATGTAATATTCCTCCTTAGCTGTGATCTTGTATATTTTTTCAATGTCTACGTCGCAACACTCATCGCATACAACCTTTTTATACCGCACTCCTTCTGATGGGTCTAGAGGAGCAATGACCCTCACATCGCCATTTTTTAACACCATATTTATCTTATTCAAATTTATTATAAAATTTGTATTGAAAGCCCAATCCAGTCTAAGAAACATCAGGTATGGATTGCTATGATGTATAATTTCAATCACTTCAAAATATGCAATAACATGCACTTCTTCAATGTCTACTAAAATTCCAAAGAGCCTTATCATAGGTATGATATTCTGTTGGTTGGCCATCCTCAACTAGATCAAAGAAAATTGCAACTATGGTTTTCCCAATCACTCCCAAGATTTCTTAGGGAACACATTGGAATTGGATCCCAAATCTAGGATTACCATATCTATATCATATTCCCCGATCTGCGTTGTTAGTCTCATCTTCCTTTTGGTTATCTTCTTATGTCGATCCAACTGGTTTACTACATGCGGCTCATTGTTTGGTTCTTATTTTCCAGCGCAGGAGTCTATCAGCTCCTGAAGTCCTTCAACAACCTTCTGATCTCTCAAAAGCCTCATGCACATCTGCAAGAATGACCTTAATATAGCTGGATCAAATTCCTTTGTCATAGTAATTACCTTGCTGTTGTCCTTTTTTAGTATTAACTTTTTCAGCAGTTGTGCTTTACATGTGGAAGCATAAGGGTCCATGAAGCTTCACTTTTCCTCCATGAAAATCTCCTTTTCCCTCTATGTGTTGAACCCAGGGGTCTTCTCTATGGTTTTCCTACCTCATGTATCCTCCATCGGCTTCTTACCTTCGGCTTTATCATCTCCTGTCATTGTGTCACTTCTTGTTACATGGGTCATCTTCCCTTGTTTCAGCGGTCATCACATGCAGGTTTTGTGTGGGCTGTTGGTTTCTTTTCTCCTACATCACTAGCATAAGGATAGGATGTTCTTCTATCACATGATCAAAATATTTACAATATTTATAGGTGGACGTAGGATTCTATAAATCCCTCGTGAAGTGCCATGCTTCTCTACAGTTGTAACAAATAAGTTGGCCATGTCCTCAACCAACACCTTGTCCTCGTCCTTGAAATACTCCTTGACCTGCATATCGTCCTTGATCCTCATTTGAATCTCCCTCGAATTTTATTCTATAAGAACCTGTTGTATGCTCCATCATTAAATGATAAGTTTTCCAATTCTTCTCATCATGCCCCACTGATCTACAAAAGTTACAAAATAATCTCTTTCGGGTTTGCAAATACTTTTGCAACAAATATCATTCTTTAGTGTGATGTTGACCTACAATTTTACATATGTCACACCATATTCTCAATCCTAGATTCAATGGATTAGGTGCTCCTCTAGTGAGATATTATCTCAACATAGGGCATTTCTCCTTATAATGGCCTTCTGCAATACACTTTATACAACATACTTCTAATCAAATTTCTTAATTGACTTCCTTACCTTTCTTTAGATCTTATAGCTCCAAATGAAAACTTGTTAATTTGATCTAAAGTTGTTGTACTCATACATGGGTATCTGCGACCGTCGAAGCTTCCAACTTCATCTCAATTTCCAAAGCTTTGACCTTTGTTGATATCTTTTGTTTTGTCAAAGGTAGCCTGATATGTGGCAATAATGCAACTATAAACCACTCCTTATGCTGCCCTTTATGAATTGTAAAGCTTACATGTCCCATTAAAATTTTAAACCTTTTATCCAATTCCCATATATATTCATTCGGTAGTTACTTAATCTCCTTCAGTTAAGTGATACACTGCGACTGCGATTTTGGCTTCTTCAATTCTGCAGTTAGTTATTTCTTTGTATCATCCACTCAAGAACCCTGATTCATCATAGAATAATTTATATACCATTGAATCTCTCTTTACTGCAGTGCAATGAAAATTTGTGCCTTTATTATATATTCATTCGTAATTTTTCTTTTTTTTCATATCACTTCAGCTACAAACCAAAATTTCTCAGGATCCTCTAATCTGAGTCCTCTAAAGATAGGTAGCTTGATATCATTGGTTATTTTCCTGGGGGTGGGGGAGGGGGTGGGGGAAGGTGGAGGGGGATGGAAAGTATGGGGCGGTAGATGGGGGGCGATGGGAATAGCGGGATGGGGAATCTTAGAGGTGCCCTGGTTATTCTCAAATCATAATTGCGGCACACCTCTAGGGGTTGCAGGGTTACTTATTTCCTCTTCACTCTCAAATTTTTCTAACAAGGGGTTGTAATCAGTCTCAATAATTTTTTTTCAATATAATCTATATCAATTTCCACTTTGCATAGATATAGACTTACTTATTCCAAACATTAAGATGACTACATTCATAGTACGCTCTTTTCACATAAAATAATTTTAATCCACAGCTTCAGAGAATTTAGATACTTACCTCACGATCGCTTCAAAAGTCTTTGCTCAGCTTCACTGTAAGATACATATGTGTCTATCGCGAAATTACTGATAACTCCTCCCAAAATAATTTCGATCCATCAATCAACAAATTTTGATATGTTATCATCAAAATACTTGAGTCGTTGTAATAGTTCAGGGATCTAGGTAGTAGGCTCGTCATCCTTAAATCAGGTCTTGTTTTATGTCAAACTTAATAAAAATTCATGCACTTCATTAGAAAATTTCACGAATAAAATCTCATGTTGTTCTGTGAAAAGATACCTCTACAACGAAGCTTCAGTCGATAATTGCAGATTTTTGTTTTCTTGAACTGCGAACTCTCGCTCTTTCAAATCTATGTAGTATTGTATTTCCTTCCTTGTTAGATGAAAAATACACATATACCTCAATTAGATCCAGGTCAGGGAAATATAACCATTTTTTTGGCTTAAAAGGGTCTTGACCTAGGTTCATAGTTAGTTGCACAACAATGAAACCCTCTATTATCGTCCCTTCGACAACAAACTGCAGTGCAGATCGTAGTCTCACCAAATGCAATATTAAGGGATGTCAGAACCAGGCTTATGCATCTAGAGGGATAATGGTGTGTGGATATACTACTAAAATTTTACTTATTCTTATTCTGAACTGCGTTGATCAATCTGTCTACTTTAGCAATCTATAATTAATTCATCAATCAATAATTTTGTGCATTTTGCCTTTATCATTAAAACACAACATAAATCACATAAATAACTTCACAATGCATATAATAAGAAAATAAAACACGTAAAAACATATATTCCTTGAAAATTCTTCTTCTTTATTATGATAAGTCTCTTCAATACATATAAATTGTTCGACCCATGCACATAGTTATAGGTGGCCTGCACACAAAGTTGCAGACTCTTCAAGGCCTCCATGCACACAATTTCGGATCCTTCCATTAGGCCCAAAATCTCAGAAAGATATATACAATTAAAATCTTGATTCAACCATGAAATTAGGACTTAGACAAAGCCTTACAACACTTTATATAACATTTACATTGACTAAAAACAATGGTCCATGTACCATGGTCGGAAAAGATAATAGTCTAAAACCCTTTTCCCGTTACAAAATGAGGGGCTTCGACCCACCTTGAAGCCTCTAAAGACCTCCTAGTAGCTCTAAGTATGTGGTTTCATGCACTCCGCTCCTCAAGTTGTGGAGTCCTTTGACACAAAAATAGACCTAGTTGGGCCCTACTCAACAGTTGACAAGGTATTATCACAAGTTTGTTAGGAATTATGGGAGAATATCAGCACCTCTAACATCACTAATGAAGAAATATGCATTTTCTTGGACTCCAGAAGAAACTAAGGAATTTTAACATCTTAAAGAGGCAATGTTCCAAGCACTGGCCTTAGCTACTCCAAAATTCAAAAAATCCTTTATTGTGGAATTTTATTCCTCAGGAAATGGAATTGGTGTGGTTTTAATGCAAGAAGGAAGGTCGTTTCTTTTGAAAGTCATGAAATAAAAGTAAATTATTTACACAAAGCTATTTATGAGAAGGAAATTTTGGTAATACTACATGCACTAAGTAAATGCCAACCTTACCTAATGGGAAGACACTTCAAGGTAAAAACAGATCATGATAGTCTTAAATACCTTTTGGAAAAAATGTTATCTTCAAAAGATAATAAAAAATGGGTCACAAAGATGTTGGGTTACGACTTTGTAATCATCTACAAAAAAGGGAAGAAAAGTGTTTTTGTAGACGCACTCTCAAGAAAGGATGAGGATGTTTGTGCCATTTATATTATCCAACCTGAGTGGATTATCGAAACAAGGGATGAATGGAAGAATGATAAAGATGATGAGCTCCATCATTAGGTACATTTGAAGGGGTTAATGGTCACCTTTTTCCCTTATTAAGTCTCTTTTTCTTGCATCTTAATTATATTATGGTCTTATGATGCTAGTGTAGATGGTAATTTAGGTTTATCATACCTTGAGTACCTAACATGAGTTAAATGCAGGAGAATCATGAAGATATTTCATTTTTGTGAAGATTTTTTCACGAAAATTTGGAGTAGAAGATAAGGAGAAATTATAGGGTGTTTTCCACCCTCCTTAACTCCCAAAGGAAGCCAAGGGATCCTTGATATTCCCTCCAATAGCTCAAAATTGAAGGCAACCAAGCAAACTCAAGATCAATTGCACTAAATCCATACTTCAATTGTAGTCAAGTGGACTGATCACCTACTTTTTAGGGAGTTTTTGGTTCCTATGCTTTAGGTTAAATAGGGTTGAGCAAGAGATCATTAAGATTCGAACTTTGGAGAAATCCGTTAGGATATTTTCTCTTGTAATCAATTTTCAAGACTTTTATGTTGATGTAATGAGACTATCTTTTGAAATGAAATGAGTATTCATATTTTTATTATTGATTTAGCTTCAGAGAGCTAGGCTTGTGGGTTAGGGCCCAATCCATGTGCCTCAACCTCTCTTGTGTAATCATTCTTTACTTTCATGTCATTTAGCTAGTTGTTCTTATAAGTATTTAACTAGTTTGTTTGCATTTTCATATACTATTTTTAGTTTGCTTCAATTTGTCTTTTGATGTAGATTTAGCTTTCTTACATGTTAGTAGAATAGATTATAACTTCAAAAAGTTGTGAATCAAGCCTGTCCCTCTGATCTCTTTCATTGGAGCTTAAGGATGATAGACCTTTCCCCACAAACCAAAGTTGTTTTTTTTAACGATTTCTTAGAATCGATAATATTAGTCGCTCTGATTCCATGGATATGTTTAGAATGCTATGTTAGATCTCTGTTTGTATATTAAAGTAGATTTTCTTTACAAATTCATGTCATATTTTTCAATTTCTTTATCATAAATTTGTCCATTTTTATCAAATGAATAGGCATTTTTCTTGCAGGTACAGGTAGCATAGGCAAGGAGAACTTCACTAACACCTTGAGCTTCATCTCTCACCCTTCATCAACCCTATGTTCATTAAAATCACCATCAGCCCTGTTTTCATATTTTTCATCCCTACACTATGAGCAAACCCTAAGGGTGAAAGACAAGAATCCCAAGAGGTTTTTTGCTTGTCCAAGGGGTGGGCCACCTTCCACTCATCCTAATCTACCTTCACTCCACCTTCCCTATTGATGCAACTGTAACTACAGTTTACAAATAATCTATGGACTTGTGGGTTAGGACCCACATACACTCATTTTTTACATAGAAGAATACAAATATATCAGAGGTGGTTTAACATACATACATGTGTAATCAAACATCGATCACCTTAAAAAAATCACGCTTATCAATATCACTTTACATTTACGCAGAACCAGAGTTCTCAGGGTCCCACAATATGTCAGCCAATCACAACCCTTCACATTTTCGCAATTTTACCAAACAAAATTGACAACAACCTTTTGATTCCGCTGATACGAAGTTATGACGAAATCCCTACCGTCGATCTTTGTCAGATCCGACGGTCCTCATCTCATCACAAAACACTTGCCTACAAATTTAAGGATATACTCACTTTAAGGATCTTCAAGCTTCTCCTAAATTTTCTTTACTCCTAATGAAGTATCCTCTCTGGGCATAGCTTCTAGTCTCATAGAGACTTCCACAGATTTTTCCTATGACTCGAAGGTCTGCTGACTCATTGGTGTGCTTAGGTGGGGCAAAAACATAGCGATGAACCATTATGTATGTTGTCTGTCGTCATACTCAAATCCTCGTTCCCTAATTGCTCTTTTCAGTCATTGATCATCCTCCCATACAGATTCTGACACACATTTCTTGAAGTCCTTCACTTCTGCTACCAACTGAGAGTAAGATTTTTTCTTTCAGAATTTTTTCTTTAAAGCATCCTTAATATCTTGAATAGATACTTTCCTGTTCTGAGATATGTATCGCATATACCAGTCCAACGCTCTTTCTTCGAATTCTAGGGACAACTGTGTCGTCTTCACTGTATCTTTTATCACATTTTGTGCAGTCCATATAGAATCTGAAACAAACCAAAATCGGTCCATATCCACATCCCCTATCCCCTTGAAGGTAGGTATTTTTAGGTGAGCAGCCATATCACTATCCAGCGGAGGTAGTGGTCTAGGCAAATTATTTCCTTTGCATGGTCTGGACGGCGGTGTAGTCGGGGGGCTTTGCGTAGCCATCTCTTGCAGAGGGTTATAGACAGATCTTTCTCCTTCAAGATTGGTTCAATAATATTTACCACTGCGTGTCACACTCTCTTTTGGATCCGAGGTCATTCACTCGGTATTACTACACAAGATACTCTTCTCGCACAGTTATATTTTAATCAGAAAAGGTAATGTCTTTAGAAACTTGCCCCGGAACCCTTTAAAGAATATCCACTCGGCCTCAGAATAGGAGGCGAATTGATTAATGGAAAATTATGTCACAAACCCTTATAGCACACTGTCTACCCAGTGATCCACCATGCGAGTGCTGGTATTATCAGTCCTTTCCAATTGTTGGATCAACTCTAGAGTCCACAGAGTGACTCATTCGTCCTTCCAACACTTCTGGAATTCTATGAGCCTAGCCAGCCACTCTTGAAGCTCGATTGAAAATTTTACAAAGAAAATTTTGTAGCTTTCTGTAAGAATGTACCTATTTTTCCACTTTTCTGCCGTTAATCTCATGCTACAATTCTCTTTCACCGCAAATTCCTGAATCTTCTTTTTGAACCACTCTTCAATTTCCTTCCTTTCAGGCTTCCAGTACTCTCTTGTCATTACCTGATCCCTTTCTCAAAATTTTCCCAGTCCCCACAACGGAACCATTTTTTGGCTCAAGGGGTCCTGACCCAGGTTCAGAGGTTAAGGTTTGCCAACAAACCCCTATACTACTAGCCCTTTTTTCAGTGACCTACTTGTGCAGGTCAAAGTGTCACCCAAAGTAGTAAGGGTGGGTTCTGGAACTAGGTTTTCGCACCCTGAGAAATCATAGGTAAGGAAAAAAAAGTTGTGTTCGGCGTTGTGATGACTAGATCGCCTATTTCAGGGCAGGATCTATAGGTCTCCTTCGCATCCATGTGCGCAAAGTCAACTATACTACAGTGCTCAATAATTATATACCTTTATGAAAGTAGCATAGTATTGCATAAAACATAACAGAACAGATCCAAATGAAATAAAAACACTTACACATTATTTTCACATCTTTAACAAATAATACACATAATACAAAAATTACCATAGATTTGCATAAAAAATACACATAGATTAAGTTACTCAAACAACCTTTCTTATTCATCAATCCGTCAATTTCTTCTTACAATACCCAACCCGACCTGCAGACACAGCAATAGGGTCTGCACACAGCAAGACTCTGGATCTCCACACACACAGCCAACAGGAGTCCCTTCCCCCAAAACCCAAATAGATCTACTAAGCCACAATTCACATCAAGATCTCATTCTCTTCTTACCTTACAATTCAAAATGTCCCTCTATTTATAACAATCTTCCCTAATCTTTCCTATGGTCCACAAACCATGGTTTGTGGATTCTAAGTCTACCCTTTAACCCATTACAATTCTTTCGAAGCTTTTTCCCACCCCAAAATCCCTGTGCTATACTAAATATAATAAAAAAATCACAAAATCGGACCAGTTTCGCAGCTTGTAGGAGACCTTCTTCCAACAATTGTTGAGGATTTGGCCGAGGCACCGTCTGCTATGTCCATGTTGGAGGTGCTTCATAGATGTCTGTAACAATGGAAGGATTTGATATCTGCTATTGGAGGGGCTGATCCCGCCAATTCAAGACTTATCACTTTAGATCTGAAAAATTTCGTTCCGCGTCTACCTCACCAGCTTTCTTTGATTATCCAAGTTGGGATGAATGGTAAGGATATCCATCAGGCAATCATGGACAAAGGTGAATCTAATTGCATCATGTCTATTGCATGCTGGAAAGCCATTATTTCTCCAGCCCTTAACCAATCTCCAAATGCTTTAGAAGGCTTCAATGGAAGGTTGTCTCTCCCTCTTGGTGTCCTCACCAGCTTACCTATAACGTTGGAAGGAAAAAAGATTCATGTCGAGGTTGAGTTAGTTGGTTCCAAAATAAACTATAATCTCCTCCTCGATCACAGTTGGACTCACACCATGCTATGTGTATTTTCCACTCTCTGTCATTTTCTTTAGTTCCCACACGAAGGAAATATCATCATTGTAGATCAGTTATTTGTTTTCACTTACACCTCCTCTGAGATTAACATTCTGTATGTGGAATATGTTCCTATGCCTTATGAAAGTGTGGGTCTAGGACTTTTCAAAGATCCCACCCTCATGGGTCTCTTTTCTCTTCGTCCACCCAACACTTCTTAGGTCAATATGATCTCCACATCTTCTGATCCATGGATCATCCCTTCACCTGAGTAAGTTGATTAATTTGGTGATGTGATGCCATTAAGCCCAATAGAAATTTATTATTTTGAATTTATCTCCACTTCAACTCCTCCTCCCTTTGATCATACTCATTCCAGTGTGTCTCTCGACACGTATTCTCAATCCCCTTGGCTCAAGGCTTTGGATTCTCCTGATCCTTTGAACGAGACATTTCCAAATGATGAAGCCAATGTGGAAACCATGTCTCTTGAAGATCCTCCCTGAGATGATAGTCATCATTGTTCCTCATTTTTTCCTAGCCTTGGGGCAATGTCTACTTGTGTTGAGATTTTTCCTTCCCAAGCTCCTTCCCATCAACTTCAAACGCCTATATTTACACATGAAGTTTTTGCGAAAGGAAATATGGATAATATTGCTCAGACGATGCCTATTTACATCTCCATTAAAATGGGGGTAGTTGAGAACATCCACATTGGGGTGACATGTTCTCCTCATGAGATCGAGGTCTATACTAGTCTCTTCTAAGAGTTTCAAGAGGTTTTCGCTTGGTCCTATGAGGAAATTCCTGACATTGATCCAAGTAAATTCGTGCACGAGATACCTACTTACCCTGATGTGAAACCTTTTTGCCAACACCTTCATCCCGTGCACCCTAGAAAGGAAACTTCCATAAAGGGAGAAGTTGAAAAAATTCTCAAAACAAGCTTCATTTATCCAATCCCATTGACAAATTGGGTCTCTAACATTGTCCCTGTGGATAACTTATAGGGTATTATTCGAGTCTGTGTGGATTACCATGATATCAATCATGCTTGTCCTAAGGATAACTATCCCACTCCCTTCATTGACCAAATCATTGAGGAATGTGCTGGGAGTGAGATATTTTCCCTTATGGACGATTTATCTGGTTACAAGTAGATCAAAATCCTTCTGGCTAATCAACATAACACCGCTTTCATATGTCCATGGGGCACATTCACATACAAGAAGCTCCCTTTTGGCCTTAACAATGTTGGTTCCACATTCGAATGAGAAATTTCATACACTTTTAAAGATATTAAGCACATTGTTCAACCTTACTTGGATGACATTCCGGCTCATTCCACTAAGCGTAAGGATCACTCGGAACACCTCCGTCAAATATTTCTTCATTGTAGACGCTACAAAATTCCGCTAAATCTGCATAAATGTGTCTTTTACGTCGATTCTAGTAGACTCCTTGTGTTTTTCATTTCCAAAGATGAAATTTTTCTCGATCCTCTCAAGTTCGAAGCTATTGTTAATCTCCCCTCCCCTTCCTCTTTACATCAGTTGCATTGTTTGCAAGGGAAATCTAATTTCCTGCATTGTTTTATATCGAACTATGCTGAAGTATCCAAAGGTCTCATGCGATTTATTAAGCAAGGCATCTCATCCTTCTAGGATGAGATTTCCCAAAAATATTTTGATGCACTAAAGGCTTTGCTTGTCAACGTTCCTCTTTTGCATCCCCTGAATTATCATCATGATTATTCACTCTATTTGGCTACTGCCTTTAGCACTATTGCCATGGTTCTGGTATAGGATGATGATGATGGTGATGAGAATGTCATTTATTATTTGAGCCGCAATATTCTCGACACTAAAACACGTTATGCTCATGTAGAGAAATTAGCATTGGCAACTATTCAAGCCGTGCAACATTTTCGCCATTATATTTTACTCCGCACAAAAATCGTGATTTTTTATTGCAAACCCATGAACTATATTTTAACTCGACATTTTTTGGGGGGCAAGCACTCCAAGTGGACAGCTATCCTCCAAGAGTTTGATTTGGAATTCACTACTGCCAAATCAAAGAAGTCAATTTTTTTTCGATTTGATTGGCTCTTTACCTTTTTCCTCTACTCTCTATGGTTCTGAGGAATGCATTCCAGAATACACTCTTTTTATAATTAGCACCCTCGATCCATGGTACAGTGGTATCATCGTTTATCTCTAGACTTCCACCTTCCGGTCTGAGTTGACAAAATATGCTCATCGACGTATCCATCATCATTCGAAACCTTATCGCATAGTTGGAGATACTTTATACCACATCAGACCTGATTCCATTCTTTGTCGGTGTTTGACCTTCAAGGAATCTGAAAAGGTCATCATTGAATACCATTCTACCACATGTGGTGGTCATATGTCTAGAAATTCTACCACTCAAAAAATCCTTCGTGCTGGATATTTCTGGCCTACCATTTTCAAAGATTGTATCCTTGATGTCGGTAAATTGTAGGAGTGCCATAACTACTAGTGGAAGATGCATGCACCACCCACTCACCTCCATCCCATCATTCACGTTGTTCCCTTTGCAAAGTGGGGTATCAATTTTATGGCGTGTAGCCCTTTCTCGATCGACAGACATGGTTATATTATCGTAGCCATGGACTACTTCACTAAATGGGCTGAAGAAATTCCTACACTCACAACTGATAGTAAGACGACTACTCAATTTCTTTTCAATCATGTGATTACTAGGTTTTATGTCGCTCAAGCCATTATCATCAACCATGGCTCCCATTTTCACCATTATATGATGGCTAAGTTAACTACTAAGTTGGGTCTACATCACGGTAGCTCAACGCAGTACTGCCCCTAGGCCAATGGCCAGGTTGAAGTTGTGAACAAGGTTTTAGTCGCCATGCTTCAGTGTACGATTGGGATGCACAAGTCCAATTGGAATCTCATGTTCCTTTCAACTCTCTGGGCTTACCGAACCTTGGAGAAGGACGAAACTGGATTCACCCCATTTTAGCATGTTTATTGTCTGGAAGCTACCCTTCTGATTGAATATGAAATTCCTTCCCTCAAGATAGTTGTTGAATTAATGCTTAACACCTCACCAGAGGAAGAACGTCTTCTATATTTGGAGAGGCTTGATGAAACTTCTTGCTTCACTACTCTAGTAATAGAAGCATAGAAAAAGTGGATCAAGGCCCACTTTAACTAGATAGTTTCCCCTCGTACCTTCATACAAGGAGAATTAGTCCTCTTGTATGACCAAGCTCATGATAAGATGGGGATAGGTAAATTCGAAGCCATGTGGCATGGGCCCTACATCCTCAAGCATGTTTTGCAGAACAGGGCCTATGAGCTTATTGACTATGAAAGTTATCCCTTGGATCAACTAAGAAATGGGTTGTATCTCAAAAAATATTATGCATGAGTTTCTTGTGCATGTCCTTTTGTACATAAGTGTGTTTTTCATTTTTGTAATTTTTTTCCTTGGTGTGATTTGCAAGCATTTTTTCTTGTTTATTATGTCTTCTCTTACTGTGCATATGTCTGTCACTCCTTATGTCGATTTCACTAGAAATGCCTCTCATAGTACCTGGAATCTATCCTCTGCGTCTTTGGTGATTTATGATCCTAACAGTGAGTTGGTAGACCTTCAAGTTTTTTTTCTAGAACGAACAACCAACAATGTCGTTGAATACAATGCAATCATCAAACTCCTAACTGAAGCTATTTCCCTCGACATTCATGAATTAATCATAAACCTAGACTCTCAGCTTGTTGTTTTCCAGCTAAATGGTCACTATTTTGTTAGAAACCCTCAGATTTTAAGGATGTATTTGGGTGTTTTTTTTTAGAAAGAAATTTTGATTATATCACATATCGACATATTCCCAGAAGAATGATTATGTTAACTAATGCAGTAGGAAATATTGTATTAGATAGACATTTGTGAAATTTGTAAAAACAGTCATCATTACATAGTAAGATTTAGACATGAAAAAAATCATATATGTATATATATATCAATTTTTTTCATCCATGTGTGCATCATAGTTCAAAAAATATATGTGTTTTGGTTACATCCTGAGACATCATGTCTCTCAAAAAATATGTAGAAATGAAACATAGGAATCTAATCTGCATGGTTCTCATGATAGCACATTACTGCGCGTACGACCTACCTCAGTAGTCAGTGGATGCGGTTAGACACTCCTATGGTGTGCATTTGATAATCACGTGGAAAATCCTTGAATATCACATAATCTAGGATACCACTTGTGAGTCCCTCCAACTTGCACGTGATCTCTTCTTCCACGCTTCCCTCACCATGATGGACCACTTTGAAATCACGTGGGACCCTCCATGCTATGGGTTCCATCCTTGCAGGTCTCTCTTGGCCAACATCTGCAACACACTAATGCTCATAAAAACCAAGAAATGAGTTTTTACCTAAATCCTCATCCTAGTCATCTCCTTCTGGGAGTGGAATGTCCAGATCACCTCTGAATTCGGTACCAGTGTACATACAATCCTCTACCATGATGAGATATTGGCGTAGCTAGTCGAAGAATTCTGGCCTCCATGACATGTGTTGACGAACTCTTGATCGAGGCATCAACTCTACCCAATGGACCATCTGTGGCTCTTGTGTTGGTGGCATATGTACTACCACCTCCTGGCATTGGAATATAGGCAACCATTCCAAGATGAATGGTATCAAGATGGACCTGTATCCAAATTGTTTTAAGTTGAATGTCACTGCTTCCATGAAATTGAAGATGGTTGGAGCCATGCAATCTACGACAAGCTGAAGTTGTGTCTTTGTAGCTTCATGGGGAGCCTGATATCCGATGATCCAAGTTATAGTATGTAGCAATATCCTCAATGCCAAGTCAGACACTGTCTGAATATCTACTTTTCCGCTCTTGGATCCTTTCTTTGCTTCAGGACACACTATGTCTGTCAGCATGCCCATGCTCTCTCCAAGGGCCCGAGTACCTGTCAAAATCAGTTTTCCTCCCCTCCGCGACAATCTAGTTATGGAGTAAATTCCAAAGACTTCTAGCTCTAGCTCTTGGTCATGAATCATGAATCTTTCTTGATCAGTGTCCCACACACTAATCAAATACTATAGTAGCTCTAGCTAAGCTATGAAACACGGGGTCAGGAAGGATTTCGAGAGCAGGTTTCAGAAAAATTTGTCGTCTTAGCTCTAGCTGATGCCTGTCACCTGCACAATAGGTCTAAAAACACACAGAAATTATAATTTTCAATGTTTTAGGATTTTATAGGTTAAAAACAACATCAAGAAAATAAAAACAAGAAGCTGAAGAGAAATCCTAGGGTTTGAAGTAGCTGGATATGCAGGGATCTAAAAAACAATAGAGTTCGTAATCAGAAACCCTTGTGGAGTCGTCAGTTGTTAGTATGAATCTTAATCGCAAGCGTACAAAAAAGGCTTACTTTAGTCGTGCATAAAAAAAAAATCCCCAACAGCAAAGATGGTTTCCAATATCTTTAGATCTACAATTATTTGACCAAGATAAATGCTGCAAAATATAGATCTATGCATTAAAAGAAATTAAGTAGTAAATAAAAAAAAGAGATGCTCCATGCATCCAATAGACAAGAAAAGATTGTTTTTAAAGATTTTTTGTATTTTTTGACACTTGGGAATGGAACATAGAAATATGTTACCAGCCCCCCTTAATGGGATGGGTTCTTTTAAATCCTCAGCACTTCAGATCTAAAATCCCTTTCTCTTTATGGTGTAGAAAACCCAAACAAAAATGGAACTCAAAGGGAGCTCCTAAGAAAAATGGTAGCAAAATATGACAATGATGGTGGATCAAAATCAGACCAAACGTATAGATCTAGAGTGATCTTTAGGCAACAAAAGGTAGTGAGTGAATGGAAAAACCCTTCTATTTATAACAAACAATTGAGTTAGTCTAGATATTGGTGCATAGTTAAAATATTATTAACCAAATCAAGATCCAAATTTTATGGAATATTTTACTATATTTGTTGGAGGTAAAAAGAATTTGACTTTAGTCAAATCCCTTTATTTGTAAATAATAAATAAATAAATTATTTATTTATTATTTTAAGGATGTGGTTGAGTAATAATCAAATAAATAATGATTTTTTCAATTATTTATACATGATTTAGTTAAATTTAACAAGGAATATTATTTAAATAAGGTTTAAATAATTATTCGTAGAAAATAATAAGATAAATAATGATTTATCTAATTAATTTTCCTGCTTTGGGTTGAATATGACGAGTAATATTAATTAAACTGTTGCTTAACTAATTATTCCTTGAGGAAAACCAAACAAATGTGGATTTATTTAATATTTCCTCATGGGGTTTTCTGTTTAGACCATAAACAACTTCTAAATGTGGTTTACTAAGTTATTTTTCATAGTGAAAGCAATTTTACTTAGGTTAAAATTGGTCTTACATGGCATACATAGGTCCATCTAATAGTTTTAGGTTGGATGACGAAAAAATGGTGTAACAGATTGCCCCCCAGCGTATGAGTGTTAGGAGCTAATCGTATGACCGAAGTACGTTGTAAGAACTCAATCACTAGACACCGAAGAGGAAGTGAGAGAGAGAGAAATATAAGTTAGGCCAAAGCGCTAGAGGAATAGACCCTGAGGAGGTGAGACTTACAGGTGCGACAAGTCTCTTTTATGAGTGAGTACATGTGCTATAGGCGGTAGGGGATTAATACCTATGCCCGTTGAGACAAATTACAAAGAATAATATGTGCAATACACAAGGGACTAAACTATATAGTACATGCTGGCATAAACATGAGCCAGATGAAAACATGATAATGAATCCCACATACATACTCTGCCTGGGATAACAGCCAGGACTTATACAATAATATCTAAGTACATGAGATATAAATACAACCAAAGTGCCCTTGTAAATAGGAAAGGGCTCTGACAATTTGACTGATACATGAAAACTAAAATGCACTGCAAGCAGCTGAGGCCGACATCATCAAATCTACGGAGTTGCATCAAAGGCTATGATGAAGAGGTAATCTGGGCATGTCGGGGGCCACCTAAAGGGCCACCGACTCATGAGGTCTAAAACATCTCAAAAAAACCCAGGAATCACTCGTACAATCTACTACATCACTGAACCATCAAGTATACAAATCTCAATCATGCTATAAGGAGTTGGAGCTGAGAAACAATCAAGTGAAAGGGTAGTAAGGGGTCCCTTTGCCTGATCCGAGGCACCAAACAAGAATGGAATATGGAACCAAGGGACACTGCCCTTTAGACCTATCTTCTAGAATGAATGATCTGATGTCAAAAAAAGGAGGTTCGCCATAGGTGAGGCAATAATGGATCCTCAACTAAGGCATGAGATAAAATAGCAGAGTGATTGACAGACTAACACTAGGGATGATGGTGAAATGGGGGGTACTGAGTAGAAGATGGACAACTTCCCTTGTTAGAGCATAAAGGGCATGGATGACCTAGAAGAAATTGACACAATATCAAAAGGGATAGGGGACAATGGGACTGAATGCCATAATGTGCGACACGGGAGAGGAACCAAGTAATGAAGGATGGAGGACTATAGCGGGATACAAAGGGACTCAGGATAGACTCCATGAATGCGATGATGACTCAACTTAGATGCTCTAACAAGGGAAAATCAATGATGCTGCCACATAGAAAAGTTCCAATGGGGACCATAAAGACATGAGTACATCATGGTTACTCATGACGAAAATCAACACGAGCAAGGACAAGTATGGAGGAAAAGTGGGGCCCCAAGTACGAGTGTTGAAATTGAATAAATTCAATTTTTAGGAATCGTGAAGTGACCCTTCTTGGACAAAATGTGTCATGGTGGAGTATCAAGTCATGAACAACTAACATATACCCATTTGAGAGCTCAGTGAGAGCTTTCCAATGGTACAGATGGTTTGTCAAATTGAGCTATAGTTTGGCTCCAGCAGGCGAAAAAAACATTAGGGGTTTCCCTTTTAATAACACATTTTCCCTCAAAATTCACTTATTTTCAAGTGGAGCTATGGTGAATTTAGAGAGGAGAGAAGGCCCTAAGTCTTATTGCAATCATAGTGAACAAACCGACCATTGGAATCGAGATCCGTCAGTTGCAGGTAAGAGGCCTAACCCTACTCTTTCATTTTAGTGGATTTAAAGTTCAGTTTAGGGTCCTAGATCTTAGGAATAGACCCCTGCTCTTCTTCACGGCCGAGTTGCACTTTTTGGGGAAAAAAGTGCGACCTGGGTAGTAGGTTTTGGGCATAAAATTGTGACCTATCCCATGATTGGGCCTAAAAGGTTTGACCTGAAAGAGAGGGGTTTTTTGTGCTGTTTTTGGCTGAGAACTAGATTTTTATGTTTGGATATAGTATTTCCTATCTATACACTAAAAAATATGATGGTTTCATTCAGATATGGAAGAATTACAGATCAACGGGAGAGAAGAGAGACATAGACACATTATGTTGGAGATCCGAGAGGATCAGGGTGTCCGTAGTGCATTGGCTAGGTTTGGAGTTTTTAAGTTTGTAAAGAACCCTCTGATGAGAGATAGAGAGACCTTGTTGGCATGGATTGTCAGTTATGGGGATCCGGACCATGAGGTCTTTATAGTACAGGGGCACTGGATTGAGTTGATGGTCCAGGATATATATTTTTTGACTAGTCTCCCACCGCTTGGGATGGTAGGTAATACGCAGCCAATGTTACCGCGAGGACAGAACATCATGGAGTTTGTAGAGTGCCATTGTCGACCAGGTCTCCATGTCAAGGGGACAAAGATACCCATCGGGGATCTATAGATGTTAGAGACCCATGATGTGGCCCCAGCGATGCTGCGAGTCCTGGGCAACCAGGCACTCCACCACATCACTGGAGGGCAGATGATTCTTGTGGAGAGTGTGTTGAGTGGGATCTACTATGGGTGGGTCCAGATGATGCTATCGTCATTGAAATGAAAGTTGTCACTATGCAAGCGGAAAGTTAACCATGACTGTGCATATGCTACAATGTTGTGCTCGCTCTTCTTTGAGAAGATCTCGACACTTCGACCTCATATATAGCTCCAGGATGGGGGCTCGAGGGAGCCCAAGATGCATCAGTGGGGATGTCTACTGTGTAGAGGAGGAGGTGGGGCAGTAGGAAAAGTGTTCCGACCTGAGTTCTTTGCTCATTGGGATCAGATTCCATTGTACATAGATGACTATCCCTTTAGTGGGATGAGTTTTTGTGGGGACCTAGACTTGCCACTGTTGCCTAGTGAAGTATGGGGACCCGATGGTAACTGAAAAGTTGCTAATATTTTATGTGCATTGTAGGGTTTTAGAATATTGTATATGGTACTAATTATTTCATTTTTGGTATGCATATATAGCATTGGTAAAACTGGTCGGATATATGGGATGGCCTACAGTATCGAGAACTATAGGACCTAGTGGATTGAGAGTGTCACAAAATGAGGATGCAACAACCCTTCTAGACGACATACGTCGTAGATGTTAGAGGCTTATGGTCAGTGTTCCAGAGCATGGTTGGAAAGAATTGGATGACCAGTACATAGAGCCATATATTGGTCTACCCTTGGAGTGGCAAGGGGTCATGCAGTGCATGACAATTGCCGAACAGGGGATGCGTGATATACGAGCTGCAGGAGCAGAGCCATTGGCTCGAGATCCTCAAGATAATGATTAGGTGTAGGGGCAGTTGGTGCCCCCAGTTTTGAGTTTTTGAAACATGCTATGGGCATGTCATATGTATTAGAGTTGATGGACTCTAAAACATGTTATATGAAACTTATTATCGATATGCATCGATTTGATGGTTTTTATGTTATTCTCTTGTGTTAAATGCATGTGCTAAATTCCAATCTAGAATATTTTTTAAAGTTTTATCTACATAGTGATTTTTTTCTCTAGGTACATGACTGAATGTAATGATTTCAAATTCACACATCAAAAGCTTCACTCGTAAATATCTTCTAAAAAGGATAGGATTATGAAAACTATATACACCATTCAATTGAATGACAAGAAGCAGGGAATCTAAACGAACATGAAGGTGGAGGATGCGATGGGAAAGGGCATTGACTAATAAACCTTGCACTCCATCATATTCAGCCTGATTATTAGTGGCAGTACCAATGCATACACCATTTGAGAGAACCAGCAAATGAAAGGGGGTGAAAATGGCCCAACCTACTGAAACTAGATTCTAGGAGTAGAAAATTATACCATCGACATAACTGATATAAGGTGTGGACGGGAGGTCCATCTGAAAGGTGCCACAAAACAACAAATGGGAGGATTATGAACAATTCTTGCAACCTGAGAACAAAGTAGAAATCGATTAAACACTACGTGAGGGAGTGATCCAGGTAGGATGTCTACCCCCCAAACACCATCGGAAAGGTGGTATGTGGGAGCTACCTTGTGGGCATCTTGTGCTCAGGCTGTGAAAGTCACGATAGACACGAATGGTGTCATTTCTCTTATGGGCGGGAAAGATGAAGTTAGGGGTGGACAAGGTTTCCATGATTTCATCATCACAATAGAATATGGAGTGATTGGAGGAAGGGAGACCGCATGATGCAACAAAGCTACCTGACTCATCATCATGAGAATAAATGTTCTCATGCGCATCATCACGGGGGATGACGGAAAAACAAGAAAATAAGGGATCCACTGATTTTGAGCCCAGGGTGATCACTAAAGGAAGGTCAAGTGAAACAGCAGGGGAAGTCTCAGAGGGAGCCTACACCGAGGATGTCATTGATGATGAAAGGTAAAGTATGGTGGCCCCAGGCTCCATCATCTTAACATCAGGTGGGGGAATGTCAATGAGAGTTGGTAAATCCTCAATATATCCCAAAGCATACTGTGAAAGGACAAGAGAGGCAAACCGGTTCTATTCAATCTCATACTCCTGAACTACCTCCAAAGAGGCAAAATAATGTGTGAGGCAAAGACAATGGTGGGAATAATGGCCATGGAGATCACAAAAAGCACAAGGTTGGTTGGTGTGAATATTCTTAGGGTTCTTGGCTACAGTTAAGGAAGAAGTAGAAGCTTCAGGGACTATAGACTCAGGGAACACAAAATTAACCATGGGCTTGATATGAGGCAATGCGAGACAATTATGTGTTGCATGACTGACAACATCACAAAAATCACAAGGCTCTAGGGGCTGAGTAGGTGTAGGGTTATTTGGGGCAGCCTTGACTTTTGATGCCTTCTTGTGAGCTTTTCCATTTTTACCCAAAGCGGTCGCAATAGGAGAAGGTTCCTATTGAGGTGGTTGAGGCATAGTAGCAGTGGGAGGAGTCATGGGGATCAGTTTAATTGGGGTCAAAGAAAGGTAATATTTGGGTTGAGTAGGCGGGGTAACGGCTGGGGGATCGATGTACCAGATGAGAATCCCTAGGTTCAGGTTAGGAAGGGATAAGGTAGCCATGACAGGTACCGAGAACACTCTAGGAGGCGAAGTTAGGAATGGTATCTGACTAGAGGGGTAATGGATAGGAAGGATGGCTCTGAGATGGTTAAGGCCTGGAGGAATCATTCCAAGAGGATAGAGATTATCATGGATACCAAGTGATGGTGAATGGCTAGGAGGAGGATGTCCAAAAGGTTGAATCGAAGGGCTAGGAGCGGGTTGCGGAGGGCGAGGCTGCTGACTAGCCGAAGCAGGCCGCTTGAGGGATGACCGAGATGATTACATCATGCAAAAATTAAATAAGCTGGGATCAAAGATAGGAGGAGGAAGACCAGGGAATGTACCAAGAAGATAGGAGTCTTTGTAGACTCCGAGTGAGACACTGGTCAAGGGGTCGATGGTTTTCTTATTGGCAACTGAAGATATGAGGACTCAGGGGAGGTCTGAGACTTCACTTCATAATCTGTCAACTGGTCAATGGTGACTATATTTCCATTATGGGGAAAGGAAATATTACAATGAACCATAGATTGTATAGAAGACATCGCATAGGTGTAGCTATGGCCCAATAGAATGTTGTAATCTAAGGGGACATCAATGACTTATACGTCAACGCAAATAGTCTTTCCTGCAAGAGTAATGAGATAATTGTTGAACATGCCAATGGGCTTGGAGGAGTGGCCATCCCACTCTCGGAGAGTGATAGTGGAAGGGTTCAAATCATATGATCTGAGTTGGTTCCAAACTGAAGAAGACATCACAAAGGTGGATGCCCCCTCATCAATGATACAATGGGAAATGTTGGCATTCTAGATCTTGACAGGGATGCGAAAGGCAATGGAAGCAGGAAGAGGAGGATGTTCTGACCATTCAACATCGAAGATGATCATTCGATCATTTGAAGGATCTACCACACCCATGGCAGATAGTAGAGCTTTTCATTGTGAAGGGTACGACTAGAGGAGTTCCAGCGTTGAGATGGCAGCAAGAGATTGTGCCAAATCATCTACTATACTATATGAATGGGTAACTTTTCCAGAAGAAAAATTTCGGCATAATGGTCCCTTAGGGATCTTGGTATGAACCTCTGCCTTAGGCTGAGGGATCTTCAAAGGACCATTAGTTTTTTAAAGGGGCTCTGTAGAACCTGAAGAATGGGGCTCGGGGGCATACATAGTGGGAGGCTTGTTGTACTGACGAGACCGAGTCTGAAGGTTGAGGTCAATAGTAATACGTTGTTCATAGTTCATCATCAGAATCTGGTAATCAGAGGTACCAGATGGAGGAGGTTGAGTGGCAACTTGACCTTTAGGTGGTTGGGTAGCCGAAATACTTGCTAAGGGAAAGGACTAGTAAACACAACTGGCTGACTAGGCACAACATTGGGAGGGACAGAAGGGGAGGCTTATTGTCCTCATGATGCTTCTTGAGTATCCCATATTTGCCGCATATGTGGTAAAAGAGGAAAATTGTGCATGTAATGACCATAAACACCACAACAAGAACAAGGTTTATTCGTACGAACAAGCTTGTCTTGCTTGGGCTAAGTGCCCTACTATTGGTTAGCGGTGTTAGGTGAATTACCTTAGGGATTAGGTCTAGGATTACAAGGGTCGATTGATTTTGAGTGCCTTTCCTCTTCTTTTTCGAAGTAGGAGGATTAGTCACGCTCTGCTGTGCATACACTTGCCCCTGAGGGGGTGGTGGCTTTTATTGCAGGGGTTGAGAAGGCAAGGGAGGCGAAGGTGCTACTGCTTGAGGAGATGGAGCACTAAGCTAAGGATACAAATAATAAGGAGGTTGGGTAACATTGTGGTAAACATGTTGGGCAAAAGGAGGAGGCATTCCGTATCTTGGATACATGCTATTGGGAGGGGGAAAAGTGCTGGAGGTGTTGGCCCCTCCCTGAGGGAAACCATAGCTCATGGGAGGCTAAGCATATGGATGAGAAAGAGCTCCAATGATACCGTCAGTGTAATGAGATGCCCCCGGTGCATTGGCACCACCAGGTTTGGGAAGATAAGGTAGGATAGTATAAACATAACCTGACTGAGCGTAGATCAAGTCATATTTTAACGCGATCTGGAGAGTATCTTATTCGATTTGATGGAAATGCAATGCGACATATTTTCCTATAGTAGGAAAAAGGGATCTAAGGAACGAGTCCATGTAGATATTTTCTTCGAAGGTAGGGGCTCAAAATAGGCTCTTTCTTCTTTGCCATTCTTGGACATGATCGGATAGGTGGGTCACAGATGATTGACGGAAATAAGTCAAAATTTTAGTACTAGTGTCATAATGAAGGGGAAGCTTGAAATAAGCCAGAAAATCCCAGGCAAGAGTCACAAAGGTGGTATGAGAGGATGAGGACTGATAAACATACCACTTATAAGCTTCGCCAGTAAGCATACGTTGGAACAACTAAAGACGGACAGATTCATTGGTGATGGAGTTAGACGAACACCACATGTGGGAAGATCTAACATGATTTGTAGGATATTTTCCAACAAGACCTTCAAACTTGGGGATGTCGGAAGGGAGCTTGGTTGGCATCGCAGGCCAACCAGCGTCATGGTGTATAGGATCATTGATCAACTAGTTAAAATCAAGAAGACTGAGGCCTGACATATAGGGGAGCAAGGATCATCCGGGGTAGTTCCTATTCTGGTACCACTAGTAGTATTCCCAACGTTAGGGCTGGGGCTACCACCAGCATGACGTCCTGAACCAGACATGGTGAAGGTGACAGGGGGAGAACCTGGGGCAGAACTAGAAGGGTAACCCAATAAACTAGAAGAGGAGTCGGAGTGCAGACTCGGTGGAGGAATGACTTGAATCCTACGTGGAGGAGTAAGTCTTCCTACTGGAAAGTGATGATGAAGGCCAAGAGGTCTCTGGGATAAACACCTTGGGGGTGCAATGATGAAGGCACAAACACAGCACAAAGGGAAGAGAGACCAACAAGGGTAAGGAGGTGCATGATCAACTGATTACAATGTTGAAACAAGGGAAAATAGGTGCAGGATCAATTTATTAAAATGTTAAAGTCTTTTCTCTTCATTGTTAACCAAGCTCTTCTTCACTTAGGGTGTGTGTGTTAAGTGCATAAATTTTAATTTTTAAACCCAGAATTTTGTAGAGAAAAAGAGAAAGTGTGTTGTATAACTGTAAATAAACATGCAGAGAACATTATATGAAACTGAAATAATAAAAAATAAAGAGCTAATTATGCATTAATATAAACCCAAGGAGGTAGGCCTCTCAAGAAGTAGTGTGTAGGTGGGAAAAAATCTAGTCAAAACACAAAAATATCCAATAGATCTAAAGTCGAGAGGGACAATGATCTAAAGGTTAGATCTGTTGGAATTAGGTGCAGAAAAAAAGCAAAAAATAAAAGGAACAATTGTTGTAAATCAGGTGGTGAAAGGCTATAACCTGGAGCAAAGCGGAGGGGACTGTATAGGAAAAACCCAAAAGAAATAAAATGAGGTGTTTTGGATGGATAAATAACCATTTTGAAGTGGATCTGAAGGTAAGGGATCAGATCTGAAAAATGGTTGAACACACTGAAATTTGAGACGACTTGCAACAGCTAAAACTCTTCCACGAAAGGTGGAGGGTACTGAAGCCCTAAGGGGCTAGGTTCCCACTTTGATGAGAAAAATAGAACAATTCCAAGTCCAAAACAGGTAGAGATGGAGGTCAGACAACCCTGAATAGAGGCCCATACAAACCCAGAAAAATCTCAAAAAAATTCCTGCAAAAAATTTAGGTCACAGTTTCTGACGTATTTTCTACAGAAATTGTAGGTTTTGGCCTATTTTCTGCACCCTGGAGGTTTAGGTTATAGGTTTTGGCCCAAAAAGTGTGACCTGCACTTCCAACACTCTCAGGAGTAGGTTTCATAAAAATTTGCCATCTCAACTATTACTAATGCCTGTCACCTGCGCAATAGGTCTGAAAACACACAAAAGTTAGAATTTTCAATGTTTTATGGTTTTATAGGTTAAAAAAACAATCAAGAAAAGAAAAACAAGAATCTGAAGAGAAATCCTATGGTTTGAAGTAGTTTTATATGTATGGATCTGAAAAATGACAGAGGTCGTAATTGTAAACCCTTCTGGAGTCGCCAGTTGTTAATATGAATCTTAATTGCAAGTTTACGAAAAAGGCTCACTTTAGTTGTGCATAAAAAACAACCCTAACAACAAATATGGTTGCCAATATCTTTAGATCTGCAATTAGTTGACAAAAATAAATGCTACAAAATCTAGATCTATGCATTAAAAGACATTAAGCAGTAAATAAAAGAAAAAGTTGCTCCCTGCATTCAATATACAAGACAAGATTGTTTTTAAAAAAAAATTGTATTTTTTGACACGTCAGAAAGGAACATAAAACGATTTTACCAGTCCCCCTCAATGGGATGGGTTCTTTTAAGTCCTCAGCACTTCAGATCTAAAATCTCTCTCTCTTGATGGTGTACAAAACCTAGACAAAAATGGAACTCAAAGGGAGCTCCTAATACAAATGGTAGCAAAATATGATAATGATGGTGGATCAAAGTCAAACCACAAGTATATATCCATAGTGATCTTTAGGCAACAAAGGTAGTGAGTGAATGGAAAAACCCTTCTATTTTTAACAAACTATTGTGTTAGTCTAGATATTTGTGCATAGTTAAAATTTTATTAACCAAATCAAGATCCAACTTTTATGGAATATTTTATTATATTTTTTGGAGGAAAAAAGAATTTGACTTTAGTAACATCCCTTTATTTGTAAATAATCAATAAATAAATGATTATTTTATTATTTTAAGGATGTGGTTGAGTAATAATCAAATAAATAATGATTTATTCATTTATTTATAAATGATTTAGTCAGATTTAATAAGGAATATTATTTAAATAAGGTTTAAATAATTATTCGTAGAAAATAATAAGATAAATAATGATTTATCTAATTAATTTTCCCATTTTGGGTTAAATATGACCAGGAATATTAATTAAATTGTTGTTTAACTAATTATTCCTTGAGAAAAATCAAACAAACGTGGATTTATTTAATATTTCCTCATGGGGTTTCCTCTTTAGACCATAAACAACTTAATAAATGTGGTTTACTAAGTTATTTTTCATAGTGAAAGCAATTTTACTTAGGGTAAAATTGGTCTTACATGGTGTACTTAGGTCCATCTAATAGTAATAGGTTAGATGACCAAAAAATTGTGCAGCAACCAAAATTTTAGAAAATATCCCCAAAAACACATCAAACCATGAAAATAGAAAATAAAAAATGACTTAAATTGAAGATGAAGATCAAAGCTCATACCTGGAGAAAACAGATTAAAAAATGACCTCTTGGATTGCATGTTGTCAGCTCTGCAAGTTCACAGTGAAAAATGGTAAAAAATATCACAAGAAGGTGAAAAGATAAAAAGAGTATTTTTTTTTTACTATTTGCATTATATTATAACCTTTTATAAACCCTAATTAATTTTTTGGCCATATTTTTCGATTTTTTATTATTTTATCTTCAAAAACAGGTTTAATGTTTGCTTCTTGTGTAGCAACAGGTCCTAAAAGTGAAGACGATGAAGAAATGAGTTGTATTTTATTACTTTTTTGGACTCAGTAAAAACACGAAAAAGTCACCCCCTGGAGTCATCTTTCAGCTCTTTTCTCACTCTCAAAAATTGAAAATACTTTTGAAACTCTTGTCATTTTGAACTCGTTAAAGGTTGTGAAACATCATCTTCCCAGTATATGTCTACTCCTTTTTCGGGCTGAGACATATTATTTACGAAAAAATAATACCATAGTTGAACATGGATAAGAGGTTCTCACAGATTTTCTTTTCTACCTTTTCGGATCTGTGAGACTACCTACGAAAGGGGAAATATTGGAGTTTTATTGTCTGCTTCTTTTCAAACTCTCTAAATATGAAAAGACATCGAGTTATTCCTTTATCAGACTCGTTAAAACTAGATAACATTAGATGTTGTCAACATGATGTTACCAAGTTCCTCGTTCCTAGGGCTCATAAAATGTACTAGGATGGATTTTTCCAAAGGACAAACTTACATGACAAGCATATGATATCCCCTTCAAGCTTGTTTCCAAAAAAAATTGAGGTACTCACCAGAAATGGTGGGGGAAAATGGAACCAGTTATCAGTTGTGTTGGAAGTATGTCACTCTTGAACATGACAATTTTCTACAGTCTGTGTCGGGTTGGGGACATCCCATATTCATCATTTTTCCTCCATGGGTTTGGATTATCCATTTTGACCTCTCATCTTCTCTTTTCCTCATGACCATGACCTCAGATCCCTTGATGTAAAATACTTCCAAATTCCATACTTGTGTCGCTAATATGTTCAAGAGAAGTTCCTTCTGTAGTTTTCAACCCTTGATCCTCTCTCCAATCCTAATTCACTATCATCTTATTCCTCTGTCTCATGTCGATGATGTGGGAAACATTACGACCCTCCTTCGACTGGTTACTTCCTATCAACTTCAATTCATTATACAGGATGATGACCTAGAGACTCCCTTTTGGTACCTTAGAACTTGCATGCCTCAATGGCGAGTTCTTCGCATGGGACGACAGGTTCTCATCGTTGGACTTCGATCGAGTGATTTCACGGGTGTTCAACTTCAGCTCCTTGTTCACATTTCATGGATTGTACTAGTAGTACCTTGAGAACCATTTTCATTACTGGTGGTATCTCTCACACCTGGTAACAACTTTCACCATTGGTTGGTAATCAAGTGAATTTATTGCATGTTCGACTTCAACTCTTCATTCACATGCTCGAATTTGTACTTGTTCAAGTCGAGACGGAGCACAAGACCTTGGGGTTTTTCTGCTGAAATCTAGGCCACAGGAAGATCTAATTTATCATGACTATATGCATGACTCTTCTGATTGAATGGTTGCGACCACGCCTGAGTCTATTTGATGATCCTTCTCTTTGGATTGTTGCGTTTATACCTTGGATCTTATTACATGTTCTCTATTATGGATGGTTGTACCCATACCACATATTCATGTATCATAGATATTAGATATACATGATCTTGCAGGTCTTTCGATGGCAGAAATTTGGTTTGGGAATTTTCTCGTAAAGCATTTCACCCCTCCCTCTCTATCGGACTACATGCTTTAGGGGGCATCTATCACACAAAACTTTGTCACCGTCCTTACAATCCCCATCTTGAACATTGGAGGACCTTTTCAATGACCCCTGTGTACTATTATACATTTCCATAAATGTCATTGCACTCCTTCACATGTCAGGAACATGATCTCTGTTGACCATTCCTTAAGCAGACCCTCATAAACCTATGCTTTTGGGTCGATGCTGGTAGGTAGTTATGTCTTCGCGTATATGAAAAAATTAACACTAAGACTCACGTCAAATGATGCTCTGTCTCAAAAGGGCACCTGCACCAAGCTCCTTTGGGAAAGTTTATAAAAATAGAAACGGAGCTTCGATGGTTTAACAACTTCATGAGATGAGTCATGGTTGTTTGTTTGACTAGATCAAGTCAAGTTTCTCCCTTTGGCCTATTATTTCCTACAAATTTGAAACTCCCTAAAGGGGCTGATCCAGGTGGATATTGGTGGCCACCCACCTATTCCACTTGGGACCCCACCATTGTCTCTTTCAGTTTTTCAATTTCGGAATAACTTACTATTTTTAGCAGTTTTTCGGGTCCTAAACTTCTGGAGCCGTTTTGAGGCCCTAAATGACATTTTTTGGGCATCGCACCTCCAGCGAATATCATTCCAATCCGGAATGATATTCGTGGAAAAAGTTGTAGTCCTCGGATAGATCTTTCTAATGATGTATCATGAGCATCAAATGGAGATAGTATGCCAAAGTTATGTCCCTGGGAAGTTGAAACACCAATTTACCCAAACGGGGCCCATAGTTTTGAAGCTTCATCTCCTAGGGTTAGGTTTTTGGATGTTTAAGCTTCTCCATTGTTTCTCAATAATAAATAGGCCCTCGAGCCTCATTGGGGCCTATTTATTATTAAGAAACAATGGAGAACCCTAGACATCCAAAAACCTAACCCTAGGAGATGAAGCGCCAAAACTATGGGCCCAGTTTGGGTAAATTGGTGTTTCAACTTCCCAGGGATGTAACTTTGGCATACTATCTTCGTTTGATGCTCATGATACATCGTTAGAAAGCTCTATCCGAGGACTACAACTTTTGCCATGAATATCATTTCGGAATGGAATGATGTCATTTTGGAACAGAATGATATTTTCTGGAGGCGCGATGCCCAAAAAACGTCGTTTAGGGCCTCAAAATGACTCCGGAAGTTCAGGACCCGAAAAACTGCTAAAAATAGTAAGTTATGCAGAAACTAAAAAAAATAAAGAGACAATGGTGGGGGCCCAAGTGGAATAGGTGGGTGGCCACCAATATCCACCTGGATTAGGGACAGACCTCTCCTCCACCTTATGTGGATCCCAAACCTCCTCCTCGTCTCCTATGAATTCTTCTTCCTCACATTGATTCAACTAGATGAATAGTCATTAGTTATAACTGGTGTGTTGAAGGGAGTAGAGAAGAGCCCATTGTTATGAGAGAGAGTTTAATCCCACTGCCTCATTGAGCCGAACGATGAGTGAATGCTTGAGACGTGCCCAAATTAACTCGTCCAAGGAGATCTACAATGTCAAGGCATAGGTTGTAAACTTCTTTTTCATATATCAATATTACATGATTGGTTTTTGGTTCATACTTTGTTTCCATTTATATTCGAAGTGTCTAACTCTCCTTGACTAGTTAGATAGTTGTAGAGGAATGTGTATGTTTGTGTGTTGTCAAATTTTGTTTGTGTTAGTTCCCTGTAATCAGCAAGATTGGAAAAATTCCAATCGCAGGGAGAAAAATCGTTTCAACCACTTTGGGATTCTAGGATCTAGCTCTCCTGAATCCAGAGAGGGATCTCTCCAATAAGTGCAAATATGGATTTGTCTTTGAAGTCTTGGGTAATGATATTAGGCTAGTTATGAAATTCGAGGGTTTGTTTTGTCTTTTAGATGGTTGAGCATGATTACTGTTTGAGGTGGAAAGTTCTAAATGAAAATATTTTCAAAGGTGTAAAGTTTCAAGCATATAGAACAATCTTTGGCCAGGAAAATAGATAATTACAGGTTTTAGTCCATTGGGCTATGGAGTCATAATAGGGTTTAATTGAAACAACAAGAGGCAAGAGTGGTCCATAGGGCAAGTCATCTATGTCTAAGGGTCTCTTTAAGGTTTGATTTATGAAATGAAATGATACAACAAGAAGGGAAATTTAAACAAATGAAGAACAAAGGGCAGCCCAAGATCTGGTAAGTACTTTTAAACTAGCCAGCTTTTGACATACACTTAAGAAAGACATAAAAGAAAACTAGGATCTGGTAAGTAATTTTAAACTAACCAGCCTTTGATACACTTTCAATAGAAAACATTTTTAAAACAAAGGGGAACATGAAGGCAACTATTGGAGTAGAAACTAGCGGGCCGGGCTCACCACAAATCCTCTCCTAGCTCTGCTTTACTTGGTTACTTTCAATACAAACATAAAGATAACACAGAATGCCCTAAGATTTGGTAAGTACTTCTAAACTAGCTAGCTTTTAACACATTCCAAGGGAAACATTTAGACAGTCTTTGGGGATAAAACTAGGACCAAGGCACACCATATCTTCCTTAGTTAATCTCTACTTAACTAATACTAAACATAACATTCAAGAATAATAATCAGCTAAGGCAATAAGACGAGGGAACACCAACATTCCTATGCTTAAACTAAATTAAATTATTCCTAAATAACACAGATTGGAAGAAAACATGTAAATAAAGGTTTTTAGTCAGAGAAGGGTACTGATATATAGTAGGTCCTAACTCTCTGCATGCTGTTATTTATAAGAGAAGATGAAACACAATGAAAACATAAACAAAATAACAAGTTACAATGAGAAAAACATCACTGTCAACATAGACCAGGATCCCATAAATTAGCTTGTATTGATGCTCCAAACCAGTTACAGCTTTAAGTCCAAGGCTTTAGTTTAGCAATCCTCTACACATCTCAGCCTAACTTATCTATCACAAGCAGAGCCCCAAGAGCCAGTGAACACTATTTACAGATAGAAGTCTCAAGCTCAATTAAATTTCAATGTTCAACAACTACATCAACCAACATTTTCTCATCTTCTACAACAGTATTTATAGAAGAATGAGGAGGTGAGATCTGATAAAAGGTCCCTCAGGACAATTAATACAGAGTGATGACTTCTCGTCCTTCGAGGGGCTCGATGAAGAATTTTAGGGGTGTTTTACTGTATTAATTGATTTACATAGATGAATTAAGCTCGATGGGAGCTTTTGTTGACCTTTGAGGTTCCATGTGATGTCAAAGTAACTCTGCTGATATTTGGTCATTAAGTTTTTTTCATTAATTTACTCTGGCTGCGTTGTGAGACATATATCTGATGAACCTTTATGATTTTCTCCTTTAACTGCATTTTAATCAGGGATTAGGCTTTTGATAAACCATCTTAGACGTAATCCCCGAAGATCTGTCTTCAACCTTCTGTTCTGGTGTACTCTTGTATTCTTCAGTGATACTCTTTGACTGTGCTCGATTCATTGTGTTTTTGCTGGTGTGAAGGGTTGCGCAGGGGTAATATGGCATTAATGCCTCATGAATCGTTGATGAAATGTGGAGCTTAAAACCCTGCGAATGATTCTCTTTAATGGATCAAAGGTAGGAGGATCATCACCCTCTGTTTCTGAATTTTCTTCAGACATAGCGAAAAAACCATTAAACCCTGCAAAATACGAACAAATGTTATAAAATCCTGCATGTATAGGTCTACTACTTCAGAAGGCATGTGGAGGGGGCATGGCCGTTGGATGGCATCATCCAACGGTCGAGATTAATAAGAGGAATTCGAAGGGAAGGCGGAAGAAGAATTTGAATCGGAGCCATCGATCGCGTAGAGATCAAGGGTCAGGAGCGGAGGTGAATAAATAATGTAAAGGGGTCACATTATTCAAAAAAATAAAAACATAAAATTTTTTAAAACCTTTGTTTTGGCAAAAAATGGTTGAAGATCAAGTTCGGGGTTCGGGACAAACGTGGGACGTCGGATGAGATTGGCCCACGTGATCAACGACGGAGAACAGGTGCCACTAAACCTTATAAAACGTGCCCAGACATCAAACCTTTAATTAAACCATGCTGAATAAAGTTCTCAGATCCGGATTTACTGACTGGACGAGGAACCAACGAAGAGTCGCCCGAATTAAATTCACCACGTGGATGTTGATGTGGCGCTGGGGGCCATCGGCGATGGAGTGTGGGCCGTTGATCTACAAATCAGATCGACAATGGAAATGCTTTTAAGGACCGCGCCGTACCTGTGGTTATTGAACAGGCATCTTCAGCGAGCGATCACCATCCGATGAGCAGCCTCAGATCGGACGGTGGACGTCAATATCGCGTCGGGTCCATGGCCAATGTTTACTGCGCGATGAGGGTGGTATTTTAAAATGGGCCCAAGACATGTGTCTGTTGGTGTATGGAATCACTGCGAAATGGAAAAAGCCGCCCCCCTCTCAAAATTGGTGTGATGAAATCCACTTGTTTTGCAACAGTAAGTGGCTGGTGGGGACCACCGGGGCGATGGATTACGCATCATCGATTTGCAGATCAGATCGATGGTGGAGAGAGATTAGAACCTTATACCAGCGGAAAACTATAGAATATAATAAAAATTACAAATTTATATAAATGAAGGTTTAAAATATTATTTTACAATGCGGCTTGGCGCCCGACTGCGGGGCCTTTGGGTGTATAGAGGATAAGATGACAGAGGGTTTATGGAGGAAAGGGCTAATTGCAATTAGGCGATGCGATAAGCACTTGGAAGGCTGGCGCTCGGTTCTAGCACCACGATGCATGGAGGGGAAGGGTTAAAGACTTAGCCCAAGGGGGCTTAAGTCTATAATATATAAAAAATATAATTTTTATAGATTTTCAATGATTTTCAAAGGAATTTGAGGGTTTCAATAAGGCAAGAGAGGGTCTTAAACCTTATCAAAGGGATTTTTGATAAAGGGAAGGGGAAAATATGAAAATGAAGGATTTAATAGGGAATGAAAGGGTTAAGATGAGGTTAGTTTTGGACGAAGGGAAAGGGGAAAATGGAGTTTGCAGCAGTATTATTTCTTGGGAATCAGCAGGATTTCTGAATATAAAATAGGAACAACAGTGAAGATTTGGATAGAGGCATGAGGCCTTCAAGAGTCTTCAAGAGCCAACACTTTTTAGCAATAAAATTTGTTCCTTGCAGGCTCCAAAAATTTTTAGCCACCTTTTGCTATAACAAATTTTATAGGTGGCTAACAGTGGCTCGACTTGGGGATGGTGCCTTCTTGAAGGCATCAAGAACTTCAGACTTGCATTCTCTAGGAGGCTGACCTATGCCACATCCATTGTGTTCTCTGGGAGGCTGACCTGTGCCTCATCCATTTGGTTTCCCTTCCTTTGCTGGGATTATCTTGCTCTAAAAACATATTAGAAACCATAAAAACAAGGGATCTTTCATCTAAAAGCTTTCTACCTACCCAATCCTACAGATCTAACATTTTTTCTTCTTTAGAGTGCACTTGGATTGGAAAACTCTTTTACAACATTTTATTCTTTTGAAATCAGGAAATCTAATCTATTTCTACTCCTTATTTCTCCCTGAACTTAGATTAAACAGTTGAGTTCAGATGCTTCTCTACCCAATCTACTAATCTATTAGGATTAAACAGTCTAACAGATTTTTATTTCTCTAATTTCTAAAATAGAAATTTAAAAGCATACAAGTTAGGATTAAATAGTCTAACTTGAAGTTGCTCTATAGCATAGAAACAAGCTGCACATAGAAATTATTTTGCACAAAATTTAAAACAAAATGGAAGGTTTGAGATCTGAAATTTCACAGCACTTCCTTCATTCTCTTACAACTTTGTTTTGACTTTTGTTTGAGCAGTTGCTTCTTTGTTCTCTGGTTCAGATTTTGAGCTAATTAGAACCAGATTTACATCTTTTTGACTCAGAAAATAAAACATATTTAAGTCATATCTCTTTGTAAACTTAGGTTCATATTTTGAGCATGTTTGAACCTTTAATTTCTATCCTAATCTATCTACTGATAAGCCAAGATTAAACAATTTGGAAAATCAAATTCACTATCCTATCAGTAGAAAATTTAAAACTAATTAGTCAAGATTAGGTTGTTTGACTAACTAGAAGTGTGTTCTTTAGGAGTGGCTTTTCATCTTGAACACTTTCAGATTTGTTTCTCTGTTTTGGTATGGGGCTATACCTTTCTTGTTTTCATAATAGTCCCTCTTTTCTTTCTTTCTTTGTTTTCATATTTTTGATTTTTATAACTTTGAATGCAATGGTGGATGAGATATTTATAATGAGAAAAAAATATAAAAAGGATTTGAGAACATAACATGGATCAAGAGAAGTAATGCTTAAGCATCCTGCCATTGACAGGACCCCCAAACAATTCTTCTCCATTCAACTCCTGCAAGAAGAATGCATTGTTGCCAGCAGCTGAATGAATAGAGTAAGGTCCAAGCCATAAGTTGTCAAATTTTCCATGCTTTCCCTTGTCTTCCCTCCTTGAGTCCCACTTTAAAACTTTGTCCCAAATTTTGAAAATGCTAGCCTTTGTTCTTCTGTCAAAAATCTTTTTGATGTTGATCTGCTTCTGCAATGCTCTGTTATAAACCTCCTCTCTGGTTTGTTGAAGATGAATGGTCTGATTTATTCTTGTGATCATGTCATTATCTTTAGTTTGCAACTCTTGAATCAACTTCATCACTGGTACACCAAGGCTATTTGGAAAAATTGCATCAGTACCATACACAAGCTGAAAAGGTGACATGCCAATAGATTTCTTCAATGTCAATCTGTCCGCCCAAAGTGCATGAACAAGATTTGTGTGCCAAGAATTCTTGTTATCCTCCAACAGTTTCTTGATTATGTTCACTAAACTCTTGTTTTAGGATTCTGCAAGTCCATTACCTTGAGGGTAATAGGCCGTGGAATGCCCCAATGTTATCTGATATTTGTGATAGAATTCAACCATCTTCTTTGATCCAAATGCTGCTGCATTATCAGTGATGATCTTTGTAGGACAGCCAAATCTGGAGAGAATGTTAATCTCCATGAATTTTATAATAATTGAATCATTGGCCTACCTACAAGGAATGGCTTCTATCCATTTAGTGAAATAGTCTGTGGCAGTGAGAATCCATCTATGCTGGGTAGAAGATGGTGGATGGATTTATCCTATGAAGTCAAGTCCCCACTGTTGAAATGGGGCTTCAACAGTGATTGGATGCAGAGGCAGGGGTAGCAGTTTTCTTTTTCCTTCAAAAATTTGACATTTATGACAGGTAATGATCATCTTGTGTATATCAGGAAAAATACTAGGCCAATAGAAGCCAACCCTCAAAATTTTGTTGCCTGTTGTCTTCCAGTATAAATGACCTCCACACTCTCCTTCATGGAACTCGTTCTTAACCTTCTCTGCATCAAACTTAGGCAAACATTTAAGCAATATACCACTTGAATTTTTCCAATAAAGACATTTATCTATAATGCAATAGTTTACAGCTTTTAACTTTAGGAATCTTACCTTTGTCTTTGTCAAACCAGGAGGTGTATTCAAATTAAGCAAAACATAAATAATATCAGCATACCAAGGAGAGTTCATAAAATGGTCTTCAACAATAGGAGTTGAGAATCCTTCTTGGTCATCCAAAGCATCAATCATATTAATATCAAGAACTTTAAAATTGGAATCAGCCATTAATCTAGCTAGAACTTGGCCTTTGATGAGTTTAGTGGGTTTTATCTTTAAATCATATTCAAGAATAACAACAATCCACTTACCTCTCTTATCATCAGGTTCCTATGTTATATTTTCTTTAACAACTAAGTTTGGGACAAAGGCAATGATGTGTGAGTGAAGGATGTACACTCTGAAGTCTTTCAAAGCTTTAACCAAAGCAAAAGCTTGCTTCTCCATAATGTTATAATTCATAGGGGCATCCCTCAATGCCTTACTAAAGAATGAAATAGGCTGCTCTTGTCCTTGTGGATTTTTCTATAAAAGGACAACATCTATGGTATGCTTTGATGCAAATGAAAAAATATAAAAATCTTTTGAAAAATAAGGACTTATAAGAACCGATGTTTTGGTTAATGCTTGTTTCACCAGTTCAAAAGACTTCTTTGCTTCCAAGGTCAATTTTACCCCTTTCTCCTTCTTTAACATGTTTGTGATATTCCTAAGGAGCTCAGCCAAGTTGGGGATGAACCTTCTCAAAAATTTTAATCTTTCCAATGAAAGATTGCAACTCCTTGATGTTTCGAGGATGAGAGATTTGCAATATGGCCTCAATCCTCTTTGGATCTATCTTAATACCCTCTTCTGAAATAATGTGCCCAAGAATTTTACCTTCTTGGAGATCGAATAGTGTCTTCTTAGGGTTTAAGGATATCCCAAACTTTCTGCATTTCTTGAAAACATTTCTTAAATGTTCTAAGTGCTCTTCATCTATTTTTGAAAACACAGTGACATCATCAAGGTATATAATGATGAAGTAGCCCAATTCTTTCGAGAATACTATGTCCATGGCTCTTTGAAAAGTTGCTCCAGCATTCATTAGACCAAAAGGAATTTTCACATACATGAAAGTGCCCCATGGTGTAGTAAAGGTTGTCTTTAATTGATCAGCAGGGTGAACTAAAATCTGATTGTACCCTGAGTAGCCATCAAGCAAAGAAATTCTTCTAGACCCTACCACCTTTTGTAAAATATGATCCATCTTAGGTAAAGGGTAGTTGTCTTTTAATGAAGCTTTTTTTAAGTCTCTAAAGTCTATACAAAGCCTGATATCTCCAGTTTTATTCCTAACTGACACCAGATTAGACACCCACTAAGAATATCTAATAGGGACAATAATACCAGCATTGTACATTTTCATGATCTCCTTCTGAACCAAAGGCAACTGAACAAGGTTTATTCTGCGCAGTTTCTGCTTGAATGGTTTTTGGTTTTCTTTGAGAGGGATTTTGTGTTGTATTATTTCAGTGTCATAGGATTTAAGATCTTCGTAACTCCATGCAAAAACATCAGAAAATTCTTTAAAAAGCTATATGTATTTAAGTTTAATGTGAGCTGGCAAAGTTTTAGACAGTTTAATCATATTCAGTTTAAGTTCACTGCCTATATTGCACTCTTCCGCTTCAGCATCTACAGGTTCCAGTTTTGTCTTTTTGGCCACATCGTTAAAATCAAACAACTCTTCTAAAGGTGCCAGACCCTTTGGCAAACTTTCATCTTCAGAGTGCAGAGTTTCTAACTCCTCTGTCTCTAACTCTGCATTCAATCCTATTTTGTTTTTTATTTTGCTAGTCAGAAGATTAAGATTGACAAGCTCAGGAGAGGGCTCTTCTTCACCAATAAAATTTTCTTCACTGCAGTCTGTCTCATAGTCTGAGTCCGAACTGTTTAGTTCGAAATCATTTCTGAACTGCATGAATTCTTATATCTATTTGTCTCCATCAAACACCTGCCAATACTTTTTGTTATCAGGCATGGCTGGTCTGAATTTAATATAAGTTGTGCAGTCTTTGGTTTCATATGGCGCTAAACATGTTCTAGCTGCAAAGGATAAATTGTGGCCGGAAATATTTCTTTTTCTTGGGACAAAAATTAGTTTGGACTCCTTGAATGTTTTCAAAAGGTCCATGACATCGTTTCGGTAGGCCCTAAGTCTAGAATTATTTGAGTTATACTCCCCATTGACTTGCCTAATGACTAACTCTAAATCCCCATACACATTGATTCTTCTGGCTCCTAACCTTTTCAACAAACGTAAGCCTAAGAGAAGGGATTCATATTCCGCTATGTTGTTCGAACACTGAAAGTTTAATTTACAGGAAACGCATTCCGTGTGGTTGTTTTCAGTGTTGCGAATCCAGACACCTGCTCTAGCGCTAGTTCTAGTGCATGACCCGTCAAAATACATACTCCATAGAGGATTGTTTTTAGTTTCATCTGTTTGGTGGTTGTCCTCTTCAACTAACGTGCTTTCCGACTGTTGTTGAATCTCAACACTTAGTTGTATTTGTTTTAACTCCTCAAGTATTTCGCTATGTTGAGGGTTGATTTCTTGATTGTCAAGGTTTAAGAGCAATGGATGAATGACTTGTATCTCAAGACCTATGTTTGGTTTGCTAACATTCACAGGTTCAGCAAACTGTTCTGACACTTCTGCGTTGTGATCCTCTTCCTCCCTATCGGCCATTAATCCTGCTAAAGTGACTTGTTGACTAAATGTTTCATCATTAAACATAATAAAAGAATCAAGGCCTGTATTTACAGAATACAGAGGAGAGTTTTGTGGTCTGTCTTGACTTGTAACTATGTATTGCATATGGGATTCCCTGTAAAGTCTTCTAGTCTAATTGAAAACAGGGATAGTCGCATAGGTCATGTCCATTTTCATAGTCCCTTGTAACTTAGCCCCCAAAGATATTGATACTAGCATTCCATATTTTGGGGGCACATCAGCCACAAAAATATCCATGACCAAGCATTTGGATGGAATTTGGGCTAAGTTAACGCAGAGATATTTGATTAATCCTAAACATTTTACTTTGCTTGAGTCAAAGAAGTAAAGATCTTTGTAAGGTCTGGTGATTTCTAGACCCAGGATCTCCATTACAACTTTTGGCATTAAATTATGAGAAGCCCCAGAATCATGCATAACATTGTGTAAAATTTTGTCATGAACGTTTAAACTCACATAAAAGGGAGGAATGGGTCCCTCTTGAAATCTACCTTCAATCTTAGGACCAAAAATAAGCTTGGGCTGGTCATCATTAAGATTGATTGTATCCTCATTTTCATCTATATTTAAAGCCTTAAAAATTTGGGTCCTATATATATTTTGGGCAGCTAACTTAGTGAGGGGAACAAAGATTTTAATTTTGGAAATTTCCTGCTCTGGGCTGAAAGGAATTTGACTCTTTAAAGTGCTGGTCTCAGCCTTATTAGCTGTCACTCTATCAGCAATATCAGCTTGCTGATTTGTCCTATTTACATATGACAAAATGGTTTTAACAGGAGTACTAGCTGATATGTTAGTACTACTAATGTCTACACTCTATTTTCCATTGTTTTGAGTGCCTTTCTCTTTACCATTATCAGAATTTACAACGACTGTTTTATCCTTTTGTTTGAAAATTTTAGGCTTGGTTGCAGTGTTGTTTTGTGAAGATTTGTCAGAGGTTTTGGTGTGGGGAGTTTGTTGACTGGTTTTGCTTCTAAGGTCATATTCTCTTTGAGGCTCTATGATGACATTTGCAATGTCTTGATAGTAATTTTCATCATCATCTCTTTTGTCATCGTAAGGTGTGTATAGACCTTGTTTCCTATCATAATGAATCTAAAAGTCATCATTATCTACCCCCATCATGTTGATATCATCTTCCTCTGTTATCTCATCTGTTTCCTCAATCTCACTTACATATTTTTGATGAAAGGGAGGAGTTATCTATTGATCATCTTCCCTAGGTCTGTTTGGAGGTTGGTTCCTTCTAAAATTTTGGTTTTTATTTTGAGGAGCAGTTTGGTTTTGGCTTACTTGTGCTCTCTTAATTATGCTCATCTCTTTCATCATTTCTTCCATCATTTTCTCCATCTTTGAGCTAGAAGTAGAAGGTGTGGATTCCTCTCTAAAATATACTCTCTTTTCATTTTTCATTCTTGCTCTCTTCTCCATCAAGTTGACTTCCACAGAAAGAGCACCCTTTTGCATCTCTTCAAGAGTTGCAGGATCTATTTCTCTGAGCTGATAGGCCATCTCAGGGTTGAACCCTTCAGGAAAATTGTTTAAAGCTAAGCCTTGTGGAGGTTTTAGCTATGGGGAAAGTGCATTATATACACTGTTGAATCTGGTACAATAAGCTTGTACACTTTCCCCCGTGTTTCTATGGAGGTTCTTGTAGTCAGAAAGGACTTGGAGAGGATTCTTCTGCACTTCACATTTGTTTAAGAATGTTTGATGGAAGGCTTGGAGATCATTGATACTATGGGGGTTTAAGCCTTTGAACCATTTTCTTACTGCTCCCCCTAAGCTCTGAGCAAATAATCTAAGCTTGATAGAATCATCATCAATTTCATTTCTGTCAAAGTAGTCATTCATCTTATCCACATGTTGTGATGCAGTTGTAGCATTGCTAGCATCATATAATGGAATTTTGGACTGATAGTCCTGTGGAATATTGACTAATGGTACAGGAAGGACTAAGGGAGCATACCATGCTACCATGATATGTGGTGGGGGCGGATTCACAAGGGGTGGATTAACAAAAGGGAAAGTGGGCTGAAATGGGGTGGTTTGAATAGTGGATGGACTAGGAGTAGATTGCTGAGCTGATCTTGGGTGAGAGACACCTAGGTTGTGAAGGAAATGTAAATCAGGAGGTGTTGTTTCTCTGATACCAGGATTTTCACTTATTTCAAGAGATGAAAGTGAAGACTCAGAATCTAACTGATCTAAATCAACAAGAGATGTAGTTCTAAAGGGATTTTCCAAATCAACTTGTGATTGTTGTAGAGTTGAAAGATTTTCAGGGACTGAATTAACTCTCAAGGGTGATCTGAAAACAATTGAAAATTTAGTCCTAGGAGACTTCCTAAGGATACTTTCTAGGTTATAAACTATCTCAGGTGGATCAGGGTCAGGATGGGCTCTAGTGTGACTCTTTCTAAGAGCAACTATGTTGTGTTTTAGACCCAACTTTAAACAAGAAAAGTTCAACCAGATATGACAGTCTTTTGGAGGTCAACTGATCTATTTCATAAATACATATCCTACTGTCCTCTAACTGAGTTTTCAACAATGTTATAATGACAAGGGTTCTTCCCAGTGGAGTCTTAAGGTCTGTTAAGGATTTTGGAGTCTCCAAGTGGAAGTTTTTAGCTCTTTTTTAGAGGTAAAAGGTTTTATGGTCCACCACCATGTTTATTGAATACCAACATGAAATATTTTTGGTTTTCTGAGTTATTTTTCAGTTGTGTGGCTTCTAAGAATATCCTAACTCTGTTTCACAACTTAGCTACGGTTATGAGACAAAGACAGTCTACTCTTATGGCTAAGCTAGATGATTTTTCAAGGTTAGATAAAGTCTTATGAAAATCCTAGGGTTTTCCTAGTTTTTCACTGATTCAAACAAGTTTTATCATGATTACCATTCTTTGGTAGTGCTTGAAAAGGCTACTTTTTACTCACAAGGTTTTATTTATTTTAAGGGAAGTTTCCCCAGCAGAGTCGCCAAAAATGTTAGTTCCATGTAATCAGCAAGATTGGAAAACGTACGATCGTAGGGAGAAACATCGTTTCAACCACTTTGGGATTCTAGGATCTAGCCCTCCTGAATCTGGAGAGGGATATCTCCAATAAGTGCAAAGATGGATTTTTATTTGAAGTCTTGGGTAATGATATTAGGCTAGTTATGAAAGTCGAGGGTTTTTTTTGTTTTTTGGATGGTTGAGCATGATTATTGTTTGAGGTGGAAAGTTCTAAATGCCAAGAGTTTCAAAGGTGTGAAGTTGCAAGCATATAGAACAAGCTTTGGCCAGGAAGATAGATAATTGCATGTTTTAGTACATTGGGATATGGAGTCATAATAGGGTTTAATTGAAACAAAAAGAGGGAAGAGTGGTCCATAGGGCAAGACATCTATGTCTAAGGGTCTCTTTAAGGTTTGATTTATGAAATGAAATGATACAACAAGAAGGGAAATTTAAACAGATGAAGAACAAAGGGCAGCCCAAGATCTGGTAAGTACTTTTAAACTAGCCAGCTTTTGACATACACTTAAGAAAGACATAAAAGAAAACTAGGATCTGGTAAGTACTTTTAAGCTAGCTAGCCTTTGATACACTTTCAATAGAAAACATTTTTAAAACAAAGGAGAACTTGAAGGCAACTGTTGGAGTAGAAACTAGCGGGTCGGGCTCACCACAAATCATCTCCTAGCTCTGCTTTACTTGGTTACTTTCAAGAAAAACATAAAGATAACACAGAATGACCTAAGATCTGGTAAGTACTTCTAAACTAGCCAGCTTTTAACACATTCCAAGGGAAACATTCAAACAATCTTTGGGGATAAAACTAGGACCAGGACACACCATATCTTCCTTAGTTCATCTCTACTTAACTAATACTTAACATAAAATTCAAGAATAATATTTAGCTAAGGAAATAAGACGAGGGAACGCCAACATTCCTAGGCTTAAACTGAATTAAATTATTGCTAAATAACATAGATTGGAAGAAAACATGTAAACAAATATTTTTAGTCAGAGAAGGGTACTGATATACAATAGGTTCTAACTCTATGCATGTTGTTCTTTATAAGAGAAGATGAAACACAGTGAAATAGAAACAAAATAACAAGTTACAATGAGAAAAATATCATCGTCAACATAGACCAGGATCCCATAAATCAGCTTGTATTGATGCTCCAAACCAGTTACAGCTTTAATTCCAAGGCTTTAGCTTAGCAATCCTCTACACATATCACCCTAACTTATCTATCACAAGAAGATCTCCAAGATCCAGTGAAAACTATTTACAGATAGAAGTCTCAAGCTCAATTACATTTCAATGTTGATCAATCACATCAACCAACATTTTCTCATCTTCTATAACAGTATTTATAGAAGAATGAGGAGGTGAGATCTGATAAAGGGTCTCTCAGGACAATTAATATAGAGTGATGACTTCTTGGCCTTTGAGGGGATCGATGAAGAAGTTTACGGGTGTTTTACTGTATTAATTGATTTACATTTATGAATTAAGCTTCGTGGGAGCGTTTTTTGACCTTTTAGGCTCTGTGTGATGTCAAAGTAACTCTTCTGATATTTGGTCATTAAGTTTGTTTGTAGAATTTACTCTGGCTGCGTTGTGAAACAGATATATGATGAACCTTTATGATTTTCTCCTTTAACTGCATTTTAATTGGGAATTAGGCTTTTGATAAACCATCTTAGACGTAATCCCTAAATATCCGTCTTCAACCTTTTGTTCTGGTGTACTCTTGTCTTCTTCAGCGATACTCTCCGACTGTGCTCGATTCATTGTGTTTTTTTCTAGTGTGCAGGGCTACGTAGGGGTAGTATGGCATCAATGCCTCATGAATCATTGATGAAACGTGGAGCTTAAAACCCTGCGAACGATTCTCTTTAATGGATCAAAGGCAGGAGGATCGTCACCCTCTGCCTTTGAATTTTCTTCAGACATAGCGAAAAAACCATTAAACCCTGTAAAATATGAAAAAATGTTATAAAATCCTGCATGTATAGGTCTACTGTTTCAGAAGGCATGTGGAGGGAGCATGGGCATTGGATGGCATCATCCAACGGTCGAGATTGATTAGAGGAATTCGAAGGGAAGGCGGAAGAAGAATTTGAATCAGATTCGTCGATCGTGCAGAGATTCATGGTCAGGAGCGGAGGTGAATAAATAATGTGAAGGGGTCACATTATTCGAAAAAATAAAAATGGAAAAAGGTTTAAAACTTTTTTTTTGGCGAAAAATGATCGAAGATCAAGTTCGGGGTTCGGGACAAATGTGGGCCATCGGATGAGACCGGCCCATGTGATCAACAACGGAGAACAAGTGCCAATAAAACTTATAAAAAATGCTTGAACATCAAACCTTTAATTAAACCATGATGAATAAAGTTCCCGGGTCCGGATTTGCTGACTAGACGAGGAACCAATGAAGAGCCGCCCGAATTAAATTCGCCATGTGGACGCTGATGTGGTGCTGGGGGCCATCGGTGATGGAGTGTGGGCTGTCGATCTACAAATCATATCGACGGTGGAAATTCTTTTAAGGACCGCGCCGTACCTGTGCTTATTGAACGGGCATCTTCAGCGAGCGATCACCGTCCGATGAGTGGCCTCAGATCAGACGGTGGACTTCAATATCGCACCGGGTCCATGTCCGATCTTTACCGCGCAATGAGAGTGGTATTTAAAAATGGGCCCAAGACACGTGTTAGCCGGTGTATGGAATCACTGCGAAATAGAAAAAAATTTCCGCCTCTCAAAAGAGGTGTGATGAAATCCTCTTGGTTTTGCAATAGTAAGTGATTTTCGGGGACCACCGGGGCGATGGATTGCATGCCGTCGATCTGCAGATCAGATCGACAGTGGAGAGCGATTAGAACCTTGTACCAACAGAAAAATATAGAATATAATAAAAACAAATAAATTTATATAAATGAAGGTTTAAAATATTATTTTACAATGCGGCTTGGTGCCCGACTGCGGGGCCTTTGGGTGTATAGAGGATAATATGACTGGGGGTTTATGGAGGAAAGGGCTAATCGCAATCGGGTGATGCGATAAGCGCTTGGAAGGCTAGCGCTCGGTTCTAGCACCAAGACGCATGGAGGGGAAGGGTTAAAGAGTTAGCCCAAGGGGGCTTAAGTCTATAATATATAAAAAAATATAATTTTTATAGATTTTCAATGATTTTTAAAGGAATTTGAGGGTTTCGATAAGGCAAGAGAGGGTCTTAAACCTTATCAAAGGGATTTTTGATAAAGGGAAGGGGAAAATATGAAAATTAAGGATTTAATAGGGAATGAAAGGGTCGAGATGAGGTTAGTTTTGGATGAAGGGAAAGGGTAAAAAGGAGTTTGCAGCAGTATTCTTTCTTGGGAATCATCAGCATTTCTAAATATAAAATAGGAATAGCAGTGAATATTTGGGCAGAGGCATGAGGCCTTCAAGAGTCTTCAAGAGCCAACACTTTTTAGCAATAAAAATTTTTCCTTGAAGGCTCCAAAAATTTTTAGCCACCTTTTGCTATAACAAATTTTATAGGTGGGTAACAATTTGATCTTTCTTTAGGTTCATGGACATCATCACCAATGGAGTGTGTTAGGGTCTCGTGATTTGGCAGATTAGCAAGCCAAGTGACAGGCTAACATCAAACAAACTTTGGAGCCCTAGGACCTAGCCTTCCTGGACTTAGAGAGGGCTCTCTCTATTAGGCTAAGGATGTAAACTTGTTTTCTTTCTATGTATTTGATTTCAAGCTAGTTGTTAAGTATGTTTTGGTTTTTTTTAGGTTTTTTAGGGAGAACTGATCAAAGGATAAGTAGATAAAAATATTTTCAGATCAACTGGGCTATGGGGTCGATAAGGTCGAGACTACCTCAAAATGTGGAAAAGGTATATTACAGGGCCAATTTGGTCGAGATAAATGGATTCTTTTAGGTGAAGTGAAATGAGATGGGCACTAAGTTTGTGAGAGACAAATAGGTTTTAAGCATAAATAGTTTTACAACAAACATCCATGTGGTAGGGCTAACCATTAATCACTATAAATGAAACTCAAACTGATAGATGCATAAAATAAACATTTAGGTGATACATAGAAGTATAATACCCTCTAACTTTAGAAAAATCACCTTTAGACTTTTGCGAAAACAAATAAGACAAACAAACAACTCAATATATGAAGAGGGAACTCATAAACATCATATTTTGAGCTATTAGGAACTTTTAAATAAGATTGCAGAGCATAGGAAAAGGGAAAGATCGAAACAATACCTCTTTGGTTTAACTAGGACAATAAAATGTTCAGAGCAAGGTTTCAATGATGGGGTTTTGGTTAGATATGAGTAAGAAGGGCATATCGTGAATCATACTATATAGCATACATAATAACCATTAATGAAACTAATAACAAGTTCTTAGGGTATCAAAGAGCAGTTAAGAATTCTTTGACATAACTAAGAAAGAGGAAAAACATAGAAGCTATAATGAATCAGGAAACTTGAGGTGCCTCCATGGGAATGTCTCAAATATATTCTTTACTAACCAACAGAAAGAAATAAGCATTAAAACACGTATGATAAACTAAGGAAACATAACAGATAAGGAACACAATACCATTCAGCAAGCCATGGAATCCTACAAACAATCCTTCTCCACCATCCAAGTCAAACAAGAAATTATCCACTTCATGAGACAAAGTATTTCTTCAAAGCTTGTAATACTATGTATTTCTCTATAACATCAAGTTCAGCCTCTTGTTACAGTGAAATCTCTTGGAATATATAGGCCAGAGAGAAAGAAACTATCCAAGAGCATCTAGAAGGCCATTGGCCTATTACAAATATTTGATTTTTTTCCTTGAGGCTTTGCAAAGCCCAAGGCACAAAATATCTTCAAAAATATATATTTAAGCTAATAATCGAAATAAAATTGACTTTTAGTCACTTATATGGAGATAAAAATAGCTAAACGCACATTTGGAGGAGCATATTCAAAAAACTGCCTTTTTAGCCAAAATGCTATAGGAACGTAGCAACAGAAAGAAGCATGTTTTGAAGACAACTTTTGATGGACCTCCCAATGTCAAAATGAGGCCTATAATAGCTCGTTGGAAAGACCTAGATGTCTAGTTTCTGGAACTACTTTATTTTTCCCAAACCGAATAATGAAAGTCTATCAAAAGGTGGTCTGAGTGAAACAACCCAGGGGGTCTCATCTGCTAATAAGTGAGGCAGAAAGGTGAATTTTGACTGATTTTTGGCTCTTTGGGCGACCAAAACACCTCCTTTTTATTTGAAAATTTCTGAGTAGCTGCCCCCAAAATTAATCCATCCAAAAAAATTACTTTCATGAGCTGAGGATGCTCCTAGCACCCATGGCAGTGCCTAGAAAAATGTGCATTTAGGGCCAAAAAACACAAAAAACAAAATCATGTCAAAATTTGATAAATTTTGGAGAGCAAGCCCCTTATGGGTTCTTAGAAGAATGCAATGAAGATAAGGCCAATATTTCAAGCCTAGATATGCCTTTCTCCACTTTTTCTATTAGGCGTCTCTTTCGGGTAGTTTTGAGCCTTTCTTGAGCAAGTTTGAGCTTTCTTCGGGCAAATTGGTTCAATTTCTTGTAGTGCTCGATCATCTTCCTTTGCAGACCCAAGTCTCTATTTGCTTTCTCTAATTTATCCTCCAAATGCTTGTTGGATATTTCAAGCCATGATTCTTTATCATTTTCTATTTCTTGGGCGAGCAATTGTGTGAGAGGATAAGATCGAACAAGGGTTGCTTCTTCTTCCTTATTTTTCTCCAAAGCTTTCCTAAGACCCATAGTCCTAAGCCTTTTTCTCATTGGCTGCTCTTCTTCTTCAGTATCATCAAATTTTCCCATATACTCTTCAAGCTTGACCTGTGCTTTGGAGGCTTCTTTTTGGTATTTCAATGCCCGGGCCTCACAAACTGCCATTTGACCACTCATTTGTTTATTTTGCATTTGTAGAACATGTATGAAGTCCTTTGACCTTTCTAGATCAGTTTCTAAATCATGGATTTGGGTTTCTCTTCTTTGTAAAAGAGCCTCAAGAATTATAGCTTCATCATCTCCAGCATCACTATCTATTTGTATAATTTCAAACTCCCTCTCCTTTTCATGACTACTCTCCTGCTGCTCAACTTTTTCTTTGCCCTTGCTTTGGGTAAACTTCTCGATCATTTTCCTCTTTGGAAATTCAACAATACTCTTCTTAGGCAGTTTTCCTCTACTTCTTAGTGCTCTAGTGACATTGCTAGTCACTGTTGGAGTGATTTTCTTCTTAGTAGATTTGGTGTTTTTAGGCTTCACCATTTTTGGAGGAAGAGTCATGGCCCCTTGCCTAGGAGAGGCAACTAGCACATGCTCTTGGTTGTGTCGAGGAGAAGAGAGAGGAGGTTTCATTACTTGCACTTGTTCAACTTGATTTTTCACATCGCTGCCTTCATCATCATCTGCTTTGTTGCCCTGCTTACTATATTGAGTTTGTTTGGGGCTTCCAGATTCACCTATATCACTGTTTTGAACCTCTTGACATATGTTTCCTTCAACCTCATCAGTGCTTTTTAGAAGATGTTATTTAGGGTTGTCAGCTTCATCATCCATTTCTAATGCTTGCCCATCTTTTTTGTCTGCCTGTAGGCTGCCTTGTTTACCCTCATTACTGTCTTGAGTTTGTTGAGGGCTGCCTTCATTAGGACTGTCTTCATTAATATTTTGAATGTTGTCACTTCCTTCACTGTTCTCCTTAGATTCTATGTGTGGGCTGCCATCATCATCACTGCTCTGCTGGGAGGATTTTTTTTCATTGTCTATTTAATTGGTTTCATGACTTTGTTTAGGACTATGGTGTTCCTCATAACTGCTTTGAAAATTATCGTTTTTCTCTTCATCACCACTAGCTTGCTGCTCTTCATAATCACTACTTTGCACCACTTTTTCCTCATTGTTTCCTTGCTCATTTTCACTGCTATGTTTTCCTTCACCATCACTAGTTTGCTACTTATGGTCACTGCCTTGTGATTTGTCACTTGGTTCATGCTCACTAATTTTCTTAGTGTCCCTATGTTCCTCATCACCACTAACCTCATTCCTGCTTTCAAAAGACTACTCTTTTTCACTGTCAATCATGGGTGATGTTTTCCTTTGAGGAGTATTTTGACTTGATGGAGGAGAGACATAGTGAGGGAGGGTGAGGAGGATATGTGAGATGGGCGATGAGATGAAGAGGCAATGGAAAAACCTAGATGAGAAATGAAAGTCTCCCAAGACACTCCTTTATTTTCAAGTTGGTGAAGGATGATGATTTTGATGAGGGAATGACGGAAAAGACTGGATTTTTGCTAAGAAGGAGGTCTCTTTTGAACAAGGGAGGACATCTTGTCTATGCTTTTGCAGAGGAAGAAAGGTAGGTTCAAAAACTGAGTTCTTGTGAAATGCATAAGAAGCCTGATGTGATAGGAATAAATCTGCAAAAACCTCCCTTGACATGTGAAATACTTCATGATAACTCTCATGAGGGGGGCATAGCTGCTCAATAAGTGAGAAAAAGAAAATATAGCTTAGCAAGCATCCTAATGGTCTAGTTTTAGAAAGGGTTTATAGTGATTCAGATCTAGGTATGCTTGTTTGAACCACTTTTCTCCTATATAGGGGATCTTAGTTACTTTAGAGACAACCCTAGGAGTGAGTTTAATGTCTAGACCTGCTAGGTGGACATGTTTTCCTTGCAGCCTCATTTCGAACAGTTGTGTTAAGGGAGGGTAATTGGTGACCTCCTGGAATTTTTGGAAAAAATCAAGGCAACCCACCTCATGGAAGTTAAAAAGAATTGAAGGGGATTCATTTACTTCTTGAGTTGTCACAGGCTCAAACCATTTGTGAAATCCACCCTTGTTGGCCTTCTTTGGAGGCATTTTTCTTTTGATACCCTTCATTGGCTTACCAAAAAAAATGCTCAAATGATCATTGAAAAAGGTCCTCAATCAAACCCTGTTTTTCTCTTTGTGAGACTAAGTGTTGTCATTAGTTGGAAAACAAGTTTTTGTTAAGTGACCACAAATTTGTGTCTTTAGTACACCCCTTTAAACTGACAATAAGCCTTTCCTTTTTTAATCACTGTCCCTTGTTTTGTTTAACAAACAATATAGGTTTTGTGAGAAAAATGAATTTTCTCCCTTAACTAATTATAACAACAAGCCCCTTGACAATGAACCTTCCTCCTTTATCACTATTTCTCTGTATCTTAATAAATATGACAGTTTTTAAGAGTAACTTTGTTTTTCTTTAAGCACTGGCAAACAAGTTTTTTGACCTTGAGTAGAGGACTGTTTCTCTCTTTAGCACACAATTTTTCTTCTTTTTTTTACAAACAAGTCTTTGTAAAAAAACAGACTTCTCTGTAAAAATATGATTATCCTTTTACCCTCAATCACTATTTTCCTTTAAAATTTGATATACAAACTTTCCCTCAAATCAAAAACTTGGCTGAGAAACAACAAATACCTTTAAAAAAAATGTCCCTTGATGTATTTGGAGGTGAGATCTTTGTGTGAAAGCTGCTCTTTAACAAATTTTTGAGGCTCCTTGACCTTTGCTACAACTTCTTTTAGTACTGGGCTGGGCGGGCAAACCATCGTTCAGGAGTGGCCCGGGCGTTGGACCATTCAGAGGTAGCCCGGGTGGGTCAAAAATGGGCCATTTGTTTTTAGGAGCAAAGAAGGATTTCCAAAGGTGTCGGTCAACTGTGTAGAGTTGGATGTGCTAGAAGGGATAAAAAGGCACAAGTTAGGCAGGACAAAGAAAAGGTATGAGTGAAAAATGGGTCGGGAGGATAAGGGCGCTGCCTTCAGGACTCGCCTGGGTAGTGGGCAGTTCAGCACTAGCCTGGGCGGTGGGCCGTTTAGCACTGGCCTGGGCGAGGAAAATATGGGCCGTGCCGAAGGTGAAAACAATTAGTGTAAGGGTGAAAAATGAAGGATGGGTATGGTGAGGGCACAAGGCAGGTGGGAGGTGCCCGATTCACCGCACGGGTGGTTGGATGATGTAAAAAATTGCACGAGCACTGCGTTCAGGCTGGGCGCTGGGCCGAGCAGGCCTAAAAGAGAAAACGTGCCACGTTCAGATGGGCGTCGGGTGTTGCGCACAGCTGTGCTACGCAACCACACATGCGTGTCGCGCTGTGTGTAAAACCTTTCTGTAAGCGCCTACAGGTGCGCCGCTCAACTTTATAGGCACACCGCACTTTCAAAAGTTGTGGATGCTATAAAAAATATTTCTCCCCTTCATGAATTCACTTTGCATAATGACAAATGATACATTATGCTCGGCCTTTTATACTTTGTGAGGCCTTAAAACGTTGTTTCCTCCTTTGTTAATTTGAAAAATGAAAACACCCCCCTTTGCCTTTGCAGCCCTTTTAAAAAGTGGCTTGGTGCTGTTGTTTTTGGGATTTTAAACAAGCTTCTTCTTTTGCTTGTTATTTGAGAGCTGAATTTGATAAAATAACCGGTTTCTTCAACCCTAATTTCACCACAAAAATATTTCCAAACCTTATATCAACCTTGATAGGTTTTTCGATCTCTGCTTGTTATGAAAGGGGTTAATTAAAATGTGTTTTTTGATCCTCAACATTGTTGTTTTGAAAATACCATTAAGGGAAAATGGTGACCTTTTCAATTTGTAACTCTTGAATATCTTCTTACAAACAATCCCTTTTTTCTTCATAAAAATTTACTTGTGATACCTGCCTCTCTTAGCACTGTGTCTCTTTGAAACTTCAGACAAGAAACATGTGATTTGATTATGGAAAGTGTTCTTTGTCTATCCATTGGAAGAGGTATTTGGAAATATTGTAATGGTCTTCTCCAAAACTGTGACCAAGTACATCATCTGAAAGGGGCTCATAAAAACATTACCACTGCAGCCTTTTGAAACCACTATGTATCCATTTTTTTATGAAGAGAAGGAGGTCCTGAAACCATGTGTTTTCTCCTTATGCTTGTTTATGAACAAGGTTTCCATCATTGTGCTTCTAATCCACTACTTTTGAAGGAGGTTCTATTAAACACAAAATCTTCAACTATTTCAACACTGTGCCTTTGTATGTTTGCTTGAAGAATACTAATAGGAAACAAAGTAAATTTTTCCATTTATCATTGATTAAATCACTTGAACCTAATGCCCTCTTGCTTTATAAGGGCCTTTCTATGGTGTATATCCCTTTTTTAAAATATCATTGTGAAATCTAGACCGGAAGCAATGTGATTGGTATATGGAGAGTGTTCACTACTAGACATCATTGAACTACCTTTTCTTTTGACTGTGTTTTCAGAGGTATATTGAAATTTCCTTAGACTACTTTTCAAATCCCAGGTTCAAGGTAACATAAGAGGCAGCTATCCTCTTATGCCTTTCATGATGGTACCTTTTGGAAATACTATGCAGCACTGACTTTGAAGGTGAATATGGAGCACTGCTGATCAACATCACTTGGTATTTTGTGTTTATTTGACTTGAGGAATTATCTCTGCTCTTCAGACAACCTTTGTATTTAAACCATTTATACTTGCTGCTTTTTACTTTACAACTCTCCATCTGATTACATGAAGGCAAAACATTTCAGTATGAGAAACTTGTTCAGTTGAACCTTTTCTCCCATTTGCACAGTAATCATCATTCAATTACACCCCTGCGGAGATGTAAAAATATATGCTTTTGAACCTTGGAGAGCTCCTTTGTTGTTTCATGGAGATTTTTCCTGATCTAAGCATATTTCTTTAGACAGTGAACATCCTCATCTTTTCTTTATTTGGATTTTTGTTGAACTTTTTCTTAAATGAGACAAGGTGACGTCTTAGTGGTGCACGACCTATGGATAGATCAAGGCTTGTTTTGCAAAATAGGGAAAGATTCATGGTTGACTGGTACTAGACACGGGCTTTTTGGCTTAGGATATCTTAGCTAAGGAAAAACTCCCTAAACACCACTATCTAACTTAGAGACAATAGTCACAGATTCTGAGTTTTTTCTTAAGCATGATCAGATTTTCATATGACAAGATGATTAGGGATAGAGGAGCAGACACTTTGTCAACTTTCATATAGTGAATGGCATGAGAAACAAGGGAAAATGATAGCAGATAAGTGAAGTTATGACATCTATAGACAGGGAGACTTTGCTGAAGTGAGATATGACTTGAAAAATGAAGATTGTTCTCATCATAGACTGACAGGGAGGGTTAGGAGGAAAAAAAATTGTTTGGGGTGTTTTCTAGATGACAAATTTACAGATTGAGATTAGCTTCTACAAAACTTAGCTAAGGAATCTAGTCATCAAAAACATGTAAAAAATAATGATGACTAACAGTGGCTCCATTTGGGAAGGGCAGCTCCTTTTCAGGAGGTGTCCAAAACTACAGATCTCTCGCTTGTGAAGACTAGTGCTTCATCCATTGGTGCAAATTTCTCTCTTTCTTGATGTTATTTCTAAAAATTTACAGCATGATTAGCATCAACCTCATCTCTACCTACCCAACTATATCTCCTAACATTTATTCTTATTTAGGTGCACTTGGACAAGCAACCCTTTGACATGATATTTTTGAAAAAAGGAAAACTATCTAATTCTACACTTATATATTTTGGGAGTTCAGATTAAACTGACGAACTCCTTTGATTTCTCTACCTATGCTAGATCGACTATCAAGATTAAGCTTTTTGACAAGATTTCATTCACTTAACTAAAAAATGAAATTGAAAAATGACCAAATCAGGATTAGATGGTCTGATTTGTCATGTGTTTGTGGCATAAAAGACAAGCTGCACACAAATATTATTTTCACACAAAATGAGATTTAGAAAAATCAAGGCTAAGATACATAATTTGTTTTCCATCCTTGATTTCCTCTTTGGTTCTGTTTTGAGCGTCTAGAACCAATATCTTTTCCTAATCTACTTTCTTTGACAAGTCAATATTACAAATTTTGACTATCACTTCTTTCACTAACTTATCGGCAATCAATTTAAAACGTGTTCAGTTATGATTAGGCTAGATAATTGAATAAGATATTTTTTGAGCACTAGTAATGGCATTTAGACTTGCACACTTTCAGCATGACCATTTTTTGAACATGGGGCTTTTCTTCTATTTTTTAAAACTGCCCTCTGTTCAACTTTTCTACTATTTTTGTATTTTCTGTTTTTGATATATTTCTTCAAACAGTGATATGTACAATGAGTGAATTTTTTTAAAAACGGAGCTCTTGACAAAAGTAATGTTTTAGTGTCCTTCCATTTACAGGACCTCCAAAAGTTTCAGTCCCATTAGGTTCTTGCAGGAAAAAAGCATTGTTTCCGCTAACCGAACTGATAATGAAAGGCCCTTTCCATAAGTTTTCAAACTTACCGTGCTTTCATTTATCCTCTCTTCTGGAATCCCATTTTAATACTTTATCCCCAATCTGAAAATCATTTTCCTTGGTTCTTCTGTCAAAAATATGTTTCATCTTATCTTGCACTAACTGAGTCCTTTGGTAAACTTCTTCTCTTGTTTGTTGTAAATGGATAGTCTGATTTATCCTCCTTTACATGTTATTTTCTTCTATTTGAACCTCTTGTAATAGCTTAATCACTGGAACCCATAAATATGTTGGGAAAATGGCATCCATTCCATACACTAGTTGATAGGGAGACATATCGATTGATTTTTTGGTGGTTAGTCTATCAGCGCATAGTGCATGCACTAGTTTTCCATGCCATGCCTTTTGATTTTGTTCAAGAAGCTTCTTAATGATGTTGACTAGGATTTTGTTAGAGGACTCAGCTAAAACATTACCTCGGGGGTAATAAGTTGTGGAATGTCATAATGTAATATGGTATTTGTAACAGAAGTCATCCATTCTTTTGGAGGAAAAGGCAACAACGTTATGAGTGATAGTTTTCCTAGGATAGTTGAATCTAGATAAAATGTTGGTTTCTAGGAACTTAATGATGACTGAATCGGTAGCATTCCTGGAGGGTATGGCTTATATCCATTTGGTAAAGTAAACAGTGGTTGTAAGGATCCATTTGTGTTGAGCAGAGGAAGATGGGTGAATCTCCCCAATAAAATCTAAACCCCATTGCTAGAAAGGTCCTGCAACTATGATGGGATGTAAGGGAAAAGGTAAAAAAAAATTCTTGCCATAAAAAAATTGGCACTTATGGCATGTCATAACAAGTTTGTGAGTGTCGGGAAACAAGGTAGGCCAATAATAACCAGCTCTAAGGATTTTGATGGCTGTGGTTTTCCAGTAGATATGCCCTCTTCATTCTCCTTCGTGCATTTCGTGCATAATTTGTTCTACATCATCTTCAAGAAAAAATTTAAGAAACATACTAGTGGGATTTTTCCAATACAGAATTCCATCTAAAATACAAAACTTTAAAGATTTTTGTTTGAGGAATATTTTTTTTTTCTTCGATAAGGTTGGAGGAGCATTAAGATAAAATAACACATAATGAATATCAGCATACCAAGATGAATTTAAAAACATTTCTTCAAAATGAGGGGCTGCGCATTCTTCCTATTCTTCTAAGGTGTCAACAAAATTTATATCTAATGCTTGGAGGTTTGTTTCAACCATTAGTCTTGTGATTCCTTTTCCCTTAACAAGTTTTGTGGGTCAGATTTCTAAGTCAAATTCTAAGATTATAGCGATCCATTTTCCCCTTTTACCATTGGGATCTTGATTTAATATATCGTTGACGACAGTATGCGGAACGAAAGCAATGATATGAGAATGCAAGATATAAAATCAGAAATATTTTAGTGCTTTTACCAATGAGAATGCTTGTTTTTCCATGATATTATATTTTAAGGGAGCATATCTTAGGGATTTGCTAAAAAAATCTATGGGTTGTTCTTGCTCGACTGCGTTATTTTGTAATAATACTGAAGCTATCGTGTGTTCAGATGCAAATGAGAAAATGTAAAAATCTTTGGTGAAATCAGGACTTATCAGTACTGGTGTTTCGGTGAGTGATTTTTTAACCAATTCAAAAGATTTTTTGGCTTCTATATTCTATTTAATTCCAACTTCCTTTTTTAACATGTTTGTGATATCTCTCAGAAGTTTGGCAAGATTTGGGATGAATCTTCTTAAGAAATTAATTTTTCCAATAAAGGATTGTAATTCCTTCTTGCTTCTGGGGTGAATGATTTGCAGTATGCCTTCGATTCTTTTTGGGTATATTTTTATTCCATCTTCAGAAATGATGTGACCTAGGAGTTTTCCTTATTAGAGACCAAATAGTGTTTTCTTAAGGTTCATAGATAAACCGTATTTTCTACATTTTTCAAAAACCTTTGTCAAATGAACTAGGTGCTCTTCATCTGATTTGGAATATACTGTGATATCGTCAAGATATATGACAATGAAATAACCTATGCCTTCTGAGAAGGCTATGTCCATGGCTCTTTGGAATGTGGCACTGACATTCATTAATCGAAAAGGAATTTTAACATACATGAAAGTGCCCCAAGGATGGTGAAAGTAGTTTTGTGTTGATCACTAGGAAAAACCAACACTTGGTTGTATCTAGAAAAACCATCAAGTTATGAGATTATTTTAGCACCAACCACTTTTTGAAGCATGTGGTATATTTTGGGCAAAGGATAGTTTTCCTTTAAATAGGCTCTATTCAGGTTTTGGAAATCAATACAAAGTCTGATCTCACCGGTCTTTTTCCTGACTAACATCAGATTTGAAACCCACTTAGAGTACCTAAGGGAAACTATTATCTTGGCATCATACATATTTTTAATTTCCTTCTCAACTAAAGGTAGTAAGACTGGGTTTATTCTTCTCAAATTTTGTTTGAAAGGCTTCTGGTTTTCTTTGAGGGGGATGTTGTGTTGAATGATGCTTGTGTCATATGATTTCAAATCTTGGTATCCCCATGCAAACACATCTTTAAACTCTTTAAACAACTCAATATATTTTTGTTTCATGTGAGGAGGGAGAGTTTTGGATAGGTTGATCATTTTTGGTTCTTATATGCTTCCTATGTTATATTCTTCTATATCAACCTCACTATATTCCATTTTTGGGTTTTTGGCCACGTCATTAAAATCAAACAATTCCTCTAAGGGTGCAAGTCCTCTAGGTATGGTGTCATTTTCATAGTGTAAGACTTCAAGCTCTCTTTGGTATAGGTCCTCACATGTTTCAACTTCATAGGGATGATTAATTAAGTTTATATCTGTTGGAGAAGGTAAATCTGGCTCTTGGTCTTCATTTTTGTCAAGAATTCTTTCTTCATGTCCTAAGTTTGTTTTAGTTATTTCAAATTCATTTGTAGATTGCAAAAAATCATCAATTTTTTCATCATCTTTGAATATTTTCCAATGTTCGATGTTGTCCGACACTGTAGGATGATGTTTGACTTGGATACTATATCGTTCGGATACTATATCGTTCATTCACAAATGGTTTTTGGCAATTGCTTGCAGCAAAGGCGAGCTCATTGGCTAGGCTATTTTGAGTCCTAGGAACATAAGTGAGTTCATATCTTTCAAAAATTTTAACGATGTCTAATGCTACATTCCTATATTCTATCAATCTTGAGTTTTTTTCCGAATATTCACCTTTGATTTTTCTAATTACAAGTTCTGAATCTCCCTGGGCTGATATTTTCTTAGTGCCTAAGTCTTTGAGTAAGTGTAGACCAAGAAGAAGGGCCTCATATTCCGCAATGTTATTGGTACATTGGAATTATAATCTAAAAGAATGACCTTCATTAGTATTGTGTATCCATATTTCAGCCCCGGAACTAGTTTTTCTACGGGAAAAATCGAAGCTTATACTCCAAAGAGTTTCCTTTTCATACGTGTTACTAAGCTGTTTTTTAGGTTTCTTAGACTTTTGATCATTAATTTCTTTGTCTGGGGAAGAGTAATGTTGTTCTGATGGTTTGAAATATTCTTCGTTTCCTTTTATCTTCTCATTTATATCACTTTCATTGTATAAGGTAAAATAATTTAAATTGGAATGAATGGAATAAACTGGAGTATTGTTTTTCCTATCTAGGTTGCTTACCATATATTTCATGTGAGCTTCTCTGTACAACCTCCTATTTTGGTTAAAGAACGAGATGGTAGAAAATTACATGTCCATTTGGAGGCTACCTTGTATTTTGGCGGCCCATGATCTTCATAATAGCATTCCATACTTGGGAGGAATATCGGCCACTACTACGTACATGACTAGGCTTTTAGCCGCTATTTTTGTTAAAGCGAAACACAGGTTCTTTATTAGGCCTAAGAATTTGACCCGACTTGAATCGAATGAGTGCAAGTCTTTGTAAGGTTTAGTTACCTCTAGGCCCAAACTCTCCATGACTGCTTTAGGCATGAGGTTATGGGAGGCACCAGAATCTAACATGGCGTTATGTAATATCTTTTCATGGATGTTAAAACTTACATAGAATGGGGAGAAGTTCCTTCTTGGTATTCACCTTCTATTTTGGGACCAAATAAAAGCTCGGGTTTGTCCTCTGTCAAATTTAAAGTATCTACATCATTTTATGTGTTTAATACTTTAAATATTTGAGATCTGTACCCATCTACAGTTACTAGCTCAGTGAGGGGTATGGTTATCTTGATCTTGGAAATTTCTCCTTCGAAACTAAAATGTGCTTGGGTTTTGCACATATTCATCTCAGTTCGGTCAGCCATAAATTCTTCTATATTCTTGATTTGCTGATTTTGATTTGGGTTTTCACTCCATATAGTTGTTTCAGGAATCTTAGTAGAGGTACTAGGATAGTTGGGATCAAGGCTTACCTGGCTAGTTTTGTCTTTGTTTTGGTTAGTTCTCTTAGCCATGATTTTGTTACTATCTGCTGTTCTTTTAAGAATGGTATCGGGGGATTTTATAACCGCAGTGTCTAAGTTACCTTTCTTATAATTGTCTTGGTTTTTATTACTCCTAAGATCTTATTGCCTATGAGCTTCCATTATGGCATTTTGTAATCCTATTTCAGGATCTTAGGGGTCCTCATAATTTGTTTCATTTTGGTTTGGGGAGAAGAAAACTTATTCTTCCTCTGTGAGGAAAACCTCATCCTCGCTATCAAAACCTATCAAGTTTAAGTGATTTTCATCGAGTGGATCCATTTCTCTTTCTACCTCATCAACATAGTTTTCATTGAAAGCTGGCCTAATTTGTTGGTCATTTTCCCTTGGTTTGTTCTGAGGTGGGTCTCTTCTAATTTTTTGGTTCCAGTTTCTGTTTTGAGGGTTTGGCTGGTTGTCCTTAAGAGGTGCTTTTTCATTCAGATTTATTCTTTCCCACATTCTCTCCATGTTTCTAACCAAGTTGTATATTCTGGGATCTGAGGAGGAGGTAGAAGGCATGGCCTCATCTTGGTATGTGACTTTATTTTCTGATCTTATCCTAGATCTTTTCCCAGCTAGGTTGGCTTCTACACTAACAAATACCTTTTGCATTTCTTCTAAAGTTGTGGGGTCTCTTTCTCTTAGTTGGTATGTCATATTTGGATCGAAACCTTCGGGAAATTTTACTAGTGATGAGCCAAGTGGAGGTTTCATGTGAGGCAGGAGGGCATTATAGACACTGTTGAACCTAGTGCAATAGTCCTGAACACTTTCCACAATATTCCTTTTAAGATTGTTATATTCAGAAAGGATTTGGATGGGGTTTTTTCTGATTTTCCACCTGTTTATGAAATTTTGGTAAAGTGATGGGAGATCATGTATACTGTTAGGAGCTAAGTTTTTAAACCATTTCTTGGGTTCTCCACCTAGGCTTTGGGTGAACATTCTCATATTTATGGTTTCATCTGCTAATTCCATGTAGTCAAAAGCATCACTGATTCTATCTACATGCTATTGAGAAGTAGTAGTATCAGTTTTGGTGAAGTGTGGGATTCGGGATTGGTAATCATTTTGCAAAGGTACCAAAGGCAATGGTAACACTAAGGGTGCATACCAAGCTTCCATGATTGGAACTGATGGTATATTTGCAATATGAGGGTTTGTAGTATGGGATGAGGTGATTTGCACAGTGGTGGTCTGAATGGGTGTGGTGGAGGTACTTGGACTTGTGGACTGATTCTGCACAGATTTGGGGTGATAAGAGCTGATGCGGTGGAGAAGCTGAAAATCAAGAGGTGTAGTGGGTGAGGCTTCTCTGCTAGGACTCTGCTGCAAATCTAGGAGCTCAAGATCGTCAAGGTTGATTTTACTTTGCGATTTGCTTCTGAAAAGGGATTTTTCTGAACTCAAGTCAAACTGGGAATATTTTAAGGATGTAAGATGTTTAGGTATGGAGCTTGCTTTTTGGATGGTCCTATCAATGGCTAAGTTACTAGTTTCAGAAGTTTGCCACAAAATATTTTCTGGGTCATGAAATATGATAGGGGGATTTGGGTTTGGGTGAGATCTGGTATTAATTCTTCGTGAAGCTAGATTTCAAAGTCAAAGTTTAGAGAGGGTGATAGTTGTGATTGTTTTTGGGATGATTGTACTCTCAAGGGGTTTCGCTAATGTGAGTAAGGTAAAAAAAAAATGAAGGCTAGTGGAGTCGCCAGGTGGATTTTCTTGAGATTTATGGTCCACCACCAATACTGACAAAGATGTTTTTTTTTAGGAAAATTCTTTTCTAGAAAATTTTTATGTGAAAACTTGCAGGAATGACTTTAAAACTCATCTCAATAGTTTGCTAGATTTTTTGAGAAAGCTATAGTTCTATTTGCAAGTTATTCTATTGATTTCCTATGTTTAGATGAATATTTCTGAATCCCTAAGTTGTACTTAGTTTGTCACTGATTTCAGAGGCTGCATCATGAACTTTGGGTGTTTTTGGAAAGGCAAGTCAACAGGACAGTACGATTTATGGAATTTTTTGTTTTTTATGGAGTATTAGGCCTACTGGAGGCTAGTGGAGTTGTCAGGTGGATGTTTTGTTTTTTTTTAGAGATATGTATTTATGGTCCACCACCAATAACTGAGAAAGAGCCAATCTAGGAATATTTTTTGGGGTTTTCTGAGTTTTTATATGCAGCCTAGTTTGTAAGAGTGTTCTAAACCTAATTCATCACTTTGGTAGGGTGGTGAAGCAAAAAGAGTTTACTCTAAATGATTCTATAGCATGGATAATTTTAGGCGCTAATATTTGCAGGTGGGCTAATTTTCCATGGTTTTTCCAAAAAAAAGATACGCCAATTTCCATTTTTTTATAAAAGTGATTCGCCTAAATTTTACAACATAAAATTATTTTACCTTAAAAATTGCCAACAATATATAGAAAATATATATAATATCATTATAAATTTGAATAATTTTAAAAATACATCAATAAACATTTTATATTTTTCATATTAGGGACTAGTTAGATTCACCAATTTTTTAAACTTCAAAATAATTTTCCATCCTTAAAATTTTCCCCGTTCTATAGGTTGTTTGTTAGATTTAAATTTTGAAGGACTAATGAGTCTACAAGAGTTTTCTAGACTTTCATGTACTCAGTAGGTCCCACCGTGATCGCCATTATGTTAGTGTAGCGATGAGGTGGCTGATTCACTAGATATTCTTGAAGATAAGGGATTTCTGGAGTCCTAAGGTATACTTAGATTTTCACTAACTCAGAAAAGTCCCACCGTGATCGCCATTAAGCGTGAGCGGTGGGGTAAGTCGACAAGATAGTCTTCTTAAGGGATGCTGAAATGTTTAGGGAGGTCTAAGTTTGTTTATTACTCAGAGTCCCACTGTGATCACCATTATTTTAGGGTCCTGTTATTTGGCAGATTGGCAAGCCAAGTGACAAGGTAACATCAAACCAACGTTGGAGCCCTAGGACCTATCCTTCCTGAAATCATAGAGGACTCTCTCTATTAGGAAAAGGATGTAAACTTGTTTGCTTTCTATGTATTTGATTTTAGGCTAGTTGTTAAGCATGTTTTGGTTTGTTTTAGGTTTTTTGAGGGAGAAATAATCAAAGGATAAATAGATAAAAATATTTTCAGATCAACTGGGCTATGGGGTCGAGAAGGTCAAGATTGCCTCAAAGGGTGGACAAGGTATATTTCATGGCTGATTTGGTCAAGATAAATGGATTCTTTTAGGTGAAGTGAAATGAGATGGACATTAAGTTTGTGAGAGACAAAGAGTTTTTAAGCATAAATATTTTTACAACAAACATCCATGTGGTAGGGCTAACCATTAATCACTATAAATGAAACTCAAACTGATAGATGCATAAAATAAACATTCAGGTGATACATAGAAGTATATGACCCTCTAACTTTGGGAAAATCGCCTTCATACTTTTGGGAAAACAAATAAGAAAAACAAACAACTCAATATATGAAGAGGGGACTCCTAAACATCATATTTTGAGCTATCGGGAACTTTGAAATAAGATTGCAGAGCATAGGCAAAGGGCAAGATCGAAACAAGACCTCTTTGGTTTAACTAGGACAATCAAATATTCAGAGAAAGGTTTCAGTGATGGGGTTTTGGTTACCTATGAGTAAGCAGGGCATACCGTGAAGCATACGATATAGAATACATAATAACCATTAATGAAATTGATAACAAGTTCTTAGGGTATCAAAGAGAAGTTAAGAATTCTTTGACATAACGAAGAAAGAAGAAAAACATAGAAGCCATAATGAATCAGGAAAATTTAGGTGCCTCCATGGGCACATCTCAAATCTATTCTTTACTGACCAAAAACAAGAAAGAAGCATGAAAACATGTATGATAAAATAAGGAAACATAACGGATAAGGAACACAATACCATTCACCAAGCCATGGAATCCTACAAATAGTCCTTCTCCACCATCCAAGTCAAACAAGAAATTATCCACTTCATAAGAACAAGTATTTCTTCAAAGCTTGTAATACTATGTATTGCTCTATAACATCAAGTTCAGCCTCTTGTTACAATGAAATCTCTTGGAATATATAGGCCAGAGAGAAAGAAACTATCCAAGAGCATCTAGAAGGCCATTGGCCTATTACAAATATCTGATCTTTTTCCTTGAGGCTTTGCAAAGCCCAAGGCACAAAATATCTTCAAAAATATCTATTTAAGCTAATAACTGAAAGAAAATTGACTTTTAGTCACTTATATGGAGATAAAAATAAATAAACGCACATTTGGAGGAGCATATTCAGAAAACTTCCTTTTTAGCCAAAATGCTACAAGAACGTAGCAACAGAAAGAAGTCTGTTTTGCAAACAACTTTTGAGGGACCTCTCAATGTCAAAATGAGGCTCGTAATAGCTCATTAGAAAGCCCTAGATGTCTAGTTTCTAGAACTACTTGATTTTTCCAAAACTGACTAATGAAAGTCTATCAAAAGGTGGACTGAGTGAAACAACGAAGGGGGTCTCATCTACTAATAAGTGAGGAAGAAAGGTGAATTTTGACTGATTTTTGCCTCCTTGGGGGACCAAAACACCTCCTTTTGATCTGGAAATTTGTGAGTAGCTTCCCCCAAAATTAATACATCCAAACAAATGAATTTCATGAGCTGAGGATGCTCCTAGCACCCATGGCAGTGCCTAGAAAAATGTGCATTTAGGGCCAAAAAACACAAGAAACAAAATCATGTCCAAATTTTCTCAATTTTGGTGAGCAAGCCCCTTATGGGTTCTTAGAAGCATGCAAGGAAGCTGAGGCCAATATTTCAAGCCTTTATATTCCTTTCTCCACTTTTTCTACTGAGTGCCTCTTTCGGGCAGTTTTGAGCCTTTCTTGAGCAAGTTTGAGCTTTCTTCAGGAAAATTGATTCAATTTCTTGTAGTTCCTAGTCATCTTCCTTTGCAGACCCAAGTATCTATTTGCTTTCTCTAATTTATCCTCCAAATTCTTGTTGCCTCTTTCATGCCATGATTCTTTTTCATTTTATATTTCTTGGGCGAGCAATTGTGTGAGAGGATAAGGTCGAACAAGGGCTGCTTCTTCTTCCTTATTTTTCTCCAAAGCTTTCCTAAGACCCATAGTCAAAGGCCTTTTTCTAATTGGCTGCTCTTCTTCTTCAATATCATCAAATTCACCCATATACTCTTCAATCTTGACTTGTGCTTTGTAGGCTTCCCTTTGGTATTTGAATGCTCGACCTCATAAATTTCCATTTGACCAGTCATTTGTTTATTTTTCATTTGTAGAACATGTATGAGGTCCTTTGACCTTTCTAGATCAGTTTCTAAATCATGGATTTGGGCTTCTCTATTTTGCAAAAGAGCCTCAAGAATTTGAGCTTCATCATCTCCAGCATCACTGTCTATTTTTATAATGTCAAACTCCCTCTCCTTTTCAAGACTACTCTCCTGCTGCTCAACTTTTTCTTTTCCCTTGCTTTAGGTAGACTTATTGGTCCTTTTCCTCTTTGGAAATTCAACAATACTCTTCTTAGGTAGTTTGCCTCTACTTCTTAGCACTCTAGTGACATTGCTAGTCACTGCTAGAGTTATTTTCTTCTTAGTAGATTCGGTGTTTTTAGGCTTCACCATTTTTGGAGGAAGAGTCATGGCCCCTTGCCTAGGAGAGGTAGCTAGCACATGCTCTTGGCTATGTTGAGGAGAAGAGAGAGAAGGTTTCATTACTTGCACTTGTTCAAATTGATTTTTCACATTACTCCCTTCATCATCATCTACTTTGTTGCCCTGCTTACTGTTTGAGTTTGTTTGGGGTTTCCAGATTCACCTTTATCATTGTTTTGAACCTCTTGACATATGTTTCCTTCAACCTCATTAGTGATTTTTAGAAGATGTTATTTAGGGCTGTCAGCTTCATCATCCGTTTCTGCTACTTGACCATCTTTACTGTCTACTTGTAGACTGTCTTGTTTACCCTGATTATTGTCTTGAGTTTGTTGAGGGCTACCTTCATTAGGACTGTCTTCATTGATATTTTGCATGTTGTCACCTCCTTCACTATTCTCCTTAGATTTTATGTGTGGGTTGCCATCATGATCATTGCTTTACTGGGAGGGGATTTTTTCACTATCTCTTTGATTAGTTTCATGAATTTTTTGAGGATTGTAGTGTTCCTCATCGCTGCTTTGAACATTTTCCTTTTGCTCTTCATCACTACTTTGCACCTATTTTTACTCATTGTTTCCTTGCTCATTTTCACTGCTCTGTTTGCCTTCACCATCACTAGTTTTCTACTCATGGTCACTTCCTTGTGATTTGTCACTTGTTTCATGCTCACTAATTTTCTTAGTGTCCCTATGTTCCTCATCACCACTAACCTCATTCCTGCTTTCAAAAGACTGCTCTTTTTCACTGTCAATCATGGGTGATGTTTGCCTTTGAGGAGTATTTGACTTGATGGAGGAGAGACATAGTGAGTGGAGGGTTAGGAGGATATGTGAGATGGGCCATGAGATGAAGAGGTAATGGTAAAATCTGGATGAGAAATTAAAGTCTCCCAAGACATTCCCTTGTTTTCAAGCTAGTGAAGGATGATTATTTTGATGAGGGAATGATGGAAAAGACTGGCTTTTTGCTGAGAAGGAGGTCTCTTTTGAACAAGGGAGGACATCTTGTCTATGCTTTTGTAGAGGAAGAAAGGTAGGTTCAGAAACTGAGTTCTTGTGAAATGCATGAGAATCCTTATGTGATAGGAACAAATCTGGGAAAAACTCCCTTCACATGTGAAATACTTCATGATAACTCTCATGAGGGGGGCATAGCTGCTCAATAAGTGAGAAAAAGGAAATATAGCTTGGCAAGCATCCTGATGGTCTGGTTTTAGAAAGGGTTTAAAGTGATTCATATCTAGGTATGCTTGTTTGAACCACTTTTCTCCTATATAGGGGATCTTAGTTGCTTTGGAGACAACCCTAGGAGTGAGTTCAAAGTCCAGACCTGCTAAGTGGACATGTTTTCCTTACAGCCTCAGGGCAAACTGTTGTGCTAAGGGATGGTAATTCATGACCTCCTGGACCTTTTGGAAAAAATCAAGGCAGCCCACCTCATGGAAGTTAAAAAGAATTGAAGTGGATTCATTTACTTCTTGAGTTGTCACAGGCTCAAACCTTTTGTGAAATCCACCCTTGCTGGCCTTCTTTGGAGGCATTTTTCTTTTGATACCCTTCACTGGATTACCAAAACAAATGTTCAAATCATCACTGAAAAAGACTCTCAATCAAACCCTATTTTCCTCTTTGTGAGACAGAGTGTTGTCTTTAGTTGGCAAACAAGTTTTTGTTAAGTGACCACAAATTTGTGTCTTCAGTACACCCCTTTAAACTGATAATAAGCCTTTCCTTATTTAATCACTGTCCCTTGTTTTGTTTAACAAAAAAGATAGGTTTTGAGAGCAAACTAAATTTTCTCCCTTAACTACTTATAACAACAAGCCCCTTGACAATGAACCTTCCTCCTTTATCGTTGTTTCTCTGTATCTTAATAAATATGACAGTTTTTAAGAGTAATTGTGTTTTTCTTTAAGCACTCACAAACAAGTCTTTTGATCTTGAGTAGAGGACTGTTTCTCTCTATAGCACACAATTGTTCTTCTTTATTTGAAAAACAAGTCTTTGCAAAAAAATAGACTTCTTTGTAAAACTGTGATTATGCTTTTACTCTCAATCACTATTTTCCTTTAAACTTTGATATCAAACTTTCCCTCAAATCAAAAACTTGGCTGAGAGACAATAAATACCTTTAAAAAAATGTCCCCTGATGTATTTGAGGGTGAGCTGTTTGTGTGAAAACTTCTCTTTAACAACTTTTTGAGGCTCCTTGACCTTTTCTATAACTTATTTTAGTACTAGCTCGGGCGGGAAAACCGTCGTTTAGGACCGGGCCGTTCAGAGGTGGCTAGGGTGGGTCAAAAATGGGTCATTTGTTTTTAGGAGAAAAGAAGGATTTCCAAAGGTGTCGGTCAAATGTGTAGAGTTGGTTGAGCTAGAAGGAGTAAAAAGGCACAAGTTAGGCAGGAAAAAGAAAAGGTATAAGTGAACAATGGGCTGGGAGGATGAGGGCACCGTGTTCAGGACTGGCTCGGGCGGTGGGCCATTCAGCACCGGCCCGGGTGGTGGGCCATTCAGCACTGGCCTAGGTGAGGTAAATATGGGTTGTGCTGAAGGTGAAAATGATCAGTGCAAGGGCAAAAAATGAAGGAGGAGTATGGTGAGGGCACAAGGCAGGTGGGAGGTGTTCGATTCATGGCCCGGGCAATTAGATGATGTCAAAAATTGCATGGGCTTCGTGTTCAGGTTGGGCGTTGGGCCCGACAGGCCTAAATGAGAAAACATGCTGTCTTAAGATGGGCATCAGGCATCGGGCATAGGCGTGCCTCGCAACCACACAGGTGCACCGCGCTGTGTGTAAAACCTTTTTGTAAGTGCCTACAGGTGCATTTCCCAACTTTCCAGACGCGTCGAACTTTCAAAAGCTATGGATGCTGTAAAAAATATTTCTCCCCTCTGTGATTTCGCTTTGCATGATGACAAATGATACGTTATGCTCGGCCCTTTATACTTTGTGAGGCTTTAAAAGGCTATTTCCTCCTTTGTTAATTTGAAAAACAAAAACACCCTTTTTTGCCTTTGTAGCCCTTTTAAAAAGTGGCTTGGTGCTGTTGTTTTTGGGATTTTAAGCAAGCTTCTTCTTTTGCTTGTTATTTGAGAGCTGAATTTGATAAAAGAACCGGTTTCTTCAACCCTAATGTCACTGCAAAAATCTTTCCAAACCTTATATCAACCTTCATATGTTTTTTGATCTCTGCTTGTTATGAAAGGGGTTGATTAAAATATGTTTTTTGATCCTCAACCTTGTTGTTTTGAAAATACCATTAAGGGAAAATAGTGACCTTTTCAATTTTTCACTCCTGAATATCTTCTTACAAACAATCCCATTGTTATTCATAAAAATTTACCTGTGATACATGTCTCTCTTAGCACTCTGTCCCTTTGAAACTTCAGACAAGAAACATGTGATTTGATTATGGAAAGTGTTCTTTGTATTCCATTGGAAGAGGTATTTGGAAAGATTGTAATGGTCTTCTCCAAAACTGTGACCTAGTACATCATCTGAAAGGGGCTCATAAAAGCATTACCACTGTAGCCTTTTGAAACCACTATTCATACATTGTTTTATGAAGAGAAGGAGTTCCTAAAACCATGTTTTTTCTCCTTCTGCTTGTTTATGAAGGAGGTTTCCATCATTTTTCTTCTAACCCTCTGATTTTGAAGGAGGTTCTATTAAACACAGAATCTTCATATATTTCAACACCGTTCCTTTGTATGTTTTATTGAAGAATACTAATAGGAAACAAAGAGAAATTTTGGCATTTATCATTGATAAAATCACTTGAACCTAATGCCCTCTTGCTTTATAAGGCCCTGTCTGTGGTGTATATCCCTTTTGTAAAATATCACTGTGAAATCTAGACCAGAAGAAATGTGATTGGTATATGGAGAGTGTTCACTGCTAGAAATCATTGACCTAACTTTTCTCTTGACTGTGTTTTCAGAGGTATATTGAAATTTCCTTTGACTAATTTTCAAATCCCGGGTTCAAGGTAACATAAGAGGAAACTTTCCTCTTATGCCTTTCATGATGATAACTTTTGGAAAGAATATGTAGCACTGACTTTGGAGGTGAATATGGAGCACTTCTGATCAGCATCACTTGGTATTTTGTGTTTATTTGACTTGAGGAATGATCTCTCCTCTTCAGGTAGCCTTTGGATTTAAACCATGTATACTTGTTGCGTTTTACTTTACAACTCTCCATCTGAATACATGAAGGAAAAATATTTCAGTATGAGAAACTTGTTCAGTTGAACCTTTGCTCCCATTTGTACACTAATCATCATTCAATTACACCCTTGTAGAGATGTAAAATATATATGCTTTTGAACCTTGGAGAGATCCTTTGTTGTTTCATGGAGATTTTGCCTGATCTAAGCATATTTCTTCAGATAGTGAACATCCTCATATTTTCCTGATTTTTATTTTTGTTGAACTTCTTCTTAAATGAGATAAAGTGACCTCTTAGTGGTGTGCGACTTACGGATAGATCAAGGCTTGTTTTGAAAAATAGGGAAAGATTCATGGCTGAATGGTACTAGACAGGCTTTTTGGCTTAGGATATCTTAGCCAAGGAAAAACTCCCTAAACACCACTGTCTAACTTAGAGACAATAGTCATAGATTCTGAGTGTTTTCTTAGGCATGCTCAGATTTTCATATGACAATATGATCAGGGATAAAGGAGCAGACACTTTGTCAACTTTCGGATAGTGAATGGCATGAGAAACAAGGGAAAATGATAGTAGAGAAGCGAATTTATGACAACTATAGACATGGAGACTTTTCTAAAGTGATATATGACTTGAAAACTGAATATTTTTCTCATCATAGACTGACAGGGAGGGGTAGGAGGACAAAATTTGGTTTGGGGTGTTTTCTAGATGAAAAATTTACAGATTGAGATTAGCTTATAGAAAACTTAGCTAAGGAATCTAGTCATCAAAAACATGTAAAAAATACTGATGACTAACAGAGTGCAAGGCGTGAAGAAAAATATCGAAGGATCTCTGATGCGTGCCACAACAAAAGCATTGGACTGAGGTAGGATATTTGTTCCAGTCCATATTTCATTTACAAGCTAGGAATTTAGGAATTTAGTGTGTTCCCTTGTTTCTAGACCCACCATAGGGCTAGAGGGATCGCCTATATCCACAGAGGGGATTTTCCTACACAACAAGAGGTTGAAACAAAGAGAAGAGATCCAAGGACAGTGGGCTTCAAAAAGGAACTTCGTAGAGAAAGAGAATCAACAACTCCTAAAGTAGGTTGGCAGACCTTTGATGAGTCGATTCTTGATTAGATCAATCAAGAAAAATAGTATTGGCTTGATAGAGTCAATGGGAACCTTGAGAATCTACTGAAGAAATATAGGAAGAAAAATAACCTCTAGAGGCATATGGCCAATCATTCTTGCGCCAGGAACAAAATTTCACAAATCAGGCTCAAACAGGTGAAAAAGAATCTTAAAGAGGCTCAAATGAAGCTTAAGGAGAAAGAAAACTTATAACTCCATGTTGAGGCATCTATGTATGTTTATTCCATCCTCCACAGGTCTTATAGAAGAAATTTTGGACAATTTTGAGCACTTTTTGGATTTTTGGTGATTTTTGCACTAAACTCGAAATTCAACCTTCACAGATGCGCAACGCCAAGTTGTTACGCTTTTTAATAGGGAATCTAAATGATGAATGCATCACATCATTGGATGCATTTTGATGAATAAATCACATATCACGAATTTTTTTTGCATGACAAGGTATAGTTTGAAGAAAAATCCAAAAGCCCACTAGTTTTCTATGCGTTCGCCACTATTTTGACAGTTTTTTATGCATCTGGAGTAACCTTGGTCAAATCAAATTTTGGAGGCCTTCCCATGGGTCATTTTACAAAATTAAAGATGTTTTGGAAACTAGATATATAGGGTTGGTTGACCTATCTTCCAGATTTGGATTTGGAGTTCTAAACATCCCTCAAAATAATCTACAAAAAAGTGTTACGCAACTATAAAAATGTGTTACACATCTACACAGGATTCCTCAGGAAACTTGTCAAACCTAGAAAAAGTCAAATTTTTGAGGTTTTGCTGTCCTTTGAGATAGAATTCGATTAATTGAGTTAGGTTTTGCCTCCTATCATCAGGAAACACATAATTTAATGTGGGGGACGCACACTCCTAGTCATTAGCTGAATTTGAGGGAATGGTTTCTAACCTCCCTAGATTCTAGGAAGTGACTCATATCATGTATTTATGTTGCATTCTGGATGGGATTTTGACCCTATTAGGTGTCATTGTTCATATTTTTTTATAATTATAGACACTTTAGTATTTTCTTGGCTTGGATAGTTTTTTTTTTTCCAGTGGAGCTATTATACAAGCCTTTTGGAATGAAATCAAAGACAATGTTGTATAAATTGTGTTGAGAATCCTGTGGTATGCCTTGGATCATTTGTTCTTTCTATATTTTTTTATCTTATAATTTTGAATTATATTTTTTCCTCTTTCATAGACATGATTCTATGTCTTTACCTTGTCATTTTAGAAGTGGAAATCATGCATTTTCATGCTCTGAATTAACAATATTTACATTATATATTTATGCTCTTATAAATTCATGAATTCACCTCAGTGCTCATTCAGATTTTATATCATTTCATACTATACACAATGAAAAACTAAGCATGATTTTAGCCTACCTACGTGGTCTCATACACATCTCTACAACTTGACCTTGAAATTTGACCTAAAACACTAGACTTAGTCTCCTTACTGTCATTCCTATCCAGCACAAAAACACTAAAAAAAATCCATATTTACTGAGCTTATATACCTAACCTAAGATCATTATATATTCAGTCATTTTATTGACTAGAAAGTGACATTGAGAGAGCCCTCTCTGGTCCTAGTAGGGCTAGCTACCTGACCTTAAGCCTGGTCTGTGGTTACCTTCCTTCAATCCCACTCTCAACCTTGGGAATTTTGGGGGAGTGATAGCACCATCCAAGGATAATTTGACATCACTTACACTATGGAGTGATTAAGATACCCAAAATGGTAAGTTTAAGTATTTTTTTATTAATTTTTAAAATTTGAATTTTAGTTATTATTTGTATGCTTCTAAACATAAACTTATTTAACTTCATTACGATATCATTAGGGTGATAAAAAATGACATTTACTAAAAGTATATATTTCACTTAAAATATCCTCTATATTCTTTCCTCATATAGCATAACCATTGAGGAATTTAAATAATTATTTGGGCCCATATAAATTCATGATTTTTCTTTTTGGTCCTTCAAGTGCTCATGAAATTTAAACTCTTTAAAATTTTCACCATGGTTATTACATTCATAATATTATCACTAAGAGAATTAGAAGAACCCCCTTGCAGAATAAACAAACAAAATCAAAACCCTGAGGAGCTTATGACCTCCAAAAATAAAGCTTGTTGGATTACTGCAAAAAGAGTTATATTAATCACAAATTGAGCTCTAGAAACCCTCACACAATCGAAGAGAAATTTGAATAATGAATTTATGAAAAAAATATTTTTTGAAAATATCTTCGAATCAGTGAGAGGAGGGGTTTCTATGCCCTTGAATCCCCATGCAAAACCCCATGAAAATCTTCATTTTTTTTTCAAAAATTTCAAATGAATTTGGTGTCTAAAACTCATTGGCATGTAAGTAAATAGAGTTATATCCTCAATAAATTAAAAAAAAAAAAATTGATTTTGAAGCTATAAATAAACTTTAAAACCCTCTCAGCCTCAAAAAATGTTTTGATTCAATATCCAGCCCTTAATACAAAAAATATATTATATGGGTATCAATACAATCTCATTTTGGAATATAGGTTTATACCTCAAACCCTAGACATTTGTGTGAACGAGGAAATGGCTAAAATGTATTTTTATTTTCTTAAAATATGGCTCAGACCCACCTGCAAAAAATATATCAGGTCATAGAATTTTAAATCCTCGTATTTTCTCTTTAAATATGTAAAGAGATACAAAATATACAACGAACCATGTTGTTCCACAATTTTTTAAGGGTGACAAGGTTTTAATGATGAGATAAAGGAGGCCTCCCCATGATACTATCACGCCAAATGTTGATATGCTCATTATTTCTTGGAAAGAAAGTTACTTAATATTAAGGAGGGAAAACAAAATTAATGCTCCTCTAGACTTGTGAATCTTTTCTACCTTCTATGACCTCATCAAGGAAATGACGTCGTACTGCTAGATTCGTCATATGAAAGAATTGATTCCACCAATCATAACTACTTGAAATAAGCTACCAAAACAATTCGTATTCAATTTATAGCTAAGGGATTATACCAAGATGATATACATGAAATTTGATAAGGGCCAACTATAAGAAAGTCGTAACACAAAAAAGTGCATATAAAACTCATTGAATAAAGGAGAAAACAACAAATTTTTTATACATGTGGAGATCGAAGCAATGGATCATGTATTAAACCAAAATTTCGAAAGGAATCCAAACATGAAGCTACGCTTGACACAATTAAATACATTTTTGATATCCAACTTAAGGATCATCCACTTTTCCTCATTATCCCTACTAAAGGGGATAACTTCATGTATAAGAATGATATATTCCATAATTTTTCTCCTCCTCACAAAAACGTCTCAGTTTTCTAAGATAATATTAGGGAGTAAACTTTTGATATATTATCAATGATTTTAGACATAATATTGTAAGAAACATTGCAATATTATATCATCTTGAATATAAAGAGGATGATAGAAATACATATTTTGGGACTATAATTAAGAAATATTATCTTGTCCCTCCTCTCGGGTCCAAGGAATCGCATGAACATATTCCAGAATTCACACCATCCACACCAATTCAAACTTAATAATATTACAAAAATAGTTGCAAAATGAATGTTGAATTCATCTATATTTGATATCTTATCAAGTTCAAAATCATTGATTGTGTCAAATATTTTCAGTTATGAATAACCTACATTAGATAAGCATTGTATTTTTTTCTTATAGTATATGAATTATTTTCTTGCATAATGTTTGTACTCAATCTGTCTTGGATCCTATATTTAATATATAGTGTGATAGGGGTTATATGTTACTTATTTGATTTTTTTCATTTTGACTTAGTATCTCTCCTTGATTGCTGGTGATTTCCTTGACATTGTTACACTTTTGTTGTACTTTAGTTTGTTTATGAAAAAAATAGAGTTTATATCCATTAATTAGAGCCAAAAACTCTTGTACTTTTACCTCCATTTTCACTCTTCTTTCCTCATTGTAGATTTGTAGCACTATAAGCTTTCTTTTTATTCAATCGTTAAAGAAGGAGTGACTTATTCCAACTCCATGAGCCTTTGAGTTACCCATAGTTTATACTTTAGTTAGTTGATATCTTTACTCAATCATTGATATGAATCCATCATCCCAACCTTTAGAGTGAGATTCGTATTTTTAAGATTTGTTCCTATATGTGCACCAATGAACCAACCACCCAATTTCTCCAAACTCAAGAAACAAGTTGAAGAAGGAGGGGTATTAGAGCCAAATTTATTGAAATGAGAAAAAAGAGGACCATAATAACCATGTTTAATCATATAAACGGCGATGTTTTAGTGATATAATCCAACATAAAATATAATTTGAGAAGACAAAGAGATGTTACTTTCTACGAAGGAACTATGTACCAATAATTTATCTATATTAATGTGTCTAGGAGGAAGAAATCTATTGGTCCATGTAAGTTTCCCTTTTCGACCAAGATATTAGCTAAATCAGGAAATGTAATGGGGTTCTCCATTCACTATATGATTGGATCCCAAAAAATCCCCCCTCATCTCCACCCACTTTAATCATAGTGATTAAGTGTAGTGTTAAAGTATCTCAAAATAATGTAATTTGAACCAAAATCTTAATCCCTTAAGTTCATTATGAATTTCCAACATTCTACTTTCTCATGATAAATTACAGGAACATAAAGATTAACTACATCACAATAGTGCTAAAGGAGAGATGAGAGAGTCTTGTCACTAAAAAATGATGAAAAAACTTATCTTTATTTAAATTTAAAATAGAGGAAATCCAAAGTGTCTAAATTCCCATAGATAAACCGCTAAAACTTTCTTACCAACCATAATTGAGATGCCAAATGTTATTGTATTTCTGCAAAACTTCATAGTCTTCCAATTTCGTCTCCTAAAGTAGGAGGAGTTGGGCCTTTTATTATTTTATCAAATCCCTAATTGATGCAAGATTTCTAGGAGTACATAACTCCCTTGAATTCTAGGAGATAATTTTCATCATTTGTCTTGAATTTTAATGCTTCCTCTTGAGGGAGTAATCATGCCATTTTGGTTTCCTTATATTTCATGTTCCTTTACTATACATTCCATCTATATTCTAATATTTATTTATTATTTCTTCCTTTTAAGTGATATTTTTACTATCATCAATACTAATTCCAATCAATGAAGATCACAAAACAAAGTACGACACAAGATGTAGGCATTTAGCGAAGAAAAAACCCTATCAAGGGGGAAACCCATTTAAACTCTTCCACTAGTAGATTTAGATCAATTTGAGACAACCAGGACCATAGACCAAGATAAGTGACTTCCTTTACTCTACTATGTAAACCTTCATTCACTAATTCAAATTAATAAGCATCAATATTAGAGTTTTAATTTAATTCTTCATCTTTCCTACAATTTTTGGTCTCCTATATTTTTTATCATGTAATACTCCAAAAAAATTTGTACCTTTTGATAGAGGATTAGTAGCTTCAATCCTTCACTTACCTTGCTTCTCTTCTAGGCATATGACAGGATTTTCTTTTATTTTTCTTTGTTATTCTACAATATATATAAAATTTCTTATTACCCTTCAATAGGAAAACATCAATTGTGTATTTATAGTGGTTCGAATCTTCAACATACGGTTGACTTGTCAAGTTATTTGAGGCCAAATTATTATATTGTTTGAGGGAGAATTGAATGATTAGGAAGTTGACTTGGTGGAGGAGGAGAGAATATTTTTATTTATTGACACAAATATCCAAATAAGGATCTATCATATAATAATAATGATAATATCTCAATATTTAAACCTATAAGCCTACAATGGAGCCTTTGACCTATTTACCAATGATGCAAGCATGAAACCCACGCGTTAATAAGTCAAATTTCCTTTACAATAATTTTTTTCTTTATTTTCACAAATAAAATTACAAAGACCAACACTAGTTACATTATTCAACACCATGAAACTCTTCCTCCCTAGTACTTTATTCATGTTGTATCTGATAACTAGTTGGGGTCATGAAAATATTTCCAATTTCATTTAGACAAATTTTTCTAGAGAAACACTCACCTATAATTGAGTTTTTAGACTTACAACCATTTCCTATGTTTGCATTAAGAAATCCTTCATAAGAAGCACTATATCAACAATTTAGAAACTTCAATCATATTCAAACTTAGGTATTTGTTGTGCTTTATAAGTAATATGATATTTTTTTAGTTGCAGCACCTACTAGTAGTGGTATGACTATTTCTATTGATTTTTATTTACTACGATTGCATAAAAAAGGCCTAGAAAATGTATTTCTATGTGCCTATATTTCTCCTATAGAATATATTTCCAAAGAGAGATATTGGGATTGGGAGAATAAATTTGGAAGAAAGACAAAAAAGCCAAAATTACCTCCTATGCTTGAAAATACTCCTTTAGGCCATGGATACTTTAGATACTCTCCACTTATGATGAATTTCACTTGGGTTGGTGAGAATGAGGCTTCTCCTTATTATAATTTATAGAATTCTCAAGGGATTCATGTAATATGATGTTGTGGGCTTGAAAACTCATAAAATTACACAAGTTAACTTGAACAAATCATGTGCAAACCCAACAACCATATAGAAAGAAGAAAATATCATCATAGCCAACTTGGATTTTGATGATTTTTCATTGCCTCTAGTTCCTCTAAAAGCCCTCTGACACCTCCATGTGTCAAATCATTGAAATTATTCATAGTTCCACACCCACCCGCTTGGGTGCAAATACAAAGGGCTTGGGTTATTAGCCCAAATTTTGTGTGATATTTCCTCCAAAACCCTATAGCCTAGTGTTTAGAGTACCTCCCAAGCTACAAATCTCAATAACCACAAGATCCAAAAAAAATCCCCATTATTTCACTAAAACTAGTTACATTATTCGACATATCGAAGTATGTGGGTAATGTTTTGTAATGGAAGATTAAATTCTATCATATTATGTTGAGTTCTCAAGTTATCGAGTGAGTTCATTGGTTAGGATGAATAGGTTCTCAAGTTCTCAGGTTTTTAAACATTACTTTAATATTTTAAATGCAAATAACTTCCCTATAATTCAAGTCTACTAGTATATTATTGTGGTTTCATCAAGACATTTATTAACATCCCTTATGACACTTGCTAATGTTGGCTTGATTTGGGCTGACCCAGGTTCGATCTATACTGCTTACCAAAAAAACCCTTGATCACTAGCCCTTTTGGCAATGACCTGCAAGCATATCGTAGTCTCACCTAAAGTCAATATGGGTGGATACAGAACCAGGTTTCTATAGCCTTAAGGGACTGGGATATGTGGTATTTTTATGTTATATTACACTCATAACTTATAAATTACTTCACCACATTCAATTAATCATAGAAGCATGTCATATAAACCCATAAACCATTACTGCATCAACATAACATGCACTTGTAATAACTACTTTGCAACAATAGATATTAAGTAAATATACACAATAACTATACAGGAAAACCAAAATATTGTTCCCAACTGCTTCCTTATTATGATGGATCTTTGAATACAATCAGTTCTTCGACCTGCGCTCTAAACTGCAGACACTTCCTAGACCTCTGTGCACTTAGCTTCAGAGCCTTCTCTTCGCTACAAAATACAAATTACAAATACTTTCCCATCCTACATCGAATAATATTTATGATATCTCTAAACACAATATTTCAACCCTTTATATACTATTACATCATAAGATTACATCGAAAAAATACCATGGTCCAAATAACATGGGCTCCCCAAAACAATAAAATATGAACCAAAAAAATTTACAAACACAAGGGGCTTCAACCTGCCTCGAAGCTCATTTAGCACCATGCGATATATCTAAAATTCTTCGCTGCATGGTCCACTTTGCGCTCTGCTCCTCAAAATGTGGAGTCTTATCCAAAATATAGGCCAATTTGGGTTGCAGCCAACATGCCCCAAACACTAACATGTGACTCATCCCGATTCACTCAGCTTCTTTGCCTCTTATTTTTGCTACTATGTTGTCGCAGGCCTTGTTGAAATGCTACATAATCTCTACGATCTGTTTTTCTTCACTACACACTTCTTCCAATATTTCTTATGTTGTTGATGTTGTTGTATTCTACAACATTACCTCTTATTTCTCTCGAAGATCCTAAAGCTTCCCATATACTTCCTAAGATAGTTGGAGAGCCTCATCCTGTCATGGTTGAGTTGTCTCTGCCAAATTCTATTCTTCCCTTTCAGCTCTTCTAGATTATTCTACAGGGAATTTCCCTCACTAATCTTGGCGAGCCTCTGTAAATTGATAAGGCCTTCAAAATTTCCCAAATCTCCTCCATATGATTCTACTTCTGTTGAATGTATTCTTGTATCTTCTACATATTTGGATCCTCCTACAACGAAGTCCAAATATTTTCCACAACTACCACAGATGCGATGATGCTAGCCATTGCAGTTTTCATACCGGTCTCCCTCCTCTCTCACACTTCTGGTGGTGTGGTTGGCTACAACTTCATCTTTGGCTCACCTATATTTATCTCATATTCAAACTGTACATCTGCGATATTCTTCTTGGATTCCTTGACTGTAAGGTCAAGCTTCACAACTTTGTATTCCACTGATTCCTCTTCTTGGACATTGATGTCTGAGACTTCTCTACCTATGGCTTCGACCACCTCTTTTAATTTTTTTTCTTGTTGTTTTACATGGTCCTTCTCCTTGATGGCCTCGCCAAGCTTCTTCTTTAGTGAATATTTCTCTTGTTCTACCGAGATGTTCAATTTTGAAGTGATTTATTCTCCTTGCTTCAGATCATCTATAATTCCTTGATGTAGATCATGCAATGTTTGAATTGGCAACACTGCGATGCTCATACAGTAGCCCAACTTTTGCAATTTTTCGATACTTAGAATTTTTTGAGCTCTTAGACAGAAAAGTGCCAAAATATTTGTGGGATGTGAATTTTTATAACAATTTTGAACTTCTAACCTCATTATTAGCTCAGATCCTATTCTAATTTTTTTATTAACAACATATTTGCTGCTAGATCAGACCAATTTGTCTTCATAAATGGATCCTACTGCTCTTCTCAATGAAATTTTTTCCTTTTAACGGTCATATTTTTCTAGTGAACTTCAACACATCCCATATTGCAGCGAACAACCTATCTTACATTGTGGCTTCTCCGAACTTCAACATAATCCAGGTTGTAGAAAAGTAACTTCCTTCATCAAAGCTCTCTCTCTGCAACATAGTTTATAGTCTAGTTCCCACTTTCAACTACAAGTGGCACTAAGAATTTTCTCTTTTCTTCTTGAGAGAGAAGCTGTAGGAGCAGGGTCATCCATATAGAACTTCAATCTGCTTCCATTTAGTCTTAATTGAACCAATTATCCATTCAAATTTTGTAATTTCACTACGCATCCATCGGTAATATTCTTGATAATGTATGGCACCAACCAATGCATCTTGAATAATCCTGAAAATTTTACAAACTTACCATCAAAAAGGAGGAAAAGGTATCCTACCTATAACTTTTCCTTCTTAGTATGTCTGTCATGCCAAGAATTTTCTCTTTCTTTCTACACCTGTTGATGGAATCTTGCTACAAATATATCTTCATCCAAAGAAAGAAACTACACCATTATTTCCTCCATTGTATCAGGGTATTCCATATATGTAAATTTTCAATCCTCAAGCTTGGCACAATGTACTCCATGGGCATCACAGCTTCTCGCCCGTAAACTAACTTGAAGGGTGCATGACCTATCAAGTTATTACATGTGGTCCTATAATCCCATAACAATGCTGGAATTCTAAGATCCTAGACATATTTATTCGCATTGCATACCTTATTGAGTGCATTCTCCAAAATATTGCTAAATATGTCCATTGTCCCATTGGTCCAAGGGTGATAAGGAGTACTCTTCTGGTGATAGACTTGGAACTCCTTAGTCAATGCTTTAATAGTCTTATTTATGAAGTGTGATCCTTGGTCACTCATCAAAATATTCAGACATCCAAATATAGACAATATGTACTCAAAAATAAAATTCACTGCAGTTTCTACACGGTAACCCCTTATTGGTTGTTCTTCATCCCATTTTTTCAAGTAATCATTTGTTGTAATTATGTATCTCGCACCAGTCCTTTTTCCAAGTGGGTTGATTTGTCTAAAAAATCAATGACCCACTTATCAAAAGCCTGCAATGTAATTTTTAGTACCAATGACATCTCATCTCTCCTAGAAGGCTTCCCTATTATTTTACATACATCACATAATCTACAATACTCCTTCACATCTTTATGTAGTGTAGGCCACTACAATCCTACTATCATAATATTCTACGCAATAGCTTTTCTTGCATTGTGTCCACCAACTGCGCCTCCTTGAGATTCTGCTAGAGTCATCTATCTTTCATGTTCAGAAACATATCTCCATAGTATCTCGGCTGGCCCCATATTATATAAGAATATTTATATTAATGAAAAGTCAGTTGACTTAACCACCAATTATTTATTTTGTTGTGTAGTATACTCTAAAGGAGCCACTCTTGTACTCAAAAACTAAATGATATCTATGAAGTGATCATCTGCCATTCTTATTGCAAATAAATGCACATAATGGAGATTATATTCTATGTTTTTTTTTTATTCCCCTACTTCCAATATTGACAGAAGGTTAGGTCCTGCATTCAAGCTCCCTGGTTTAACAGTAATCTCAAAGTCATACTCATGGAATAACAACAACCATCTACAAATATTTGCTCCTAAGATAGTATTATTAACAAAATAATTTAGTGGATAATTATTTGTAAACATTTTAAAGTGTTACCAAAACAAATAATGTGTAAAATTATGCAAAGCATACACCATGCCCAATCCCTCCCTTTCTATGGTGGTGTAATTATTTCCCGCTTTAGATAACTTCCTACTTGCAAAATCTATAGGATGAATTATCTCTATTTCACCAAGTTGTGCGAGCACCACTCCTAAAGTTGTACAAGAGGCATCCACATGGAAATGGAACTCCTTATTCCCATAAGGGAATACGAATATAGGTGCAACTACCATATTTTGTTTTAGTATGTCGAGGTTGTTTTGAAATTCTTCATTCCACTGAAAATTTACATCCTTCTTCAACAATTTATCCATAGGCATAGTGATCTATGCATACCCCTTGATGAACTTCCTGTAATACCCAGTATGCCCCAATGTAGTGCAAAGATTTTTTACTATGTGAGGTGGAGGAAAGTTCACAATGATAGAAATATTAGAAAGGTTCACCATCAATCCTTGCTTACAAACAATATGCCCCAATAATATTCCAAAAGGTACACAAAATATGCACTTCTTTAAGTTCAAAGAGATTTGATATTGTTTACATTTGTCAAGCATAAGCCTTAAACTTCCAACATGTTTTCTCAACAGTAAAAATACCATCCAATCATCAAAATATACCTCCAAAAACTTGTCGATATACTCCTTAAAGGTTGCAATGACTACCCTAGAAAATATAGCAGGGGAAATTTTTTAATCCAAAATTCATTATTCTATATTGATATGAGCCCAATTCTGTAGCAAATGTGGTATTATCCTGGTATTCAGGTGAAATCATAATCTGATGATAACCTGAGAATCAATCTGTAAATGCGTAGACTTCTTGACCTCCTACATTATTCGTAACTTCATTTGTAAAATGGGTAGCGTAATGGATCATGTAAACATGCATCATTCAAATTCCTTAGATCAACACAGATCCTATTTTCTCCTTGAGTCTTCTTCTCTTGCACCACCATAGGACTTAGCCATTCTGATTCTTCTACAGGGTCAATAATTATTGTTGCTATTATGTTATGAAGCTCTACTTTCACTTTCTCCTTATAATTCGGGTTCAGTCTGTAAGGTATTTTCTTGACTGGCTTCACATCAGGCTTCAGGGGAATCTTCCTGACCCCTAGATATCCTATTATGTCCTTCATATTTGAAAATTTTGTGGGAAGCAACTATTGATATTCATGAAGTAACTCTATAACTTTATTGTCTATCTCCTCATCCTGGTAATCTCCTATTTTTGAAAACTTGGGTTCCTCCTCTAAACCTATGTTTACTTTCTTGGTATTCAATGTCTTTGTTATTTCTAGTATATATATCGCAGGTCTAGTCACTTTGTGATGTCCTTCTACTTCTGCTATGTGTATGTTGTGAGGATCTTCTTCTTCTCCCTCTACAATAATGTTATAGCATTCCATTGCATGCTCTATCTGTGTAACCAATTAGGTTGCTTCCATGTCACCGAGGTTATATTTTCAAAGATCTTATTATTGACTACCTAAAGAACCCAATATATGTATGGAAATCATCCTCAAAGCTAAATGTTAATACGAATCCATCAATATTTTTTTTCCCAATTATCAGTGCCATGTCAAAGCTTTGTTTCTGTGTACCAATTCTTAGGGATTGTCTCCAATGTATGAATGAATCTATGTGCCCATTCTTGTTGTGGAATCTCCTTCCATGATGTAGTACATAGCTAGATATTCTTCCTAGGACTAGTTCGGCCATCATATTTTCTCTCCATCTATGTTTATATTTGTCTAAACCTTATCCACATCAATTTTTTGACATTCTTACCAACCTCCTATATTGTTCTTGTGTGTGTTTTACCATCTAGCAGGAGTATATTTTAGGGCTATATCCAAGGCTAACAAAATTTGATTTTTTTTGAACCCGTTATTCATAATTATTAAGAAAATTATTCACATCTCCTATGCCATCATAAGAAGGAAAGTCACATACCTCAGACATCATACATCGAATTGATTTGGTAACTCTTAAATGACACCTTGTGGATATTTCATGCAACCTATTCTGCCAATTTTACAACTCTTATTCTGAATATAAAGTACAATAACTATCATGCTCCCAACTTAACATTCCTTTTGGAGTAGGATTAACCCAATCATGTTCCTTCACTATCATTTGACATATATTGTCTATATATGTTGCATAGTATTCTTCTTTGACTCGTTTTGTGTACCTTTGTCCTTCTGTTGGATCCAATGGAACAATTACCCCCATATTGTTTCCTTCAAATATCATTTGTGTATACTTAAGTTTAATTATTTCCATATTTTCAAATGTCCAATCAAGTCCAAGAATTGCAGGATGAGGATTATTGTCATAAAAAATCTCTATTATTTCAAATTCAGTATTAGTGTGTACTCCTCCAATGTCCACTATGACACTTGGTAATCTTCCTATACGGAGGATATTTTTTTTATTTTCCATACTTAGATGAATAGGTTACGACTGCAGCTTCAGTTTACCAATAGATTCCCATTTCTTCTTCGTCAAGAAATTATAATCATATCCCAGATCTAGAATAAATTGATCCATATCATCTTCTCCTATATGCAAACTAAGCCTCATCTATCTTCTAGTTCTCTTTTGTTGATGGAATTTATTGACTGTGCACATCTCTCTTCGCGACATTTATTTTGATGCACAATAATATATGAACTCCTGAAGCCCTTCTAAAGCCTCTTGATATCTTAAAAACTTCATACAAGTATATAGAAAAGAAATTAAAATACTTAATTGATTTTCTAACTCCTGGCATTGTGTTAGAGCTCGATCCTGCATCAAAGCTCGAATCTATGTCGAATTTGATGACACATCGCAATTACTAGGCTTTTCTTGTGCACTAGAGGTCAAAGATCCAACATCCATAAAACTTCACTTTGCTTCCATAAATGATTCTTTTTCTTTATGAATATAAAAATTATGGGATTTATTAACAATATTTCTAACCCATGCGCTTTCATATTCTTTCTTTTCATTTTCCTTATCACTACCATTCATAGCTCCACTTCTAGTGACAATACCGATTCGAGGTTCGTCAATCCTTATTTTAGTAGTCATCATTTGAATTTTATGTGTCGGCCGTTGATTCCTTTTTTCTTGCATATTATCCATAAGTGTAGGGAATTCTTCAATTACCTTGTCAAAGGATTTACAGTACTTACATGTCGTAGTGGAGTTCTGGAAGTCTCTTGCAAAATTACCTTGTTAGGTATAATTATAGCAAATGATCTATCCACATCCTCGACTAAATCCACTACCTCGACTTATTCCTTGGTAACCTCCTCAACCACATAATTTTCCATTTTCCTAACTTCCATGCTCTTCTACTTGCATTCTATAATCATCAGTATTGTGATCCATCATTAGGTCATAAGCTCAATAATTGTTCTCATCGTGTCCTACTGATTTGTAGAATTTTCAATATAGATTCCTTGGTGTCTCTACATATTTCTGCAATAGGTAACAATATTCTAAGTGATGTTGGCATCTAGCCTTACATATTTCACACCACGGGCTAGATCCTTCATTCAAGGGATTATGTGTTCCACCATCCATGTAATCCCTAAAAATAGGGCACAATTCTTTATAATTTCCCTCTGATCTACACTGCGTACACCATAATTCATCTCTAACCTTCTTACTCTTCTTGATGTATTCTATCTGTAGGGTAAATTTTTCCAACTGATTTTGAATATGTTGCATGCTCGCATTAGTATCGCATTTAAGCGAAGATTCCAATTTCATTGCAATCTCAAGATTTGGCTTGACTTCCTATCTTTTTTTTCATCAATGGAAATCTCATATGTGGTAGCAGCACAACTATGAACCGTTATTAATGTTTTTATGGAGCTATGTCGAAGCTTACTTGATCTAATAGTAGCATAAACATATGATCTAACTGCCAAACAAACTCAATAGGCTTATGGTAAATTTATTTTAGCTTAGTGATGCATTGCAACTTAGACTTAGTCTTCTTAAATTCTCCTACCAATGATGTCTTAATATCTCCAAAGTTTCTATTCTTATTTTTTGAATATTTCACATACCATGTCAAAGCTCTATCGTGCAGTGTTGTAACAAGATGCAACTTCTTTATATTCTCATCATTTATCTGCTTTGCTGCCCGTACAACTTCACATAAAAACTAAAACTTCTCTGGATCCTCCAATCCATTTCCTCTGAAAACATGTACATTAATATCATCAACCATACCTCTTCTTGGGGGTAGGAGGGTTGTGGGAAGAGGGAAAACCACAAACACCTTGGCTATTATTGGATTATGGCTTCGGTGAATTCTCAAGATGGAAGGGGGGATACTGCAAAGTTACCTGGGGGTTCTTAGGGTGTATTTCTTCTCTTTCACTTTCAGATTCACTCAAAATAGGACTATAATCAGTTTCTACAAATGTCTTCGGGTCCTATCCATGATATCTCTTTCTGGTATCTACTCTATATATCTTTCTACTTCGCATTACACCAATATATTTCTCAGATTCAATTCTTCCATGCATAAGTAAACTAGCAGTCTCACTGCATCTGTAAAACTCCCTTTTCACATAGAAGCATATTAATCCATAGATTCAGAGATTTTAAATACTTACCTTGCATTCCTTTGAATAATCGTTGTTCCAATTCGTTGTATGACACAGTCGATTCTATTGCGAACTCTATAATAAATCCTCCCAAGATGCTATCAATCCAAAAATTGACAGCCCTTAAACTACTATTGTTAGTGCTCTTGAGTCATTGTATCAGCTTAGGGGTCCACACCGTAGGTTCGTCACCTTTAAAACAATCATTTCTTTCAGTCAACCTTGATATCCACTCATACAAATCAATAGTAAAATAAGGGAATAAAATATCGCATTTCTCAGTGAAAATGTAATTTTTTAACCACACTTCAGATGTCAAATGAGGATTTATGTTTTCTTGATCCACAAATTCCCACTCTTTTAGGACTATCCAGTAATTAATCTCTTTATTTGACAAATGCCACATCCACGTATCCCTCAAATATATCCTAGTCTTGTCAGTGAAACCATTTTTTGGATTAATTTAGTTTGACCCAGGTTCTATCTATACTACACACCAAAAAAACCCTTGATCACTGACCCTTTCAGCAATGACCTGCAATAAAATCACAGTCTCACCCAAAGTGACTATGGGTGGATGCAGAACTAGGTTTGTGTAGCCTTATGGGACTAGGAGATGTGGTATTTTTATGTTATATTACAATTATAACTTATAAATTAATTTTCCACAATCAATTAATCACAAAAGTATGTCATATAAATCCACAAACCATTGCTTCACTGATATAACATGGAACTGTAATAACTACTTCGCAATGATAAATATTAAGTAAATATAAACAATAACCATAAAAGAGGACTAAAATATTATTCCCAACTACTTCTTTATTATGAAGGATTTTTAAATACAATTAGTTCTTCAACCTACGCAATAAGTTGCAGCCTACAGGGAAAATTTTAGGGGCTAATATTTGCAACTAGGCTAATTTCCCAAGTGTTTTCCAGAAAAAATATTCGCTCATTTTTTGTTTTTTTTTTTTTCTAAAAATGATTCGCCCACATTCTATAGAATAAAATTATTTTACCCTAAAAATCGCCAAAAATTTATATAGACTAATATAAAATAATTAGAAATATAAATATTTTTACAAAAATATTTCCATACATTTTACAATTTGGATATTAGGGACTAGTAAGATTTGGAAAGGTTTTTAAAATTTAGTATAAACTTCCATCCTAAAATTTCCTTCATTGTGTGTTGTCTACGCACTAAGCTGCAGACACTTACCAGGCCTCTGCACATTCAGTTGGAGAGCCTTCCCTTCGCTAGAAAATACAAATTACAAAGACTTGCCCATCCTAGATCGGATCATATTGATGATCTCTCTAAACATATTATTTCAACCCTTTATATAATATTACATCATAATTGCATCAAAAAAATACCATGGTCCACATATTATGGGATCCCCAAAACAATAAAATATGACTCAAAACCCTTTACAAAAAGAAGGGGCTTCGATCCGCCCTAAAGACCCTTTAGCACCACGTGATATATCTAAAATGCTTCGTTGCATGGTCTACCTCATGCTCGACTCCTCAAAATGCAGAGTCTTAGATAAATAGGCCAAGTTGGGTTGCACCCAACAACTAATAGTTTCTTTATTTTTATGGATTGTTATAGGATGTTCAACCAACTAGGTATTTTCTAGATCTATCTTCATCAAGTGAAAAAAATTCCAGGTATGATAGAATAAATTGACCAATCATCTACTACGACATCTGGTAGACGATGATAAACTAGAGGTGAAAACATTAGAATAAAATTCCATAGACGTATGGAAATGTTTATCGCTAAAGGGGGGTCATGTTCTTAGGACAAAGAGAGCATATATGACATTGAGGTTCCCTTGAGGTACAAACATCTTATGAAACAATGGGCACCCAAGGATCTTCCTAAAATCAACATTGATTTTTCTATCAATTAAAGGATATACCACATTTAGCCATCGTCATTACATGGTTGGGGGCTATTTTCCATGGATTTCATAAAGGTATGTTACATAGGATTAAGAGAGTTTATGGTGTACGTGAAACCCTATTACAACTACAATGATTGGGTACGACTAGTCCAATATACCAAAAGTATGAAAAAATATGGAGTTGTTTGACAATTGACATTTTCTGATTAATTATTGGCACTTGGTACGTTGTAATTGATGTCAACTAGACTAGCTTTGAGGAAGATTCTAGTTAGAGAGTTTGTAGCCATGTTTAAGGTAGAAAATGGGCTCAACATTAGACATTTTCCACTGTAAAGTGATTTTAAAAAGCTTTCCAATGGTATGTGGAAGTTCATAAATGGCCATTGAGATAGCCGAAGTATGGACTTTGAAGTCATTAGGAGCATGTCGAATTTTGAATATTTTAAGAAGACCAAATTTTAGAACCTTAAGAGGTCTGAATATCAAAGGGTCAGAGTCTCGGGAGCTTTAGAACATCGGATGTCAGAGTAGGAAAAATACTAAGGAGCAGGAGGAACATCAAAACCCTGAATATAGAAAGGAGGACATATCAAAATCTCGAAGGTTCGAAACTTCATGTTTTTAGAACTTCGTAAGTTCTTCTGAATGATTTTTTTTCAAGCGTTGAGGTTGTGAGGAGCAGGGATTTACAAAGGAAATTGTTTTTGAAACTAATGATTGAGGGACCCTCTTTCTCTTCTCGGACATGGTACATGGCACCTGCTAATCAGTCCTAAGGAGTTGATGATGAAAGATGTCATCAACATGATGTGGTAGTATGGAACACGTATCAATCAGAATCAACATTATTTTGTGTCCTAATGGAGCAAATCCTGGTGACACATGTCACTACTAAGGAGACATCACATGGGGATGATGACGTCATATCGAAGGTTGAAATATCAGAGCTTGGGATTTCATAACTCCATTGTAGTTGTCTTTTTAAGAAATTTTTGGTTCAATAAATAGAGTTCTGATGTTGAGTGGTTTTTGGCCATGGGTACCCAAAGAACCAAGAGCGTAGAGCAAGGCCTAACACCTAACTTCTATGGAGCATATCATAGGTTGGAGATTTCAGAACTCAACTATAAATGCATTTTAAGAAAAGTTCTAATGCCTCAGAGCTCTGATGTTGTTGGCACTTGGTTGTGGAAACCCAAAGAACAAAGGACAAAGAGGATGCTTACAAGGAGATAGGCACCTACTACAATACTGAAGAGCTTAGCACCTAAGTTCTATGCCACCAATCAAAACACTTGGTCCCAAGGAAGAAAAACAAGAAGGGGCTCACTAAAAGGGGATAAAGGAAAATTGGAAGCTCGCAATTTTGTAAGGTTACTTCAATAAAAGTTACGAAATGAGGGGCTCTGATATTGCAACACAAAAATAAGTCAAGGATAAATGAGTCAAGAAATAATTTTAAATGAATTCAGGAGAGTTTTTCACTGGAATAAATGGGGACTTTCAAGATCACTAAGTCAAGGGTGATGAGGACCACAATTTTCAGAAGAAGAGTGTTGGGCCTATCTCAAAGCTGAAATAAGTTTTCTATGATCTCTTGTGCATGTATTATTGAATTAAATGAAGAAAAGATAAGCCATGACAAATTACTTGTCAAGGTATGTGAGCTATGAATAAGCATGGAGAGCCTCCTTGGAGTATGCAGGTGGACTAAGGATTTATTTACCAACATGAAAACTCTTATGAGACCATTCCCCATGTTTAATCTGATGGAAGAGATCAAGAATTTGATGCAATAACAACATGGAAAAAATTAAGGATTACTCTTAGGTAGCATGAATGGAAGGATTATTGTTAACAAAGAGAGCATCATTCCTAGTGCATTAGAGTAACAAAACAAAGGAACACAATTGAGCAAAGTGGGGAAGAAAATATTGTTGTGCATGCTGAAGAGAGTGGATCAGAGTATGCGAAAGTTGAGAAAATGGCCCAAGTGTTAAATTGAGGTAGAGTGTTGCAAAGAGCTGTGATTAAGAGCTAAATGAGAAATAAGGATCACATTTCAGAGGAAAACTTGAGTGGATCATATTTTTATTTATCTATATTTGTAGTTTCCCCTGTTTTCAGTTTGAAAATTATATGAAAGGTAGAAAAACGGTTAGAGAAGGTATTGGCCTAAATTCATAAGAGGTTGGTGCCCCTTGGAAAGTAGGATCTTGTTATCTTAAGGGATCAGTGCCTCGTGTGAGTGGGTGCTCACAAAAAAATTGATGTAACTATGTAGGCCATTAATTTAGATCATAACAAGAAACAAATTGGTGGTTTTCTCCCTTTGGATTTCCACGTAAAAATATATGGGTGAATATGTGTATTCTTCTCATGTGATGGACTGTATGTATGTATGAATTCGTTATATTGATGTTCATTTATATTATGTATTAATTCTCTCATGAGTAACTGATATTTTAGGAATTAAATAAAGATTTTTTCATAAAAAAATTTAGAACCTCACTATTGCTGATTCACCCCCCCCCACCCCCTCTTAGTAATTATTTATTCCAACAATTGGTATCAAAGCCAAGTTCCTTTAGGAACAACCTAACCATTGGAAGGTAGATCCATGACTAATTATTTCTAGGCAAGAGAGTCAAGAGGCTTACTCAAACAGAATATCGGTCTTTGACGCAACAAACTATGTATTTTGGAAAGTAAGGATTGAAGCTTATCTTATATCCCTCAGAGTATATGTTTGGACCTAGGTAATAGTATATTATGATGTCCTTGAAGTTCCTCCCATTTAGGTAGATGGAAAAAATGTATGGAAATAATGTGAAAGCCAAGAATTCCATTCTCTTTTGCCTTAGTCAATCCAAATTTCTAAAGGTTATGCACTACAAGTATGCCAAGGAAGTGTGGGTGAAGCTCTATCAAAGTCATGAAGGAGATGTGAAAGTTAGGTAGGACAAAATTCAAACCTTCAGAATGAGGTTTGAAAGTTTAAAAATGAATGAAGAAGAAAGTATAGTATAATACTTCCTCGAATTTGATGATGTAACTAATATGATTATAGGACTCGATGAAGATGTAAAATAAAATATAATTGTTCAGAAAGTATTAATATCTCTTCCCATGAGATTTAATGACAAAGTCTCTGCCATTGAAGAGATTTTTGGCTTAAAGAAAATTAAGATGGATCAGCTCCTTGGTACTCTCACAACCTATGATATGAGAGTAGGAAAAGAGAAACCTGAACCAAGGGTGGAAACTTTCAAAGTGTCCATGAAGGAAAAGGAGCACAAATACCATCAATATTTCTCTAACTGTGAATATGATTAAGAGTAGCTCAATTTTCCAGGAAACTAAATCATGGCTTAGGAAAGTATAGATGGAAGCTACCCTTTAACTTCTTTGTCTATGGAAGAGTTGGACATTTTTAATCCAAATTCCCTTACAAGGAATGGATAGAAAAGGAAGATGATTAAAAATTTCAAAAAAAATCCCAAAAAAATCAGAAGAAGAAGCTTGTTACACAGTAATTGGTCACCGTCCCTACCATTCCCTATCCCGCACAATGGACAACCCATTTTGTGACCTGTGAACATTGTCATGCCTTGAAATCATCATCAATGCATCCCTCTAAACATGAGCTTCAATTTCCCTAAAGACATCTCCTTGCAAAAAATCATGAAAACATATCCTTTTGCATTGGCACGGGCAGACAGTTCATCACTCGCGCTAAAGGGGAAAATCCTACAAAGAGGCCACGCCAACTGACGCTCTGTCCCAGAGCAGCAGTCACACCAGCCAATTTAAGGAGTGTTTTTTAAATAAAGATGGTAGAAGTTGTGTTTCAACAAACTCAGAAACCATTGCCTATCTTGAGTTGGGAGGTTTGGCTGCGGGAGTTCCATGGAAGGGAAGTGGTTTGCCACCTCTCATGGAACCTTCCTTGATGATAGGGCCAATCCCACAATAATAGGGATCCCAACTCCCTCCTTCCCCATCTATAAAAGGTTGCCTATTGCCATTGCAAGCTAGTCTTGAATTGCCTAAGCTTTGAATCTCCAAATTCCCAAGAGCCTTTGTGTTGTAAGAGCCCTCTTTCTTCCCTTAAGGCCGACTCAAGTAAGGAGACTATCGTCGAGAGACTCTAGAGAGGTTTGCCCTTTCCCTGGCGAGCTTCGCGAGACGTGAAAGACTAGAGACCCATCCGAAGGAGACTGCGGCGTCAGAACATTGGTTGTACTCTCTTTCGATTGTTATTTAATGAATGATTACGGTTATGGTTCCACTCTGTTTTCACTTATGTTAATATGAGTTATATCCTTTCTGACTGATATCTAGTTGCGTATTCTGGATTTTATGCTTGTATTCATGTTGTTTCTTGCATGTACAGGTGTCCATGTGTGGAGATCGTGGAGGAATTTTGATCTGCCGAGGCTGAGGAACGGGAACGCTCTCTTCTACGGATCATAGCATTGGACTCCAGGTAGGCCTCCATCTTTGGTCTTTTATCCGTAATTAGGAACTTGCGCTGTAACATTTGATGATTGTTGCTAGACCCCTGCTGGGCTAGTAGGGATCGCCTCTGTCCGCAGAGGGGATTTACCTCCTCAATAATATGGCGACTCCACTGGGGATCGTCGAGTTTTCACTGTCTCGTTTAGATTGTCTCGCTTTGATTGTCTTATGATTTTCCTTGCTTGGTTAGCCTTCTGGGCTGGGTTCTTTTGCTGTTTTTTTCTTCTTGGTTTGCTTAGTTTACATTGATCTGCTTCTGGAGTAGTTCTTTATTTTTTTTGGCTGAGAAACTCGACTGGCGCACTTTTTAGCCCGACAGTCACTCCAATTGGCGCATGTTGCTTTTTTATTGCCTGCGCCAATTTCTTGCTGGCGCCATTTGCAGCCTTACAGTCGCGCCACTCCTGTAGGGTATTTGAGTTTGCTCAGTTTTGAGCTCTCTAGTTCTGGTCAGTGTTTTTTTTTCTTCTTGATTTTTCGACTACCTAAGTGTGTTGGGGTCCTATTCGACTGGGAATTTGCCTTCATCCTTTCGTTGTTTGCTTTTATCTATCGATTTCACATTTTAAGCCCTAGGGCATCTAGTGGCTTTGTGTATTGAGCCCTCCTTGGGAGTTTTGGTGTTTCGTTTATCCAGTCAACTCTCTGATTGCTCCTCCGCATTCTTTTAGTAGTTGTTCACCGTGTTGCTGTGATTTTTGAGTGATTGCTCATTTCTTCATTCAAATTTTGTTTGGTCTTGCTTTGGGCCTAGATCACACGGTCCATTGGAGCCTTTGAGTCTTTTTCTTGGTTTTGAGAGACTTTGGTCGATTTGGGATCTAATTGTTGGTGTCATTGAGTGAAATTTGTTCGTTTTTCTCTCTCAATATCATTTCTCAAGTTGCTTCTCTTTTATTTTCAGTTTGTTTAGTGCATTTAGCTATCAAACATTGAAAATTACAAAAAAAATCTCTTTTGCTTTTGGTTGATTAGTGCAAATTGAAATTTTTCGATTTTACTAGTAATTAGTGTTTGAATGAAAAGTTTTCAATTTCATTAGTTGCATTAGAGATATCATTGTTTGTCTTCCGATCATTTTGTTTGTGTAAAAACTCTCAACTCTTCTGTAGCTAGTTTTCATCGAACGAAATGTTGGACTGTGGCATGTAGCTTTTCATTTAGGAGTTTTTGAGACGACTCATTCGTTAGGGCCTGAAAACTGGAACATAATTGAAGATCAACCATAAAATTTATTCAATTAACCTAAGGCAGCATTGAAATCTAACGAAACATATTTATAGGTCTAGGCTAGAGACGTGTTCTGGCGTCTTTAAACCTAGCAGCTGTCGTTTGCCTTTTGGCTTTAGACAACGCTAGTCTGCACTTGTGCTCCCCGTACCATCTCGTATATAAAGGGAGACCCCTCTAGGTTTTCAATCCTTTATCCATAGGAAGCCGAGTCTGCTACCCTATACCCGTGATACACCGAACATAGCATTCGGGGAGATTGCCTGCACGTACGGAAAGTCCTTGGTTGATTTCCTTTTCATTATTAAAAGCAAGGTGTATATTGCAGTTCACGGTTATTTGGTACACCCTTTGTGCCTAGTATTCCTGAGCAGTCATTTGGTCTTTTCTGACTCCCTAAACTTGAAAAGACCGTCAAGCGCTTGTCCTTTCACGCTTGTGTAAAATCTGAAAGAGATAGAATCATCTTTTATCATTTCTCGACTCTTAAAACATGAAACGGTAAAGTTTCTTACTTTTCAATGTGGTAAAAATTAATCACCCATGATTACATGCCTTGTTAGACTTTGCTTGTTGACCGTTTGATCGTGTGTCTTGACTCTTTTTCAGCCCGTGTGTGGTTTTGAGTCTTGATGGCAACTTTTCCAGAGTTTACCAACCCAGAAATCCCCTCAGAAGGGAATCCTGGTCATTTTCCTCCTTTTGGGAATGTTTGTGCTCCTTACATGGCAACGTTGTCCCTTCCTGGGTTAACTGTTGGGTTGCCTGTTTGGTTGTTTTCAACCTTTGTGGTCCCGAATATCTCTGCTACTGTTCGATCAGTTTCTCCACCTGAACAACATCATGTTGATTCCAACGTGGACCTCTCCCCTTCTTCACCTGTTTCTGCGTCCTCATCTTCTACTTCGCCTAGTGAAAGCCTGGATTCGAGTAACCAGATGGTTAAGAAGAAGAAGAAGAAGACAAAGAAGAAGAAGTCTGATAAGCGAGAGGCTAAAAGTGCAGCCACTGTTTCTGAAATATCTCCTCTTGATAAACCTTCCAACCCTCTACGGAAAGTCAAGTTCCCTTGCATGTTGTGCACGGGAGACCATCTCCTTCGAGACTGCCCTGGTATCCCCAAGGTGCTTGAAGCATCGTCCGACGGCCGTCCACCATTGCCTTTGACTTCCGGGAGCCAGGCTGGGGGCACGTCTTCAACTGGTACTGATAAAACTTTTAAGAAGGAGGGTAAGATCACCAATCCCTGTAAGTTGTGTGAAGGGCACCATGCCATTCACCTTCGTCCTTATATAGACGAAGCCAAACGAGTTTTGGACAACCCGACCAGTTCTACACCACGCCTTCCATCTGGTTATAATCGGCTTTCTTTAAGTCCTCCACCAGTTGATCCTACGATTGGTCAAGAGTCATCTTTTGTCCTTCCCACTCCCTCAGAAATTCGAATTCACGAATCCATCCCTGACCAGCCATTGGTCGTAGGATCGGTTGAACTGGCCCCGTCCGCGGTGCACCAGGTTTTTTCTGTCGAGAGTGGATCTCACACCCCCCATGTCCTTTGGATTTCCTCAGATTCTTCAGACTTGGAGAAAGACTCTCCTATCCCTGTACTTCAAGAAGCTCCTCCTCCGCCTCCCATGATGGAGGCTCTATAGGATATCCCTCCCGCCTTCGAGATGGAGGTTATGGAGGATGCTCCTTCTTCCGTAACACCAGGGGAAGACCTTCTCGGTTCGATGGTATCCCCTCCGAGTAGTCTGGTCGCCTCCTTTGATTGGAGTCGATTTGCAGGATTCTGCCTTCCGTCTTACGTTCCTTTCGAGATCACAGTACAGGCTCTTGGTCTGGTCGTACCCAGCACCATTATAGACGAAGGTGCCTCTATTAGTATTCTATCCTCAACTACCTGGCAAGCTTTCGGTTCGCCACCGCTTGCGCCTGTTACGCAGAATCTGTTGACTTTTAACAGCAGGACGAGTCAACCGTTGGGGATCCTTCCAAGGTTACCGATTACTTTGGGAGGTGAAACCATCCATATGGACGTGATGGTTGTTCCAAGCCCCTTGGATTTCAATCTGCTCTTGGGGCGTGATTACACTTATGCCATGGGAGCTCTTGTCTCCTCCCTTTTTCGTGTGACCTGTTTTCCGCATGAAGGACGGATCGTGACCATTGATCAGCTTTCGTTCTTTGGTCCTAATGTGGCAACTGGTCCGCCATCACCCCCTCCTGGTTTTTATTCACCCATTGTATCTGCTCCACCGCAGGTCAACTATGTGTCTACCTACCCTGTGCCCGCACTTAGTGAAGACGCCCTCGTGCATAGTGTACTGGGGGCATTGGGTCTTGACTTCCAGGATGTTTTCCTTCCATCGGGAGTGGAACTCTTGGAAGCACCGCCTTCTTGTTCATTTTGATGTAAGTCGGTTAGAGCACAATTTCCTCCCTGTGTCAAGCTCTTTAAAAAATGAAACTAGGTTCTCGGAGCATAGTTCCTCCACTTGTGTCAAGCTCCTAAAACAATGAACCAAGCTGTTTGAGGATAGTTCTTTTAAAGTGTGTCAACCTCGTTGAAATAATGAAACGCGAGCATGTTCAATTCGAATTTTTGTTTTGAACCTTCACTCCATTTTCAATGGACTGAAGCTTGGGGGGCATGCACCTCGAATTGAGACACCATGCTGGGGGGCATGCCCGTTTTTATTTTTTCAAGCATAGTTTGTGTTTTAAGCTTGCATAAAAATAAAACTCATTCTCAAGCATAGTTTACATATGTGTGTCCATGTGTGCTTTTAAGCTTGTGTAAAAATGAAATGTGTGATTAAATACATTGTGTGAATACATTTCTCTTTGGGTTGTTTGTTATGTAACTGATACATTAGATTACATTTGTTAGACATTTGCATGACATATAAAAAACATCATCACATGTGAAAGATCCATCCAGAGATAGATATGCATATATATATAGATATCGAAGTGTTTACATAGCGTGTGTCACTTAAAGTCAAAATATACATAATCGTCTTAAGTACATCCGGAGACGATATGTCTCTCAAAAAATAGGTGTGGTATAATCCCTAAGAGCTAATCCGCATGGTGCTCATGATAGCATGTAACTGCACGCACTAAGCGTCTCAGGATTCGGTGGATCCAACTTGGAACTCCCACCGTATGACACTGGTACGCCATCGGTACGTCCGCCAGCCGAGCATAGTCCGGGATCCCTCGGGCAATGCCCTCGAGATTCTGGATCAACTCCTCTCCTCCTGTGCCCTCTCCCTGAGGATCAGGGGCGAGATGAGTCCTCCGCGAGATTGGAGACATCCCAACTGGTCTCTCAGGGCCCACATCGGCATACATGTATAAAATGTGTTAGGACGAATGTGTATTAACAAAAAACATAAAACATAAAAAATCAAAAAACATGAGGTCTTACCCAACTCCTCGTCCCAATCATCTCCTTCTGGCAGTGGGAGATCTGGGTCTCTGGTGAAGTCAGTTCCTGCATATGGCCAATATTTCACTACAATCAACTGGCACCGTAACCACCTAAAGAACTCCGGCCTCCAGGACATCTGTTGGCCGCCTCCAGCTCTGGGCATTAGTGCTGCCCAGCGAGCCATTCTTGGCTCTCATGGTATCGGATCTGCTACTATGGCCCCTTGGCCCTGGAAGATTGGTAAGCATTCCAGAATGAACAATACCAGGATGGAACCATAGCCAAACTGTTTCAGTTTAGCTTGTTTGCATTTTGTGAGCTGCCTCTTCATGTTTATTGTTACTGTTGTAGCCCAGTCAAACAGTAAGGGACTCATGCATTCTGAGGCCAGCAGGAGTTGGGCCTTTGTGGCCTCGTGCGGTGCCTGCGATCCTGCAGCCCACGTGATGGTATGTAGGAAAACTTTCAATGCCAGATCGGGGATAGTGTGGATATCCACTTTTTTTCTCCCTGATCCCATTTGTGCTCCTTGGCACACTCATGCCATCACTTCTTCCATCTTCTCGCCAGATGGTATACTCCCAGTCAAGACGGGTATCGGACCTCTGCGAGACAATCTGGTGATGAAATACACATCAGAAACCTCTAGCTCCAATACTTGATCTTGCAACTTGAACACTTGTTCATGTTCGTCCCAAATACTGATCAAATACTGGAGGAGCTCGGGCTGAGCTCGTAGACAGGGTGTAAGGAATAACTCCTTTAGGCCACAGTTTCTGAGGGCATTCATGCAAGCCTCACTTTCTATGGCCTGTTCATCCTATTCTCCATGCTCTCGTTCTTTCCACTCAATCACCATTTTGCTTGATTTCCTGCATCCACATGGTCATAAACCCTTAATTAGATCTTTGGTAGGCTTCAAATTTCATTTAATTTGGTTAAAATATCAAATTTTTAGGCGGAATTTTAGGTTCGGCCGCTAGCGCGGCTGTTTTGTGAACAGTCGCACCACGTGGTGTGAGGCCTTTGCATAGAAAAGCCCATTGGCGCGGGTCCATGCCTGATACCCGCGCCTATGAGCGCAACCCTTAAATTTCAAAGAGTGGCCACAGAGGCCTGATACATAAGGGAAAACTATTAAAAAATGGATTGAAATGAAGTACAGGGAAGCGCCTCTTACCTGTAGCAGACGAGAATCTAAATGGTCAACCGGATCTGTCGCAATCACCGTCAGAAGTTTGCACTCCAAATGGACCACTACTGCTTTTTACCAAGGTAAATAGTAAATGTAATTTTGTTTTTACCATTTTGGCATATTTATAACTTTTTGACATAAAATGAGTTTTAAAAGTTATTTTTATCGAATATTTTAATATGTTATGTCGAAAATGGGTTTTACGCTTGCTTGGTATGTGCAGCAGTAGGTTTTTGTGACTTTAACGATGGAAACGAGTTGTATTTTATACTTTTTCTGACTCGGTAAATACACTAAAAAGTCACTTTGGAGTCATCTTTCAGCTCTTTTCTGACTCTCTAAAAATGAAAATATTTCCGAGGCCCTTGTCGTTTTGATCTCGTTAAAATGGACACGAATCGACATCTACCCAGTATATGTTTACCCCTTTTTCGGGCTGGGATAGATTGATTACAAAAAAGGAATACCCTAGCCTATCGCGACTAGGAGGTTTTCTCGGATATTGTTTTCTACCTTTTCGGATCTGAGGAACTATTTACGAAAAGGGACCTGTGGAGTTTACTTTTCTACTGTCTTTTAAAACTCTCTAAACATGAAAAGACGCCGAGTTCTCCCTTTGTTAGACTCGTTAAACCCTGATGACATCGGATCCAGTCGAAATGACGTTCTCCGAGTTCCTCCTTCCTAGGGCTCGTTAAATGTACTAGGATGGATTTTCTCGAAGGGAGGACTTATATTACAAGCATATGCTATCCCCTTCAAGCTTGTTATCAAAAATAATTGGGGTACTCACCAGAAATGGTGGGGGAAAAAATGGAACCGTCATCGTTGTCGTCGACAGTATGTCGCTCTTGAACATGGCACTTGTCTGCATTTGTGTCGGGTTGGGGACATCTCATCTCGTTTTTTCACTTGCTTCCGTGGGTTTGGGTAATCCTTTTTGACCTCTCCTCTGCTCGTTGCCTTGTCACCATGACCTCTGATCCGTTGATGTCAAATACTACCAAAACCACTATTAGTGTCGTTACATGTTCAAGAGAAGTTGACCTCTGCGAATATCAACCTTCCTCTGATTCTCGTACAATCCTGATTTACAACAAAAACATCATGTTCCTCTGTCTCGTGTCGATGATGTGGGAAACATTATGGCCCACCTTCGATCAAGGTCACTTCCTGTCGACTTCAGCTCATTATCCAGGAAGTTGGTCTAGAGACTCCTTCATGGTACCTTGGAGCCTGCATGCCTCAATGGTAGGTTCGTCGCATTCGACGTGAGGTTTTCATCATTGGCCTCCGATCGAGTGATTCTGCGGGTGTTCGACGCCAACTCATTGATTCACACGCCGTAGATTGTACCTGTAGTACCTTGAGGGCCATTGTCATTATTGGTGGTCCCTCTCGCGTCTGTTAACAGCTCTCATCATTGGCTGGTAATCAGACGATGTTCTTGCATGTTCGACTTCAGCTCACATATTCGCATGTTTGAACTTGTACTTTGTTTGGGTCGAGATGGAGCGCAAGACCCTGGATTGTGTCTGTTGTAATCCAGGCTGCGATTGTGGATTATTATCATTATGTATATGGCTCACTGATTGGATGGTTGCGACCATACCTGAGTCCATTTATTTGATCCTCGCTGGATGGCTGCGCCCATACCCTGGATCCGGATTATAGTGTACTCTGTTTCGGATGGCTGCGCCCATACCGCATATACATCATGTACTTGAGATATCAGTTGTATTTTTCTGCGCAGGTTTTCCGACGGCGGGCCTTCAGTTGAACATGTTCTCGTAAAGCATTTCACCCCTCTCTCTCTCGGGCCTCATACTTTAGGGGCATCTGTTACACAGTAATTTGTCACCGTCCCTACCATTCCCCGTCCCGCACAATGGAGGACCCATTTTGTGACCTGTGAACATTGTCATGCCTTGAAATCATCATCAATGCATTCCTCTAAACATGAGCTTCAATTTCCCTAAAGACATCTCCTTGAAAAAAACCATGAAAACATCCCCTTTTGCATTGGTGCGGGTAGACAGTTCATCACTCGCGCCAATGGGGAAAATCCTACAAAGAGGCCGTGCCAACTGGCGCTCTATCCCAGAGAAGCAGTCGTGCCAACCAATTTAAGGAGTGTTTTTTAAATAAATATGGCGGAAGTTGTGTTTCAACAAACTCAGAAACCATTGCCTATCTTGAGTTGGGAGGTTTGGCTACGGGAGTTCCATGGAAGGGAAGTGGTTTGCCACCTCCCATGGAACCTTCCTTGTTGATAGGGCCAATCCCACAATAATAGGGATCCCAACTCCCTCCTTCCCCATCTATAAAAGCCTGCTCAATTCCATGGCAAGCTAGTCTTGAAGTGCCTAAGATTTGAATCTCCAAATTCCCAAGAGCCTTTGTGCTGTAAGAGCCCTCTTTCTTCCCTTAAGGCCGACTCAAGTAAGGAGACTATCGTCGAGAGACTCTAGAGAGGTTTTCCCTTTCCCTGGCGAGCTTTGCGAGACGTGAACGACTGGAGACCCATCCGAAAGAGACTGCGGCGTCAGAACATTGGTTGTACTCTCTTTCGATTGTTATTTAATGAATGATTACAGTTATGGTTCCACTCTGTTTTCACTTATGTTAATATGAGTTATATCCTTTCTGACTGATATCTAGTTGCGTATTCTGGATTTTATGCTTGTATTCGTGTTTTTGCTTGCATGTGCAGGTGTCCATCCGCGGAGATCGTGGAGGGATTGTGATCTACCGAGGCTGAGGAACGGGAACGCTCTCTTCTATGGATCATAGCATTGGACTCCAGGTAGGCCTCCATATTTGGTCTTTTATCCGTAACTAGGAACTTGCACTGTAACATTTGATGATTGTTGCTAGACCCCTGCTGGGCTAGTAGGGATCGCCTCTGTCCGCAGAGGGGATTTACCTCCTCAACAAAGCTATTTAAGAAAAATGGGCTCTACTCCAAAGAGGATAGCTCAACACTAGAATCAGACGATGAGAAATATTCAGACAAAAATCAGATGAATATTTACTCATGGTGTTTGATAAAAACTCTAAGAAAAAAATATATTACTGAATATTAAGAGGAAGAAGAAGAATTAGGAGTATTGCACTTTGAATACAAACTCATCAGTGCTCTTGATGAGTTAAAGAAGGCCAGGAAAAGGAATAGACAAGTAAAATAAAAACTACAACATGTTGAAGAAGGTATATGCAACTCAAACAATGAGGAGTTTGTTTATAAAAAAGAAAAACTTGAAGAAGCGATCAAAAGAAAAAGGTTATTTATCCCTTTACTATAATAAAAACAAGGTCCATGTGAGAAGCTAGACAAAGAGGACAAGCATTTAAAACAAGATTTGTTCAAGGTAAAGAAGGAAACAATCTAAAAAACATGCAAATATGAATTTTTTTCCTTGAAAGTCAAATTAGAAGAAGTTAAGTGAAAGGAAGAATTTCTTTGTGATTTGAACCATAAATGACAAGAAAAATTTTAGAGTCTTGAGGCAGAGGTATTTTTCCTCAGAACAAATATGGATAGAGTGGAGATCGAGAAAGGTATAAATAAAAAAAATTGAAGAAGCAACAAGAAATATAGAACACATTCTAAATATTCAAAGGTCCTCAGAAAAAAAGAGAGGCCTAGGATACTTTAGACCACATGAATCTTCTATGGGAAATATAAAATTCAGGTACACAGGATTTGAGGAACTGCAAAGCTATGAAAAGATGCATCAAGAAAGAATCAATGAAGAAAAAAGGGTAGCAAGGCAAAGAGGAGATCATCACTGGAATAATAACTCCGTCCACGCCAAGGAGCCACACCAATGGATAATGAAACAATTATATAGAAAACATATGTACCTTCATACACAAACTCATGAATCTTCCAACAATAGATACACTTATTTATTTTATGGTTATTGTTATAAATATAACATATTTGGACATAAGGTTGTTGATTGTAGAAGTATCAAAGTTGAAAGAGATGAAAATCCCGAATAAAATAAGTATAATAATTTATATCTCAAAACTCTCCTCTCAGAGCTTGAAATTCATTCTCTCCCCTATTAAGTGATGTTGAATGCTTCAAATGTAATAATTTTTGGCACAAGGAAAGTGAGTGCAGAAGCAAGTTTGAGTACCCATCTAAGTCCCAGAATTTTTGGCATCTACATTTTCAAAAGGATAAGGATATTTGGAAAGGAAAAAATAAAAAGAGAATGAAATGTGGACTTTCTCTATCAACACATAATCAAGAGAACATAAGGTATGTGGAGAGTGGTTGTTCCAAGCATATGACTGGGGATAAAAGTGTTATAAAATATTTTTTCACGCTCCACTTTGTGTCATCATACCACCAGTGTAACAAAATATGTTCTCCATGAAACATGTCTAAAACATCCCTGAAGAATTGGATGAAGACTTTACTTGAAAAGATTATGAAGATCTTGTCAAGAACCTTGTTTTACAAGCCCAACGTGTTCTGGAGAGGTGATGACTTGCACTTGTCACCTCTTGCACTACTTATTTCTAGTGCTAGAAGTGAAACTTTTGTTAGCAAATTCCATGTTGACCCTGTTTAGGAACTTTTTCCCAAAATGGAGGATAAGCTTCCCTTAATATAAGGCTCGAGAACGGAGAAGTGGTTTAGGTAGTTGATGATAAGAACGAGACCTTCCATTCATGGCCATGGATCCTCTTTCCATGGATATTTCCCTTACGATGTGGAAATCCTCCCTCCTTTTATGGATCCTCAACTCCCTCTCCTTCCCTATAAATTATTCCTCTACCATCCATTAATGGTTGGCTTCCATCCTATGATCTGAATCATGCCCAATTGCTGCCCATTTGCAAAGGAGGAAGATATTTCAAGGCAGAGGCTAGGACTTAGAGTCTCACCTGAAGGAGTCATAAAACATCAAGGCTTCTAGTTGTGTTGATCCCTTTTTCATTCCATTAATACTACATTATGTGTTTCCTTTCCATAAATATGCCAATTGTTTTCTATTTATTGTAGTGTTCCTCTATCTGTTGCATAAATTTTACTAAAAAATATTGTGCTTTGTATATGTTTCTTTTATCCACTTGTCTTTCCTTCCAGAGACTGATTTGTGCCAATGGAGAGGATATCATGGTCATGAGTGTGGAAGAGAAAGAATCAAGCCTGACACCAAAGGCACTAGCATTAGAAAGAGGTAGGAAGCATATCCTCCTTTGCTTTTTCTAGTATAAGCTAGGAAAGGTTGCATATATTTGTCCTGTTTGTTACTAGATCTTCCCATAAGACTAAAGGGATCATTTCTGCTTGTAGAAAGGATTTCCTGCACAAAAAAATGGCGAATCCACTGGGGAGCCAATAATCATTCAAACCATATTTAGTTTTGGTGTGTTTCCATTAGTTTGGAAAATCGCCTTATCATCCATAATTTTTATTGCTTATAAGTCTACATTCTGAGTGGTATGCTCTTTAGAGTTTCAAGTCTGGATTTATTTTCAATTTTGATTGTATTTTCATAATTTTTTCTCTCCTAGTGCATTTTATTCGAGAAACAAAGCACTTCCAGCACAGATATTACTGAGTACAGTCACGCTTAAAACCTTTTCTTCCATTGTCCACCAGTGCTAGTCCAATTTCTCGTCCATCCAACACATTTTTTTCTAACAAAAAGGGCATTTCCAGTGCAAATTTTTATGGGTAAAGTAGTGCTGAGGATCTTTTCAACAAATATTTGGATGAGTAAAGTAGCGTTGGACCGAATTATTTAGAATTTTCAGGGTTTTTTTTTTCCAGAATTATAGCATGTCTTGATCTCTAGAGTCTTCTTCCTAATATTTGTGCATAAAATTTTGATTTATTGTTGTTAGATTACTTGTGGTTTGAAAATTTTTGTTCCATGTTCAAGTAGTGAAAATGAGCTTAAGGTGAATCTTTGGTTCTTTGGGTAATTTAATTTACTATTTTGTTGCTTGCATGTTTGTTTGATGAGAATTTTAGTTCTTTTAGAAACCAAAAATAATTTTATTTTCATTTTTTAAGCTTTCATCTCAATATTTGTCATTACTTCCTAGAAATTTCATTAGATTACATTGTGTTGGAATTTTTTTTTGACATTTTTCGTTGAGCATAGATTAGATTTCTTGGTGTTGAAAGCTAAAATAATGCATTTTCATTAAAAAATAAAAATAAAAATCATGTAGGCGAATTTTAGTGAATTGAAATTCATTCACTTATTGGTTGTTGCATTGGGAATGTGAATTTGAAAGATCTAGTTAGGAAGATCTTGTTTGCTGCATATGTGATTGTTGCATGAATGTTTTTACTTCTTTCCTACACTATATAGCTTTCATTGAAATGAAGAGAGTCTTTTCTTGATGTTACATGCATCATAGGTGTGTTCAGGTGACATTGAGTTTTTGAGCCTTGAAACCAAAATATAATTCAAGATCAACTTAAAATTTATCTCAAATAACCTAAGAAGAATTTGGAAAATTAACGAAAAAATATATAGTTCTAGGTTATAGACGTGTTCTAGTGTGGTTAAACTTAGGAGTTGTCATTTTTTTCCAGTGTTGCAACCCAAGGGTGAAGTCCTGGTCGACATACGTAAGTGCATAGGATCATTCTCCATGTACCTTCAGATATATTGGATGGCGATCCACACATGAAAAGTATATGGGAACACTCTCATTGAATGCTTATGCATTAATCGACACTCCTACGGACTTCACTCTCACGTACCATTGATTATATTTTGGGAGTGCACTATAGATTATTATCCATCCATATGTAAGAGAGTCTATCACCTTGTATATTGTGATACATTGAGCACAAAATTGAGGGAGATTGGTTGTTGTATGTTAATTCCTTGGTTCACCAAGGCATATATCGTAGTTCACGGTTTCTTGGTAAACATTTATGCCTAGATTCCCCTCTTTTTTTTTTGTTGTTAATCTCTAAAATTAATTAATTGACCACTAAATAACATAATCTTCATGGAACACCTCCTTAATATATCTTAGGTTGATACTAATGGAAAATTTTCCTGAAACTACCAATCAAGGAATCCCCTTTGATAGGAATGCTAGTCCTTTTCCTCCTTTTGGAAATATTGGTGCACCTTATATGGAAACATTGTCCCTCCCCGAATTTACCATTAGTTTTCCAATTTGGTTGTTTTCTACCCTATGGTTCCGAATTTCCAAACTTCTTCTCAACCAAGTTTCCTTCAGATGAACAACATCACCCTCATGTTGATCCTAAAGTTGGCCCTTTTCCTTCTTCACCTGTTGTTTCTTCCTCTCGTTCTTCCTCGTTGCGTGGTGAAAGTCTTGATTCTAGTAACTAGGATGCTATGAAGAACAAGAAGAAGAAAATGTTGAAGAAGAAGAAGAAAAGTAAGAAAATGGGAAAACACGCAACCATTTCTACAAATGCGACTAATGTGGAAAAATATTCCAATCATCCTCGAAAAGTGATTTTCCCTTGCAGGTTATGTAAGGGTGACCACCTTCTTAGATATTTTTATGGTATTCCAAAGGTTTTATAAGTGTGGTCCACAAGCTCACATCAGCCTTTGTCATAAGTTTATGGAGATCATGCTAGTGAAAAACCCTCAACTAGTGATAATAAGGTACATGGGAAAAATGGTAAGGTAAAATTTCCTTGTAAGTTATGTGAATGGAATCATCCCATTCACCTGTGTCCTTATATGGATGATGCCTCAAAAATTTTGGAAAACCTTACAGATTTTCAACCTCATCTTCCATCTCGTTACTAGAATATTTCCCCTGATCCTCCACTAGGTGATGAAGTGATTGATAAAAAATCATCTCTAATTAATCCTACTCTCTCTAAAAGTGAAACCAATGAGTCTATTCCTGACCAACCATTGGTTGAGAAGATATTTTAATCGATTCCACCTTTATTTGATCGTACCTTTCCAATAGAGAGTGAACCTCATATTTCTCACGTTCTTCTTGTTTCTTTAGATTCAAATGAACTAGAGGGAAGTCCTCTCATTCCTAAGGTACAAGGGGGTGATCTTCCCATTCCCATAACAAAAGGGGAAATTTCTCTTGTTCCCATGGTACCCCCTCCAAGTATTATGGTCACTTATTTTTATTAGAGTCGATGTTATTGTGAATTCTAATTGCAAGCATACAAAAAAAAGCTCACTTTAGTTGTGCATACAAGAAGCCCTAACATCAAAGATGGTTGTCAAATTCCTTAGATATACAGTTACTGATCATAATAAATGTTATAGAAATCCATATCTATACATTTGAAGACATTAAATAACAAATAATAAGTAAGAGTTTCTCCATGCATCCAATGAACAAGACAAGAATTTTTAAAGAATTTTTTGTATTATGAAACCTCGGAAGGGAACATAAAAAGATGTTATGAGTACCCCTCAATGGTATGGGTTCTTGTATGTCCTTAGTGCTTCAGATCCAATATCTCTATCTCTTGATGGTGCAGAAAACCAAGACAAAAATGGAACTCAAAGGGAGCTCACAAGAAAAATGTAGAAAAATATGACAATGATGGAGGATCAAAGTCATACCAAAAGTATAGATCAAGAGTGATATCTACAAAAAAAAAAGGTAGCGACTGAATGGAAAAACCCTTCTATTTATAATAAAATGTTGATTTAGTCTAGATATTGGTGCATAATTAAAATATTATTAACCAAATATAGATCCAACTTTTATGGAATATTTTATTATTTTTGTTGGAGGGAAAAAGAATTTGAATTTGGTCAAATCCATTTATGTAGATATAATAAATAAATGATTTATTTATTATTTTAAGAAAGTGGTTAAGCAATAATTAAATAAATAGTCATTTATCCAATTATTTATAAGTGGTTTAGTCAAATTTAACAAGGAATATTATTTAAATAATGTTTTCAATAATTGTTCATAGAAAATAATAAGATAAATAATGGTTTATCTAATTAATTTTCTTGTTTTGGGTTAAATATGACTAGGAATATTAATTAAAAAGGGGTTTGATTAATTATCCCTTGCAGAAAATAAAAAAAATAAGGATTTATTCAATTATTCCTCATGGGGTTTCCTGTTTAGACTAGAAACAACTTAATAAATTATAGATTATTAAGTTATTTTTCATAGTGAAAGAAATTTTACTATGGTAAAATTGGTCTTACATGGTGTACTTTAGTCCATCTAATAGTAACATGATAGATAACCAAATAATGTTGTAACATATTCCCCCCTAACGTGCAAGCGTTAGGAGCTAATCATATGACCGAAGTATGTTGTAAGAACTCAATCACTAGACACCGAAGGGAAGTAAGAGAGAGAAAAATATAAGGTGGAATGAAGCGAGAGAGGACAAGACCATGAGGAGGCGAGACCTATAGGTGTGACAAGTCTCTTTTATGAGTGATTACTTATTCTACATGAGGCGAGGGAGGCATACCTATGCTCGCCAAGATAACAAAGTACAAAGAATAATGATGCGTCTAGCAAATAAGGGACTGAAATACATAGTACATGCTAGCATAAACATGGGCCAGATAAAAACATGATAATGGATACCACATACATATTGTTCCTTGGACAAAAGCCAGGACTTATATAATAATGTTTGAGTACATGAGATATAAGTACAACCAAGAGGCCCTGTAAAATAGGAAAGGGATCTGAAAATCCGAAAGATACATGCAAACTAAAAAAAATACGCTACAAGCAGCTGAGGCCAGAACCATAAAATCTATGGAGCTACATCCAAGGCTGTAGTGGAGAGGTCATTCGGGCATGTCAGGGGCTACCTGAAGGGCCACCCCCTCATGAGGTCTGAAACATCTATCACACACCCAGGAATCACTGGTACAATCTGCTACATTAGTGCACCATCGAGTATACAGATCTTGGTCATGCCATAAGGAGCTGGAACTCAGAAACAATCAAGTCAAAGGGAAATAAAGGGTCACTTTTCTTGATCCAAGGCACCTAACAAGAATGGAAGCAAGAACCAAGGTACACTGCCCTCTAGACTTGTCTTTTGGAACGAATAAGCTGATGTCGACAGAAGGAGGTCCGCTATAGGTGAGGCAATAGGGGAGCCTCAACTAATACACGAGGGATAATAGTAGAGTGACTGATATAATGACACCAAGGATGATGGTGGAATGGGGGGTTACTAAGTAGCGGACTTATGACATCCCTTGTTATAGCATAAAGGGAATGGATGACCTTATAGCTACTGACTCGACTTTGGAGGGGATATGAGATAGTACGAATGAAGGATAAAATGTGCGACATGAGAGAGGAACAAAGAACTGAAGGGTGGAGGACTGTGGTGGGTTACAAAGGGACTCGAGATAGACTCCATGGAAATGATGATGACTCAACTTGGATGCTCTAAAATAGGGTGACTCGATGATGCTGCCACACAGAACATGCCTGGTGGGGACCATGAAAACATGAGTAAAAGATGGTTACTCACAACAAAAATCGACACGAGCATGGAAAAGTATGAAGGCACGCTAGTGCCCCAAGTACAAGTGTTTCAAGTGAATAAATTCAGTTTTGAGAGGCGGTGAAGTGACCCTTTTTGGAAAACATGTGTCCGGGTGAAGTATCAAATCAAAAAAAACAAAATTTGGCTACCTAAAAGAAATAAGACGTGCATTTTAGGAGGGAAATTTTAAGGGTAAAATTTCTTAAGATAGAGTGCATTATGAGGATTAGGAAGAGGGTATCCTTTGAAATCCTATAGGAGGTATTTCCCTTTACCCAAATCCTTACTAATGATGTAAGGGCCTAACCATAATGAGTCAAACTTCTCATTACTGAGGACATCATGAGCCTAGTCATACACTAGAACAAGATCACCTTCTTGAAAAATACGGGGGTGGACTTTGTGATCATATTGAGCTTTGATGCATTTATTGGCCACCTCGGTGGTTTGCAATGCAACACGAAATTCCTCAGAAGTGCGCTCAAGAATGATAAGTATTTTTTCTAAAGGTTCGGTGTCAGGGAGAAGTTTAACGACTAGATGAAGGGAAGGGATTTCACACTCAATCTCCTTTCCTAAAACAAGGTGGAAAGGAGTAAACCCAGTGGCATTTTTAACAAAAGCTCTATAGGCCCACAAAGCAGGGAAGAGCATAAGCTGCCAGTTGGTTTTGTACTTATTCACCATCCGTTGAAGCATAGTTTTAAGGATTTTATTGACCGTTTAAACTTGGCCATTACCTTGGGGGTAATAAGACGATAAATATTGGTGCTCAAATTCCAACAGAAAGGATAACTCATGACATATATCATCTTCAAAATGTCGGCCATGGTCATAGACCAATTGTTTCATAACTCCAAATCGAGCGATAACATTGTTAAAGAAAAAGAGGGTTGTGGTAGTTTCCGTGTTGTTGAACGTTGGCATGGGCTCAGCCTATTTGGTAAAATATTCAACTGCTATGATGATCTATTTGTGGTTACTAGCAAATGTAGGTCGACACTCCATAAATTCTATGACCTAATTACAGAAGGGACCAGCTGAGATGACAGGATGGAGGGGAGCCGAAGGGGCTCACGCCTTTGGGGTAAAATGTTGGAAATTGGAACAATGTTTGACTGCATCAATGCAATCACCAAAGCGAGAAGGCCAAAAATACCCAGCATGCATGATTTTCTAGGCAGTAGCGAGATCGAAGAGTTGGAAACCATGAACGCTGCTATGGCAGTCATTAAGGACTTGCTCAACTTCAACGTGTGTGAGACAACGATGAAGGATAGTATCTACAGCGTGACGATAAAGGTCATCACCGATGAGAAGGTAGCGATAGGGATGGTGTCAAAAATGTCGTCAAGCATCATGATCAAGGTGGAGGGAAAACTTTTAGGTTTGCAGATAAGTGAGGATGTCACCATACCAACGGTCGTCCAAAGTAATGGAAAACAAATGTTCGTCCGAAAAATCATCATTAATTGGTGGATCCTGTGTACCAGTAGGTAATTCATAAATGAGCTCAATGAGGGCTAAACCTTTCTTACACTTTGGTGTGACAAATTCAAGGTCTAATTCCTAGAGGATAACGATCCAACGAGCATACTTCCCATTGATGATCCATCAACTCAATAGGAAGGCCATAGGGTTGTAATTAATCAAAACCTTGGTGGAATGTATAAGGATATAATGAAGAATTTTTTGGACTGAAAACACAACATCAAGTGCCAATTTCTCTTCATGTGAGTAAGACACAGGGGGGGCCTACAAGGTTCTTTCTAACATAATAGATAACATGCCCGATTCCATTGTCATCTTCCTGAAAAAGGACCCCATCGACCAAATGGGTGGAAGCTGAGATATATAGGACAAAATCCTTATCAAAGTCAGGGGAACAAATCAAGATAGCGGATATGAGAGCATTTTTCAGGGCATCGAAAGACTCTTAAGAATAGTCATCCCAAACGAATGCAATGTTATATTTTAGGAATCTAAGGAACCCATGCGCGGTGTTGGCATAGCGAGGTATGAACCATCAAAGGAAATTAGCTTTTCCTTGAAGTATTTGTAACTGGCATAAGGTACAAGGAATAGGAAGCTCAATAATGGCTTTAAATTGCAAGGGGTCAAGCGTTATACCATATTTAGACACAATGAGGCCTAGAATATGACCCACAGGAACAAAGAAGACACACTTCAGCACGTTGAGGTGGATATTATACTTGCGACATCATAGGAAGATGATACCCAAATCATGGAGGTGTTGTGCCAAATTTTTAGAACACGCAGTGAGGTCGTCTAAATAAGAACGAATAATATGAATTGGGTCATGAAAATAGTATGACATGGCTCGCTGAAAAGTGGCTCTGGAATTTTTAAGGCCGAGCGTCATGACCCTATGGACTAATGAAGGCAGTCTTAAGCTCATCAACATGATGGATAACAATCTGGTTGTATCCATAGAAACCATCCATGAAGGATATAACCTCGTGACCCACACACTCGTCAATGATTTGGTCAAGTTGTCTTTGGGACAATGGTGTGGGGAAGTTGTCTTTGGGACAATTTTTTTTGAGGTCGCGAAATTCAGTGTAGACATGGATGGTGCCTTGTTTCTTGAGAAAGGGAACTAGATTGGACACCCAAGTGGTGTATTCAATGGGATAGATAAAACTAGTTTGTTTGACCTTATCGATTTTGGCTTTGAAAACCTCTCATTTGGAAGGATTAACGGGTCTCAACTTTTTATGGATAGTATTAGCATCGGGCCATGTATTGATATGGTGTTTGACAATGGTAGGATCAAGTCCGAGTATTTTTTAATAGGACCAAGTGAAAAAATTGTGGAATTCCTTGAATAACTTAGTGTAAGCTTCAATTTCTTCCAGGTTGCGTTGGGCATGCAAGGTAATGTTTTCTTCTACCCCTAGTTTGTCAGAAATGTATTTTAATGGTACGAGAGATATTGGCCATACTTCCTTATCTAAAAGCATCGGGTGCAAGGATGGGATTTCTAAACGAATTGACCTCATAAGGAATTAAGTATTTTGTTTCCACAACATATTGGGTCATGGAACTACTGTGGGAGGAAGTATGCACGATGGTGCATATCATGCCATGGAAAGTTAGGGGTGGGCATCACTTCCTTAATGTCTTCATTAAGATGGAAGATAGGGTGAATAGTGGAAGGGAGACCACATGATGCGGCAAAGCTACCTAACTCATCATCATGATAAGAAAGGTTCACATGTGCATCGGCACAGGGGGTAACCAACAAACAAGTAGAGCCCAGGGTGATCATTGAAGGGAGGTGAGATGAAACATAAGGGGAAGTCCTAGAGGGGTTTTCCATTATGGATCTCATAGATGATGATAGGTAGAAAATGATGGCCAGAGGCTCTGTCATCTCAACATCAGGAGGGGGAATGTTAATGGGAGTAGATGTGTCCTCTGGCTTTTCCAAAGAAAAACTCGCAAGTAAAGGAGAGGTGGACTTGTTGTTATTGGCCTCGAATTGGAGGATTTCTTCTAAAGAGGTGTGGTAGTCTTCGAGGCGGGGAAAGGGGTGAGTATATTGGCCATGGAAATCACACAAAGCACAAGGGTGATTTGTGCCCAAAGACTTGAGTTTTGGGGCTGAATTGGTTAAAGTGACATGGACATCTGGGATATCAGGCTTAGGAAATGCTTCATTGAGCAAGGGCTTGAGATGAGGAAATTCAAGATAGATATGGGTGGCATGAAAAACAAAATCACACAAAGTACATGAAGGGGCATGATTTGGAGGTTGAGAAGGAACAGGGGTTGGCTAGAAAGCCTTGTCCTTAGGTGCGTTCTTGCGGGCTTTTCCCCTTCACGTGGGCTTTCACAACAGGAGTAGGTTCCTGTTGAGGTGGTTTAGACACATAAGCAAAGGGAGGGGTCATAGCGAACGGTTGGACCAGGTTCAAAGCTGCATAAGGTTTGGGTTTACCAGGAGGGATATTGGCTGGGGGGTCAATGTACTAAAATGGGATCCCTAGGGTCAAATTAGGAAGAGACAAGGTAGCCATAACAGGTACTGAAAATAATCCAGATGGGGAACAAGAAACAGTATCTGACCAGAGGGGTAGTGGTCAAGCGGGAGAACTCTCATATGGTTAAGGCTAGGGGGAACCGTTCCAGGAGGATGGATAGGATCATGGACACCAGATACAAATGAGGGGCCTTGAGGAGGGGGTCCTGTAGGCTGAGTTGAGGTACTAGGAGCAAGTTGTGGAGGGTGGGGATGCTGGCTAGTTGAACCAGTCTGTTTGAGGTTGGACCAAGAGGATTGCATCATGCAAAAATTTGATGAGCTAGGGCCAGAGATAGAAGTGGGGAGACCAAGGAATGAACCAAGAAAAGAGGAATATTTATAGACTCCAGGTGAGACAATGGTCGAAGGTTCAACTGCTTGTTTATTGGCCACCGAAGAGATAATGGACTCTGGAGAGGTCTGGGACTTTGGTTCATAATATGTCAACTAATCAATGGTGACGATATTTCCATTCTGAGGAAATCACATCTTAAGTTGAACCACAGATGGGACAGTAGACATCGTTTAAGTGTAGTTACGATCCCATAAAATGTTGTAGTCTAAAGGGGCATCAATGACTTCAACGTCAACACAAACATTCTTTCCCACAAGATTAATAGGAAAATCGTTGAACATTTCAAGGGGCTAGGAAGAGTGGCCATCCCACACACGGAGGGTGATAGTTGAAGGGGATAACGTAAGGGATTTGAGTTTCTTCCAAACAGAGGTGGACGTCATGCAAGTGGATACACCCTCATCAATGATACAACGGGAGACATTGGGATTCTGGATCTTGATAGGGATTTGGAAGGTGAGATATGCAGGAAGGGGAGAATGCTCTGACTTGTCAATGTATAAGACAATAAAATGATCATCTAAAGGATCTAAAACACCCATAGAAGTTAGTATATTTTTTTGTTTTGAAGGGCATGACAGGAGGACTTCTAGCGTTGCCATGGTGGCAGGGGATTGTGCCAAGTCATATACTATCTTGTAGGAGTGGGAAACTTTACAGGGAGAAGCATTTCAGCGTAATGGTCCCTTACATGTAGGCACGATATTCGAAAATAGGGGCTCGACATAGGCTCTTCCTTTTGTACCATTCTTGAATATGGTTAGATAGGCGGGTAGCAAAATTTTTACAAAAAGAGGTCAATAGTATGATATTGGTGTCATAGCGAAGGGGAAGCTGGAAGTAAGACAGAAAGTCCTTGGAAAGGGTCACAAAATTAGTATAAGAGGAGGAGGCTTGATCGACATACCACTTGGAAGATTCTCCATTAAGCGTACGTTGGAATAACCGAAGATAGACAGAGTCATCAGTGATGGATTTAGATGAACACCACATGTGGAAATAACAAACATGGTTGGTAGGATCCCCTCCAGAATTTCCTTCAAAATTGGGGATGTCTAAAGGAAGCTTGGTTGGAATAGCAAGACAATTAGGATCATGGTGCATGGGGTCATTAATCAATTGGCTAAAATTAGGAAGGTTTAGGCTTGCCATATAAGGAAGAAAGGGAGCAGCTGGAATAGTTCTTGTTGTGCCACTACTAGTGGAGTTTCTAGGATTAGGGTCGGGGCCACCACCAGTGTTAGGTCCTGAACTAGACATGATGAAGGTGAAAGGTGGAGGAGAGCCAGGGACTAAACTAGAAGGGGAACCTGATGAACAATAATCAGAGTCAGAATGGGGACTCGGTGGAGGAAAAGCACGAACCCTACGCGATGGGGTAAGTCTTCCTAATGGAAACTGAGGATGAAGGCCTTGGAGTCTCTGGAATGAACACCTTGGGGGCGCAATGATGGTAAAGAGACACAAATCACAATAAGGAAGCAAGGTAAAAAAGGGTAAGGAGGTGCAAGATTAATTGATTACAATGTTTAAGTCTTGGTATGGCGGTGTAAACCAGCCGCTCTTCGCTTAAGGTGTGCGTGTATGTGATAAGTGTGTTAATTTTAATTAATCCCAGATGTGTGTAGAGAAAAAATAAAAAATATGTTGTAGAACTGTAAATACAACTGAAAATGACAGTAAAGGAAACTGAATGTGACAGTAAAATAAACAGGTAAAGTTACATCAATTTAAACCCAAGGAGGAGGGATTCCTAACATCTAGTTTATGGGTGGGCGAAATCTAGTCAAAACACACAAAATGGCCAATGGATATAAGGTCAAGATGGATAGGGATATAAAGGCCATATCTACTGGAAAGAGGGGTAGAAAACAACAAAAAACCAGAGGGACAAATGTTGCAAAATAGGTGGTGAAAGCCTACAACCTAAACGGAAATGGAGGGGACCCTAAAGGAGGACCAAAACAAAAATAAAAAGAGGTGTTTTGGATGGATAAATAACCAATCTAAAAGGGATCTAAAATTTCAGGTTTACATCTGAAAAAAGGTTGAAAAACACTGAAATCTTAGAGGACCTGCTTCAGCTAAACTCCTAAAATGGTGGAAGGGTACTGAAGCCGTAAGGGGCTTGGTTCATACTTCGAAGAGTAAAACTAGGAAAGTATAGATCCAAGACGTGTAAAGAGGGAGGTAAAACAACCTTGAATAGTGGCTCAGAAAAACCTAGAAAAATCACAGAAAAAATCCCACAAAAAGTACAAGTCGCAATTTCTGACCTATTTTCCACTCAGGTCGCATTTTTCAGGTCGTTTTCCGCAACCTGAGAGCTGAGGTCATAGTTTTTGGTTCAAAAAGTGTGATCTACATTTCCGACTGTTTCAAGAGAATATTTCAGAAAAAAAATGTCATCCCTGCTATGGCTGATACCTGTTACCTGCATAAAGGGCCCAGAAACACATGGAAGATATAATTTTTACTCTTTTAGGGTTTTAAAGGTTAAAAAAAACATGAAGAAATGCAAAATAAGAAGCTGAAGAAATACCCTAGGGTTTGAAGTATTTGGTCATGTAGGGATTTGAAAAATGACAGTGGTCATAATTATAAACCATTGTGGAATCGCCAGTTGTTAGTGTGAATTCTAATTGCAAGCGTACGAAAAAACGATCACTTTAGCTGTGCATAAAAAACAACCCTAAATTCAAAGATGGTTTTCAATTTCCTTAGATCTACCATTAGTGATTAGAATAAATGCTATATAAATCTAGATCTATTTAGTTAAATACATTAAACAACAAATAATAAACAAGAATTGCTGCATGCATCCAATGAACAAGACAAGAATTTTTAAAGAATTTTTTGTATTATGACACCTTGGAAGGGAACATGGAAAGATGTTACTAGCCCCCCTCAATGGGATGGGTTATTTTATGTACTCAGTGCTTCAGATCTAAGATCTCTCTCTCTTGATGGTGCAGAAAACACAGACAAAAATGGAACTCAAAGGGAGCTCATAAGCAAAAAGTAGAAAAATATGACAATGATGGAGGATCAAAGTCGAACCAAAAGTATAGGTCACGAGTGATCTCTAGGTAAACAAAGATAGCGAATGAATAGAAAAACCCTTCTATTTATAACAAAATATTGAGTTAGTCTAAATATTGGTGCATAATTAAAATATTATTAACCAAATCTAGATCCAACTTTTATGGAATATTTTATTATTTTTGTTGCAGGGAAAAAAATTTGAATTTGGTCAAATCCATTTATTTAGAAATAATAAATAAATAAATGATTTATTTATTATTTTAAGAATGTGGTTAAGTAATAATTAAATAAATAATGATTTATTCAATTATTTATAAATGATTTAGTCAAATTTAACAAGGAATATTATTTAAATAATGTTTTTAAATAATTATTCTTAGAAAATAATAAGATAAAAAATGGTTTATCTAATTAATTTTATTGTTTTGGGTTAAATATGACCAGGAATATTAATTAAGAAATGGTTTAATTAATTATCCCTTTAGTAAAAACAAACAAATAAGGATTTATTCAATTATTACTCATGGGGTTTCCTGTTCCTATTAGAAACAACTTAATAAATTATGGATTGTTAAGTTATTTTTCATAGTGAAAGCAAATTTACTATGGTAAAATTGGTCTTACATGGTGTACTTTATTCCATCTAATATTAATAGGTTAGATGACGAAAAATTGGTGTAACAGTTGACAGGCATGATGTCGTGTTCCTTCTTATGTGCCCTTTCAGATCATAGTACAAGCTTATTTTTGGCTTTATGGATTGTACACACAAGTTCAAAGTGACTACGTTGTCCAACAAAAGAAACTATTACGGGCCATTTTGGCAATGATGTGCTTGCCCAGACTAAAGTCTCACCGAGGAAATATAGGGGGGTGCTAGAACTAGGTTTCTACATCAAGAGTGACACTAGAGTGTGGATTTAGGGCCTTTCCTTCTTATCAGAACTCCACAGGTTAGATCTGTCAATATTACCAGCATTGTTCAACACAATTATTGAAATTTCTCACAGACTATGTGATCTTACTTATTCATGTATTAAACACAGTAAATAACCATAAAACAAACTGTCATATTCAATTATAGAACAAAACCCTTATTCAGGATAGAAATTTATAACACTAAACAAAAGAAACACATCATTATTGTTATAACTTAGATTTCCTCAACAGTTCCTTGATTAACATCCAAATATATCTCATACATCCACTTTCCACCCTACACACATAGCTGCAAGGGCATGTGCACACAACTGAAATATTTCCTAACGTCTCTATACATACATCTGTATGATCCATTCCTCAAACCAAAAACACAAACTCTAACTTAGTCTGACATCCAATTTCGTTGTAAGATATATCTCATTCATAACCTTCCTATGACTTCTATTTATACTCCTTATATAGATTTGGCTTTTACAATACCATGGTACCAAAGCATGGGCGGAGTCCAACATTCACAAAAGGTCCCAAAGCCTCTAAGACCAAAAATATAATTCGTGCTATGTGCTTTGCACCTTGAACTATGGAGTCTTTACTTCATAAGGGATCCTAGCTCTAACATGCCCCCAACACAAAACAGTGACTCGTCCCGAGTCACAACGGTGGCGCGCCATCAATCATTTTTCTAATGCCGCGCAAGAATCCTTCAGTAGAGGAAATGTATTGGCACATCACTTTGTAAAATTTCTATATTTTATAACTAGAGCCACACTCTCCTGAAACTCACTCGCTTGTTGCATGTTCGCTTGATTCACACTCACTTGTATCTGCAACCCAAGTATATTATTTTTCCCTCGACCAACTGCATGGAGCATCGAGACTCTACATCAACCATATAGTCATTGCAAACCACTAAGGATGGAGTCACACCTGTATAGTTTTAATCTACTACTGTTGATATGACTAGGGAAAAATTACCCATCCATCTTGGCGAGCTAGACCACGCCTTTTTCTGTTACCTCCCAGACAATATATGGGCTAAACTTGTAGCTTCCGTAGGAACTACACAAAATTGATTTTGTATAGTAGAAACAGTTCCCCATATTTGAACATATTTTACTTATCTGTCACTAATTCCATGCCTTCTATCATTCCTTCTAAGCTTTATGATTAAATCCATCAATGAATAAATCCTCTTTGAGCATGAGAAACTGCGCCAATATTTGCTCTATGATGTTCCTGTCGGCCATATTCATTACTGCAACAATGTGGAGACTAAGCATAATATATTCCATGAGAATTACTACCTCTTGTCCACATAGTAATAGAAACAGGGTCTATCTAGACAGCTTCTTGTAGGTAGTTCTGTAGGCCCATAAAACAACATGAATGTGCAAGTCCTAGTTGTTTCTGTTAACATTGCATACTTTAGTGATCACATTCTCCAAGATATTGTTGAAATATTCTACTATTCAATTCACCTGGGCATGGTATGGAATACTCTTGTGGTTATTGACTTGGAATTATTCAGTCAAGGCTTCGATAGTTCTATTCAGGAAATGTGTTCCCCGATCGGTCATCAAAATTTTTGGATAACCAAACCGTGACAAAATATGTGAAAAAATGAATTTGGTCACCATGTCCATAGTGAAATTATCTATTGGTTGCAACTCAGCCCACCAAGTGAGGTAATCCATTGCAATAATAATTTACCACACAACTATCTTCTTTCCCGGCAGATCTATTGGACCTACAAATTCAATCACCCATTTATCAAAATCTTGTAATGTTACTTGCGGCTACAACACCATTTCAACTCTTCGCAACAGTCGTCTAGTCCTCTGAAAAAATCACATGTGCTACAATACGCCTTTGAATATTTATGTACCATAGGCCACGATAACCCAACGCAAAGAATCTTCTACACAATATTTTTTCCTACATAGTGACCTCCAATGACTCTACCATGTGATTCAATGAATATTTTGTGTCTCTCATGCTCAGAAACATATCTTCACAAAATTTAATAAGCCCCCATCTTATACATGTGTCCTACAATAAGAGTAAAGTATGCCTCCCTTATGACCAACTCCTTCTTTTGGTGCATATTTTATTCCCAAGGTGTGATTCCCATGGAGATAAAATGATTAATATCCAATAAATTCTCATATGCAACCTTCATAGTCAACAACATCTCATCAGGTAATCCTTCCTCAATATTCGTTGGTTCCTCCCCTGTCTCAATCCTGGAAAAATGGTCTGGTTCGACATTTAAATGACCTAGATTGATGATTACCTTGAAATCATATTATTGGAACAATAGTAGCCATCGACAAATATTACCCCTCCAACATAGGATTAACGACCAAATATTTTAAAGAAGAATGATCCCTGAACATTTTGAAGTTCACCCCCAATAAATAGTGCCTATAATTTTACAATGCATATATCATTCCCAACCCTTCACACTCTATGGTGGCATAGTTCCTTTCTACTTTAGACAACTTTTTGCTAGCAAAGGCTTCTATCGAGTGCATAAAAGGGTATCTTTTTAACACCTATTTATCTCACATTAATTATCAATCTGGGAGCGAATTTTTATTTTCAAGAGTGTACTCTTTCCGAGAGCTGCAATTTCATCCAAGAGAAATGCTATGAAGATGTAGTACAGAATAACAAATACAAAAGTAACAAATGCTTGTAATGAAACCTAATTACAGTGACATGAATGGAAAGATTAAACTACATCAATCTTGCAAAACATCGATCAGGGATGCAGTAGCAGTAACTCTTTCCCTTAGAAATCGATGCAATATGACCAATCTGAGGACTTGGAAGCAATAGCCTCTATCCTCTACAGTTGGAGATCTTAAAGCAATTGAAACGAAAGCAGATTCAATGAAAGAAATTTAAAAGAAACACAATCTGGAAAGGAACTACATCATGTAACTATAACTCATCTGTTTGCTAATCAAATACTATGAATAAGTAATGAACAGAAATGGAACAACAATAACAAACTTAACTAATATCAATACTTCAATCTATCGCTAGCCAATACTGTAGATCAATCAATCACAAAGAATAATAACTTAGAATCAAATACAGAATGACAAAGCTTTCATAATGATAGCAGGATAAATGAACAACAAATTAAATAGCAATGCAATTCATTAATGGATCTGTATTCAATCTAACAGTAGTCAATCAACTCTGTAATCAAAATAAATAGTAGACACACTTCACACAACAGAAATAAAAGAATATAAATACAAACAACGGGTCGCTCCACCAGGGTCAGGCCCTCAACCGCTGGTGAAACGTCGCTGGGCTACTGCAAAGCTTGAGAAATAGAACGAGAACGCCTCTTTGTATTAATAAAACATGAATAGATTTTACATCAGTTTCTCTTTGCTCACAAGAGTCAAGGAATTATAGTGTTACAAAGGGAATTCAATAATCATCCATTGTTCTCCATCCTCCCCAATACACAATACATGCTCTCCTTTTATAATCAGAAAGAGGAGAAATTAAATAGCAAATATGATCTCCCATAACAATATTGGATTGTTCCCAACAACTTGATCAACCAAAAAATACACTTGCAACAATCTTTCAACAAGAGCAAGGCGAATTTGGCTTTGTAGCTGAGATTTGGAGGACGGCTGCAACAACATATCTAAGAAAATTGTGCTCAACGAACCCTGTGTTTCTCTCAATACAGGCTGAATTTGGGCAAACCATTGTTTTATTAAAGTTAATTGGGCTTGTTCTGGACAAAACCCATGTTCTGGATTTTCTAGATTCATTTTCATTTTCCCAAGATCTTAACCGCAAAACTGTCACTTCTTATTCCAACGAATTTCTGAGTTGGAATATTTGATGATGATTTGGAGATCAAATCTTCAATCTGGAAAATATCTTGGAGGCTAAAATGGTGAGTGATATTACAAAATATATTAATAAACCATCATTGATAAAATTATGCATAATAATCATCAATTTATTAAAAATAAAGGAGAAGAAATAATATTCATCCATAAGAGCATAAATCATTATAAAACGGATTTATATAATAAATTATAATAAATGATATGATAAAGAAAAGTAAAAATGGATGAAATAAGTGTTAAAAAGTGGTCGTATTCACGACCCAACACACCCCCAAACTGAATATATTGCATGTCCTCATGCAACCCATAACTGAATATATTGCATGTTCTAATGCAACCCAAAGACAAAACCCATGTGTTAACCAAGAAAATAAAATTGTTCATCCCAACTCATGAAATAGATCGAACAAATGAATGTTTCATCAAATAATGAATATTCAATTTTATCAATAGAGGCATAACAATTTTCACAGATGATGTTCAACTATATATGAAGTTGCAGAAAAATGTGACATAAGTAACAGCAAACTTCATTAACCATTTTCTAAAAAATCAGATCGTTTTGATGCACGGATCATGAGATATAAAAAAAATGGTTGTAGGTGATAGTGCATAATTTTTGAAGTTTTATGAACTAATTTAGCATGAAATTATCTGGGTTTGTGTATCTTAATGATACCTATTTACTATCCAGAAATCACAAGAATTCAGTTCATACTTTTAAAGATATATGCAAAACAATTTCTGCACCATATACAAATGAAATCGTATGCCTTAAATGAAAAACAAAGCGGAAAAAATCCATCATGTGTAGCAATTATCCCCCCAAACTGAAGAATTAGCATGTCCTCATGTGATGCTAGAAAACAAATAGAGGTGGTTGCTACAATCTGTTGAAATCTATGCTTGTTATAAAACAACATGGAATAAGGGAGGTGCTCAGAATGAATAAGAATATCAAAGAAGATTACGGACATGGTCATACGAAAGAAATGAAGGAAATCAACACTCCCCCAAACTGAAAGATGAGTCGTGTCTAAAAAAAATGGGAAGTGGTAAAGATGTGGAATAATGCTCAATGGATGTTCATGAAATTCTCCTAAATTCATAATAAATCAGAAAATTATGCTATTTTACCTCAAGTGTTACCTACGAAAAAATGTCGAAGGACATGTAGGGACTGGCCTTTGTTGAAGCTAATGTAGGCTGAGTGAATACTGAAAGTGATGCAAAAGGTGGAAGCCATGTGGGCGTTCGCGAGCCTTTGGTGTTAGTTGCAATAGTGTGATCGTGCTGCGAATAGAATTTCCCCCTATACTTGTTGTTCTCCTGTAAACAAGTCACAATTATGTATGTAATTTTCTTGAATCCACAGTTTTAGTTTGGAATGGCAACAGATAAGATGCATGAAAAAAAAGTTCAAGCAGAAAAAATTCTATAAAAATGCAGTATCAATATTGTGGCAAATCAGAAAAATAGAAGAGCAGCGTACTGTACAACAATTATACAGGATGGAAAGGCATACAGACTTATGATATGATCAACAAATTATCGCATTACTGAAATCCATACATGTGATAAATCGTAAACATATATAGAAGCATTTTATAATGATTCAAGGATAAGGAGAAGGGACAGCTTAAGATAAACATAAGTACAAATTCATTTATTACCCACTTAAACTAATGTGATCAATTTATGATGATTTTCATGTATAATAGGTTCGAAATCAAAGGTTAAAGATTCATAATTTCATCTGATATTTAAATAGATATATAGGAAAAAGAGTTTAATATTACTATTGATGTGTATAAATGTGACTCCAATACCATCAGCAGAGCTCTGTTTCCCACAGGTGTCCATAACCTTGACAGAGTTGCTCTCTCACCCTTGGAACCATTGTCCTTTATTTATGCTGAGGAAGTGCTTGTGAATTGTCATAACGGAGGCCATTGTGCTGGCTTGGTGACCAGATAAATCACAATGCCATTCACTGGGAAGAAGTGAAAAGTGGGCAAGTCGGCTCGTGATGAGACCTCTTGTTCCAAGGACTACTAAATTTTTCAATTGTCCATTGGACCATATCCCTGGTTTGGTGGCCATGATGGGAATGCCACTTCACTTGTTTCTTTATGAACATGGTAGGCCAGCTCTTGATGAGACCCCCTATCCTCCATCTGTCAAATTATAAAATTATTAATGAAATATGTAAATATTTTTCTTTTCATATAACACTTTCCTATTTATTCATAAAGGATGGCTCAGCACTCCTTAACAGTAGGGATGGAAGAAAAAGTCTGAACAGCTCAATAGAAAAGAATATGTCCTTGTTCCTACTCCATAAGTAAAATTCAAAGAAAGTTATAAAATATGGGAAAGAACCAACATGATAAATATAATCGATCATATGAATTTAGTGGTAACAAGACAACAAAATCATGTTATTGATTATGTCCCTTTTTCATTTTTCTTATCATTACTAAACAACTTTCTTAAAAATGACGATTTATTTTGATTTGCTAATTACAGTAAGCTCTAATTTGTGTAATCTTCCATAAATTGTATGTTTTTCTTTCAAAAAGTTATGAAAAATTCAAAAAAAATTCTAAAAATGTTGTTTAAAAAACAAGAAAAATGCACTCAAAAAGTGTTGTTCCTTTGGAAAGGAACAACAAAAACAATCTACGAAAATGTTGTTCCTTTGGAAAGGAACAACAAGAATAATCTGCGAAAATTTTGTTCCTTTGGAAAGGAATAGCAATAAAAGTCGGTGAAAATGCTGTTCCTTTGAAAAGGAACAGCAAGAATAGTCGGTGATGTTCCTTTCGAAAGGAACAACAAAACTATTGTTCCTTTATAAAGGAACAACAAAAACGAGCGGTGCTGTTCCTTTTGAAAGGAACAACAAAAAAACAAGCGATGCTGTTTCTTTTGAAGGGAACAGCAAAATCATGCAAAACAAATGTTGTTCTTTTTGAAAATAACAACAAAAATAATCAGCGAAAATGTTGTTCCTTTTGAAAGGACCAACAAAAATAAACACATAAACGCACTGCTTCTTAAGAGGAATGGCTATTGTTCCTTAAGAGGAACAATAATTGTCCCTTAAGAGGAACAAAAAACAAATATAAACACGCAAAAAGGAAAAAAAATAGAGGAAAGAACAAAGCTAATATGCAATCCATTGCCAAGCAAATCCAATCAAATAGAAAGGAAAGTTTATGTACAGGTTTCAAGAAAAAATAATTTTTTACAGAATTGGTGCCACTGAAGAATTGCCTTCTGCAATTGAAAATTGCATGGTGGAGTATTTATTGTTCAATTGTCACTGAAGAGGAAATTATAATTCGAAGAGATTGACCCCTGAAGCACAAAAACATAAAAGAAATAAGAAAAGAAACAACACTTTTATTATGTCACAACAACTATGATGTTATTTCTAAGAGAATATCAAATCTATTAATGGAAAAAAATGATCTTTTTGAAAAATGTTTGGCAGCAGTGACATGAATCTTCAAATGGAAACGAATTCGTCATTTCTTCTTTTTATAAATATGTTAGGTAATAAACTGGATGAAATGCCTTTGTTTCACTAAAATTTCTCTCTAGAATCACTTGTCCATAAATTGACCTTCTTTGTTTTGCTAAGACCTACAAAAACGTGTGTCTACCTGCAGTAAAACATTAAATCATGGCTAAAGAGAGGTGCACGGGCTCTCTTGATCCAAGAATTATGCAAAAAAAAACTAACAAGTAGTTACTCTGTAGAACAAATCCACGGACAAAGTAAAATTAATTTATTATCTGCGGGAGAGCAGTGGCCAATCATGCTAACCAGCAGTGTTTCAATCATAACTTCTTTGTTTTTCATCCAATTTGAGTGATTCCAAAGCCAAATGAGAGCTAATTCAAATTTTTATCTCCAATAGAAACTAGTTTTAAAAATTCAATGCTATGATATGTCAAATTGACTTAGAACAACCTGCATAATAGAGTAATTTTCGATTTTCCAGCTTAGACTAACAGTTAATATTTCAAGCATAAATTTTTCGTTTGATGGCGGATTGAACCGATTAAAATTGAAGATTAAATTAGATTAATTTATTTATCTCCAATAGAAACAAGTTTTGAATACAATAATAATTGATGGGTCAAATACTTTAATGAACAACCGAGAAAACAAAGTTTCAAGAACGTTGATTTATGATAGGCAGTCAGTATTTTGGTCATAAATTCCTCATACGATATCAAAATTGAGTGATTAAAATTGTGTTGTAAACCTGATTTATAGAGGAATCTCCCATAGAAACAAGTTTTAAAAATATAGTCATTTAGACCTCCAAAAACTGACTGTCCCAACTCTGTTCCTGAGTTGCCTATTAGACACCCTGTCAATGTTTTGGTTTTAACTTTTTTGTTTCAAATCCAAATTGAGTGATTCAAATTGGGTTGGAAATTAGAAATCAAGGGCTACTTAGGATAGAAACAGGTTTTAAAAACAT